>JABMCL010003730.1:85000-105000 GCA_018857735.1 Alviniconcha marisindica
TGGAAGTTGAAGAGAGTCGAAATGTTTCATAAAATTAAAAGATAGGCATTTCGGCTTTCATGAAAAAGTTGCAGATTTTTTTCTATTTTGTTGTTGTCTTTGTCATCCCTCAGGATGTGAGTCTTGGCAGCCAGTTGGTTGCTTGGTAATTCTGGCCCGGGTTGAAGCACTTTAGAAAATTGAAACGGTCACCCGCGCAAAGAGAATCGTTAACTGACGACCGAGATTCTTTTTCGGCGTCACTTCGGATAGGTGTGTTTAAAATGCCGCCTTTTTTCTTTGCAGGATACGTCTCTTTGGAACCTCCTTCAGCCCGGAATCCATTTCCCTCACCTCTGCACGAAGAGCGAGGGCATACCGCTCGCGCACCATGAAAGAAAAGCTCCTGCGAGAGGGCATCATCGACCCCATTGATGACACCGATGGACCGAGGTCAGGGGTCGTGAACCACCCTGCGGCGTATTCAATGTCGTCCTTGCCCCCTTCCTTCACTGGGTCCTCCAACGTGCGCGTAGGGCCCATCACCCAGCCGGACCAGAAGTATGAAGTGGAGTGAGGTCCCCTTGGACTCTTTAGTGACAAGATCCTTGTTCAGTCCTCGTGAGATTTTTTTTCTCTCCAGTTGCGAAATCGTTTAAAAAGACAGATTGTGTTTTGTATCTGACTGTGTTTGCTCGTCCCGAGAAAAGAAAGAAATAGCTCAGCAAGTTTTGTGGGCAAATACCCTGGATACAAAAAAAAGTGTACCTGTGATAAGTAGCTTACTTACGATCCAGCGATTTGAAAGACGTTTGTCGCGTGTGCGTGTGTGTGTGTGTGTGTGCGTGTTCTCTCAGGCAGGGAAGAAAAAAAATATGCTTGTGAAACCTGAGCATTGATCGTGGGAAGTGTACTCCTGTCACATATCTAGCAACACCTGTGTGCTGTTGTTTGTTTGCTCCGCGATGAAGGAATTTCTGGCATGAGTGAGGCACAGGCAATCCTGCTGTGAGTTGCCTCAGAAGGGGTTTCTGGTATGAGTGAGTTACACTTACAGGGAGTCCTGGTGTGAGTAAGGTACAGGGAGTCCTGGCATGAGTGAGGTACAGGGAGTCCTGGTGTGAGCGAGGTACAGGGAGTCCTGGTGTGAGCGAGGTACAGGGAGTCCTGGTGGGAGTCCTGGTGTGAGCGAGGTACAGGGAGTCCAGGTGTGAGCGAGGTACAGGGAGTCCAGGTGTGAGCGAGGTACAGGGAGTCCAGGTGTGAGCGAGCTACTGGGAGTCTCTGTGATTGTGAGCTACCTCAGTGTGTTTCTGGCACAAAATACAGCTGACCTTCTGATGAAGGACCACCCCGATGAGAGACCAACCACCCTGATGAGAGACCGACCACCTTCATGAGAGACCGACCACCTTCATGAGAGACCGACCACCCTGAGCGTGACCACCCTGATGAGAGACCTGATGAGAGACCGACCACCCTGATGAGAGACCGACTACCCTGATGAGAGACTCACCACCCTGATGAGAGACCGACTACCCTGATGAGAGACCGACCACACTGATGAGAGACCTGACGAGAGACCGACCACCCTGATGAGAGACCTGACGAGAGACCGACCACCCTGATAAAAGACCACCCTGATGAGAGACCACCCTCTTTTAAGGCCAATTTCTGGAACCTTTATTAAAACAGAAAACGCCGTGTCCATGAACCCCACGACAATATAAAGACCACTGTCACATGATCGTTTTGGGTGGTCTCTAAATTGATGTGGGGTGGTCTCTATAGAGGGGTTCCCCTGGACAGCAAGAGTCAGTGGCGAGCCGCCTCCCGTGGGCTTTCAGCAGCAGTGCGGTGACCTGGCTTGGTGGAGGGTCTGGCAACCAGGGAAGTCTTGTTCATGGGGCGACGCCGCTGCTGGCGCAGTTGAGATGTGACACAGAGCAGGGTCCGCTGCTGGAACAGGGGCAAGCAGGGTTTATCTCGGCGCACGCTGCGCGCGGATGTTTCTGTCCAGTTGAGTTGATTCCCGGCGGCCTGCAGAATGAGGGGTGGGTGAGGGTTGACGAGTTGATTCCCGGCGGCCTGCAGAATGAGGGGTGGGTGAGGGTTGACGTTTTGTGTCAGCTTTGGGCTGCCGGGAAAGGAATGAGGGGTGGGGGGGTTGACGTTTTGTGTGTTTGGGCCCTGTCAGGGTAAGGTCAGGCAGGGTCCCGGGGATGGGTGATTACAGTGTGTGTGTGTGTGTGTGTAAGGCCGTGTCATGTAATGGTCAGAAATGTACACGATGATGGGTAGCATTACGGTGAATGTTGGTGTGCGTGTAAGGCAGTGTCGCGTAATGGTCAGAAATGTACACGATGATGGATAGCACTACAGTGAATGTTGGTCTGCGTGTAAGGTCATGTCGCGTAATGGTCAGAAATGTACGCGATGATGTATAGCATTACGGTGAACATTGTCAGCAGTACATCTTGGGTTGGTGTGCGACTTTGGTGTGTGTGGGAAGGGGACTGAAACGTGCTGTCAGCAGGTTGCTCCTCGTCGTGCAGACTGCTGCGCTGCTAGCATACCATGCGCGTGTGTGTGGGGGGTGTGTGTGTGTGGGAAGGGGTTACATGACACGAGCATGCACGTGTGTGTGTAGGAACACTCGCACATGCACGCATATGCATGTATGTGTGTGTGTGTGTGTGCGTGCATGTGTGTGTGTATGTCTGTGTGTGTCTGAATAACCTACGTGAAATGCTGATTTTGTTCCAGAAAACCTTGCTTGGTTTGATTTACTGATGACAGATGTCATTGATTGAATTGATTCATTGATGACATTGAAAATGCTGCACCCGAATGAGGCCAGCTATATTCCTTTGAATGCTGGACTCGGACTCCAGTCCTGGTGCTTTCCAACAGTAACAATAACGATAACAACAGTAACAGTTTGCTTTATTCATCCCATCGTTCAGTTTTATAAAGAGCGATTGAGCCAGTTGTGTCGCCACAAAGGGGATAGGGGTAAAGAAAGATTGAAGTTTTTTCTTTTTTTCTTCCCCAGTGGCAAGAATGGAAATGAAAAGAAAGGATGTTCTTCTGCATCAAACTGCTGTCCAAGATAACAATAACGTTAGCAGTATATTTTATTCATCCCAGCGGGAAATGAAAGCTGTCGTTCAGCCTTATACATTAATGCGCAACGAAGGACTGAATTGCACATATCTCAATAATTCAGAGTCCTGCAACACGCATAAAAAAAAAATGGTGGGCGTGGATAGCCTGCAGTTTTTCACATCAAGCCAGAGGTACCGAAGACCTCATTGTCAAGTGGTCCTTCACCAAAGATCCAAACAGACAAAAGGTTAAAAAAAAGAAAACACTGATTTTAATAGGACAACATGAAACACATGCACATTCTCAGGGTAAAAGCCCTCCCACCCCTATTTGAACGAGAGACAGAGAAATAAATAAAGAGTGTGTGCTGATGTGCTTGTCTGGTTTCAGTTCCTGGTGCTGGCATGCATGCCTGGTGTTTTCAGAGTTTACCCTGAAAGCTTGGGCATGTTTTGCGTTGTCCTGTGGAAAAAATCGGCGTTCTTCTGAACCTTTTTCGGGTGTTTGGATCTTATACATCACAATACTAGCAGTCAGCTTTGTTCTGACTATTTTTCTCTCCCCCTTACGAAGTTGGCGAAATTATGTATTTACCTTTTCTTTTTCCCCCATCACCAAGTCGGATAAGTTCTGTATTAAGAACGGCCTTTAGGGCTAGAATTGCTACAGGGTGAGATGGGGACGCAGTGAGAATTGTTCACATTGGGACAGCCCCAACTGCAGTGGGCCAAGGCGCAGAATGGAAGCATCAAAGGGAGCTCAGTCAGCATAGCAAGGGGCATAGTGAAGAATCAACGCACAAGGGAGTTAATTAGCGTTCAGAAGACATCACACAATCACAACCACAAAGACCCGTGTCGACTACGGTACCTGTCACCTGGCATGCAAGGATGCACCTCTGGTGGAGTTTATGTCCAGTGTATTTACTCGCATGCCAGGTGAGAGCTGCCGCAAGCAACTCGGGTCTTTGTCTGACGTCTTCCCTTTGCTCATCAACTCCCTTGTGTGTTGATTCTGCACGAGCGCTCTGGGCCGGCCCCGTGCTGTTTCCGAAAGGGGCGTGGTGATTTATAACTCCAGTCCATGTCTGATGGTTGATCTTCCCTTGTGATTTTCGGTTCCGTCCAGCCATGACTTGGATTTTCCAACTGTTAGCAGGTGTTAGCGGACAGGTGCGTGCATGAGCAAACTGCCTGCTGTCCTGCGCTTGTGTGCACGGATTGATCGACGGTGCTACAAGTTCCACTGGCTTTTTTTTGCCTAGAGCTACAGTCAAGCTTTTAGCCGCTGTGTTATTCCTACCCTTGCGTACCTTAGGCCTGCTTGCTGAAGTACGTATTTAATTGAATGTCATGGTTACCAAGTGCTTCGGGTGTTCACACGAGAGAATATATTTTATACGTGTGACAGTTGCCGAGTACTTCAGTCTTCAGGTGTGCGCACGAGAGGCTACGTTTTTATACACGTGACAGTTGCCAAGTACTTCAGGCATGCAGACGAGATTAAAAACTTAATGGTGTGTGATGGTTGCCAGGTACTTTAGGCCTGCACGTGAGAGTGTGAATTTAATTATGCGTGAAAGTTGCCAAGTACTTCCGGCATGCACATGAGATTTAAAAAAATGAATGATGTGTGGTGATTGCCAGGCACTTTATGCGTACACGTGAGAGTATAAATTTCATTATGCAAGCGCTTAGGCAGACGCGTGAGAGTATAAATTTCATTATGCCTGAAAGTTGTCAAATACTTCAGGCGTGCACGCGAGAGCGTAAATTGAACGGTGCATGAAGGTCGCCAAATTATTTGCTTTGCTAGTGTCTTTTGCCTTCTATGTGCCTTTAACCCTTATGATGTCAGGCTGCCTGCGTCAAATGACCGTTGGGGCTGCATGCCACCACGAAATTGAAATGATCAGGAACCTGTGACTACCTGCTTTGTAACCCCATTACCTGCCCTTCTGACATAATCTATGTCCACAGTGAAATGTTTCCCATTGGCCAGCAAGACGTTGTAGGATGTCTCCTGCTGGAACTCTGCATGCATGCATGAGCAGGGGAGAGGCAACCAGGGAAGTCTTGCAGGGGAGGCAAAATTCCAGAAAATGAACGTTGTTGTTTTTTTGTTTTGTTTTTTGGCTTAACCAGTCAGCGGGACTCAGCTGTGGAAGAATTGCATCTGGGAGGAAAAAGGTGGATTTGTGCGGGGACTTGAGAGGTTGGGTCCTTGACGACTGTTCCTGAGGCTCGGCCATGCAGCTTGGCCGCACCAGTCTTGCGACTGCAGTCGCAGCCTGTCCATAAAGGGTTAAAAGGTCACGTGGCTCCTGGGCGCGCATGTTTTGTGTGAGAGATCCAGGAGCGAAAGGTCAAGACACTGGTGTTCACTTTAGTGCACTTCCGCTGTAATATATATGAATGTATTGTCTTTTAATACACACGCAAGAAGTTAATATAACTTACATAGATTGTTGTTGTTGTTGTCTAATATCACCTTGCTGTGAACAGACTTAATTTAAAACATTGATTGGTTGATTGGTAGTAAAAGGGAAAAACATTAATGCGCGTGTATTCACCACTAGGCGCTCAGAGTGAATCAGTATTTTTGAGCATGATCGATGGCTCAGAGATAGGCAAAGGCAGATGTGCTATACTTTATAATTTTTTCTTGGTGCACGTTCAGGTGTGTGTGTGTGTGTGTGTGTCCTTTTTCGTCAGCGTTTGAGTGTGCCTGTCTTAATTGCACATTCGCTTCTTTTCTTCTTCTTTTTTTCCATGTAAACCGTTTTGACTTTCTGGCATTTTTTATCGTGCTGGTATTTCTCCTACCTCCACAAGCAAGCAGTTGGAGTTTAATTTGAGTGTGCATTACGCCGCTGTCCCTGGAATATCTCCATGCTGCATCATGCAGAGTATTTCTAACACATCGACTAGATCATATAATAACTATGTTTCACTGTTGTTTTGTCAGCTTTGTTACACGCAGGGGCTTCACAGAAACTTGTGTTTACTCTTGACGTTTATATTTAATTGAAATGTGATTGGCAAAACTGCGGCTGTCCTGTGACACCGCAACATGTAGAGTTATGTCCCTTTGTTGATTAGACACATATGTTTAAGTCCCTTTGTTGATTCGACACAAGTGCTCTATGCCTCATTCTGTTTCAGGTTTTTATGCCTCATAGTGGGTTTTTTCTTGTGGTCTGGACAAGATCAGAAGAATGGTTGAAATGGGTTTATGGGTCTTGTTAATAAATTAAAAAATTGTACAAATTATTCTGTGCTTGCCAAGTAGTTTTTTTTCTTCTTTTTTTCTCTCTCTTGGTAAAGCATTGGTGTTTGTTTGTGTTGACAGTTCATTTATTTATTTATTCAGTGGATAGGAGTGAGAAGCTCCATTTGTGCTGTAGCGTTGAAAGTGTGCATCCGAGTACAAATACATACTTTGCATAATTGCATGGACGAAATTTAATAATAATACTCAAGCGGCAATGCTACAAAGCAAATTGATGGTTGTGATGTAGTCTTCTCTTTTGAAGTTCATATTTGGAAATCATACTCCTGCCGTGGGTGGCATTTTATAGTCCTCTGAGGAAATTCAGGATGCCAGAGATGTGACAGTTTACGTCAGTGCTTTTATAGAGAAGGCAGAGAATATGCGGGCATTTGCATGACGCGCACATTACCTCGCTGCAGTTGACAGTTCATTTCTGTTGTTCGTTTTTGTTCTCGCTGGGGTGCTGTGGATACACGTACACAGAAGCGAGGGTATCGGAGGGAAGAGACTGAGACTGATCGGGATGAGCTCCCTTTGACACTCTGGGTGTCATCTGCGTATTTGTCATGATCACAATCAGGACTACAGATCAAGTCGGAGAGGGGCTTGGAGTACAGTGTGAACAGGATTGCCCCAAGAACCGAACCCTGTGAAACCTCAAACTGAAGGGGGCTGGGAGGGGCAAGGCATTGTCAGCAGTCTGTGAGAACGTGGAGCTGCCGGCAGTTCCCGCACTAAAGATGGAGGAGGTCAGAAAAGAGCGGCTTCTTCTGACCGGGTGGAGTGGGTCAGAGTCGTGTTTCACGGGTCAGAGTCGTGTTTCACGTGCATCTTCTGCCAATGTGGGATAGGTTAGAAATAGTGATTTACATGCATTTTGTGCTGATGGAGATGTTAACCGCAAGCGCAGATAAGATGTGTGTTTTTTGTTTTGTTTTAACATAAATCTCAATCGGTGCAACTTGCTGATACATGTTGTTAGCATGATCATTGTAAGATAGTCTAATATCACTTTTGTGGAAAGACTTTAAATAAAAAAGGAAGAAGGAAAACGTGTGCTGATGTGGAATAGACTAAAGTAGAGCTACACATGCATTTTGTGCTGATGTGGAATAGGTTAGAAATAGAGTCAAGCTTTACGTGTATCTTTTGATAATGTGGAATAGGTTAGAAATAGTGATTTACAAGCACCTTGCGCTGATGTGGAATAGACTGAAATAGAGCTATGCGTGCATCTTTTACTGGTGTGGAATGGGTTAGAAATGGAGCAGAGCTTTATGTGTATCTTCCAATAATGTGGAATAGGTTAGAAATAGAATAGAGCTTTACACTCATCTTCTGCTGATGTGGAATAGGTTAGAATAGTGTTTGATGTGCTTCTTCTGCTGATATGGAACAGGTTAGAATCGTGTTTGATGTGCATCATCTGCTGATGTGGAATAGGTTAGAATCTGTATCATCTGCTGATGTGGAATAGGTTAGAATAGTGTTTGTATCATCTGCTGATGTGGAATAGGTTAGAATCGTGTTTGATGAGCATCGTCTGCTGATGTGGAATAGGTTACAAATAGAACAGAGCTTTACATGCGTCTTTTGCTGATGCGGAACAGGATGCAAATAGAGTAGCACCGCACATGTGTCGTCTGCTGACGTAGAATAGGTTAGAACAGAGCTCTGCATGCTTTTCCTGCTGCCTGGAGGAGAGGCAGAGGTAGCAGCAGACTGGCACCAAGCAGGACCAGAGTGGAGGGGCCGCTGTACTTGCCGCTGTGCTTCCAGACATCTGACCCACAGCATGCATCTGCAGGCAGACAGTGGAATGGCTGGAAGCACTGGCGTAATACACAACAGTGGCCCTCTTGCCAAGGACGCTGTGGTGTAAGTCGATGCTACGCACACTCCCAGAATCGCTTTGCCGCTTTCTGGCACCTTCCTCCAAACTCTGCCAGAATTAGGCACGCCACTGAAAGAGCACTCTTTATCTCCACACAGCTGTCCGCTGATGCTGTCAGCGCCCGCTGAATCGTGTGGTTACTAACAAGACCGTTGAAGCAGCGGAGCGTTGAAGCATGCATGTGAACAAGAGTCATGTGTCCATCCCAGGTGGAAAAGAAAGAGTTCTGTTTCATTTCAAACGATTTTAGTTTTATTTGTGCTGACGTAAGCAAGGTGGGTTGTTATAAAAGAAATGCCTGGTGTAATCTGAGTTATCTGTTACAAGCGTACTGCCATTACAGACTTATTTACCAATGAAAAACTGCCATTAGCCAACAGTTTTTGGAGACTGTGATGTAATTAATCACGGCAACGGTTGGAGGAAGGATGTTGTATACCAGTGCTTAGAGTTTGAGTGCTTTGGAGAATGGTACCTTCGCTGCGATTGTCTGTTGCGGCCTTGAGCTGTCTGTTGTACCTTTACGCAGGGTGTGCAGATGGTTGGTGAAAAGTTCATCCATTTTGGTCACGAAACGGGGAAACATCCCTCTGATCAGTTGCAAAGTCAGTTGCACCTAAATGTTTCACAGATGAGTTTGGTGGTTTGTTTTTGAACCAATACAATAACAGCTTTATTGTCTGTGTGTAGAGAAATTTGCCTTCTGGTAATAGGAATTGTTTCCTAAATTAATGTTTCACAGATGAGTTTGGTTGATTGTTTTTGAGTCACGACAACTTTGTTGTCTCTGTGTAGAGAAATTTGCATTCTGGTAATAGAGGAGGTTGTTTGTTTCCTAAATTAACATTTCACAGGTGAGCTTGGCTGTTTCTTTTTGAACCAATACAATTCAAAATCTATTGTCTCTATGTAGAGACATTTGCCTTCTGGTAACTAGGGAGGTTGTTGTTGTTTTTAAGCAAAGTTTGAGTAACTGCTTTGTTGGGCAACTTGAACAGAGACTGCGCACAAAGTCACACTTTCCCAACCATGCTTGCCTTGTGTTGAAAGGAAGATGTTGGGTTTTGGGGGGTCTTAGTTTTCTTCAGTTTTGGGACTGTCAGTATAAAGCAGTTATATTCAGCATTCCATTTTGTCCTGCTGTTGTGATTATGCTTTCTGTGCAACACTGTGAAAAGAAAAAGCCTTGTATGCGTGTATTTGCAAGTCCCACCCCTACCCCCACCCCACCAATTTTATGCACAAGTATTTTGAAATACATTTTGTTTACACTTATGGCTTCGACTCACTTTTGAGTGGATATATTTGTGCATCTCATGATGTTTGGTAATGTAAAATGTTATGCCTTGTAGTTTTGTGTCCTGTGTTTATATTGTTCAGGTAAGTTCCACCATTTCCTCCTGTGTATTCCGCAGTAGACAGCCTGTTTTCCAGTCAATTGTATTCCAGAACTGTTTTTCTTATGCACTTTTTCGTATTGTATGTTTTCCAGTTCACTTTAATTTTAAAAATGAGGCACAAGTTCCCAAGACAGAGTTGACTGAAGCGATGATTTTTTTGGGCGTGAGAATTCTTCCAGATCCTGCTGTTGGATTCTGCGGAGGTTTCCAGTTTTGTTTCATGTGTTGCAGTCTTGTCTCTGCGATTGAATTAATGTTTTAAGCACTTTTTGTGTGTTGTGCGGATCCTCTTTCTTGTCAAGCGACTGTAACACTTGCACATGTTACTTGCACTCTCCTCACTGATGATAATTTTTCTCCTTTTGGTCTCCGTGACGGAGCATCTTGTTTTTGTTTCTCAAAAGCAGGCGTGTTTATGGTCATTGTGAAACAGGTGTGTGTGCGTGCATGCGTGTGTGTGAGCGTGCATGCACGTACTATGTAATCACATTTGGTTTAATTATTTTGGTGTGGATTAATTGACTGAGGTTTGTGTTTTGTTGTTGTTGTGTTTTTGCTGTTGTTGTTGTTGTTGTTTTCCCTTTTTTTTTTTTGGCAGAACTGTGCACCATAATCCAGATGTTTTTGTATGCTGTGCCCTGTTTTCAGAACCTGAAACCAGTGATTGACTGTTGGTCATGGGATTGTACAATAATGAAACTAAACTGACACCTTTTGGTGTGTGTGTGCGTGTGTGTCTAATGAGCCTGTGTATTTATGATCTATTTATTGACATGACTGATTTTTTTCCCCCCAGGATTGGGAGATGTTACCTCAACCGTTTTGCATCTGCATGTACCAAGGCTTGTTCTTGTTGTTGTTTTTTTGGACAGAAATGACAATGAGCAAACTCTAGCATTTAGGTCTTGGGTTGCATTTCTGAAACTTCCGTTTGACTTAGGATAAATCTGTTCTCTGTTCTCGAGACCGGCATGCGCGAGTAGGTTTTACGGTGTGCTTCGGAGGTTGGTTGCTTGGGTGGATGCAGCGTGCATGTATGCGTAGTACATCATATGCTCACAAGCAATCTCAGATTAGCAACAAACAGCTTTTGTGACTAATGGAAACTTTTGTTTTTAAAGTATCACTTTAAGAGAAGGGGTTGACTTGGAACTTTTCTGTGTGGTTGGTGTTTTTTGTGTGTTGCTTTTTGTCAAGCTCATTCATTTTTAGAGATGCTATAGTGGTGGCTTAACCATGGCCCAAATGAAATGAGTGTAATTATTGACCCGATAGAGACAAACTAAACAAAATTAATATTTAAAAAAGAAATGAGTCTGGTATCAATAAATTTAACAGTATGGTCGACATGACCAGTGTGTCCTAATGCTGTGTGCTTTGTAACAAGGACAGTACTGAAAGGACTAACTATTTTAAAAAAATGTGTTTGATATTTGGGTATGCATTTTTTGTTTTATGTTTGTATGGGGGTTGATTCTTTCGATTGGATTTAGAAAGGGTTTGAAGCTATATACATGATAAGAGTTGTGACATGTGCATTTGATTATTCTGAGGTGACCCTGTGTGGTTGACAGCATGTTAAAATCTGATTACTAACACAATTTACATCCCTGAACTGTGGATTGGAAGCCTAAACTACACTGGTTTGGTCACACTCCGAGCATCGCTTTCCGGCACCCCCCTCCAAACTCTGCCAGATTTAGTTACGCCACTGAAGGGGCACTCTTTATCTCCGTGCAGCTGTCCAGCGACGCAGTCAGCGCCCTCCGAAAGGTTCGGGTACTAATATGACTAGAAGCAACCTAGCACCAAAGCATGCACGTAAACATGACACGCATCCACCCCTGGTAAGAAAAAGAGTTCCGTCTCGATTCAAACGATTGTGGTTTTATTTGCGCTGGTGTAAACTTTGTTGGCGGCTATAAATGACACGCCTTGTTTTATTTGAGTTGTTTGTAACAAACTTACTACTGTTTGAGCACCAACAAAAAACTGCTCGTTAGCTGACAGTTTTCTGGACCCTATGGCGTAACTAAATATGGCAGTGGTTGAAGGAAGGATGTCGTAAACCAGTGCTTGGAGTTTGTGGTTTGGTTTGTGGTCATGAACTATGATAAAGCAATGACTGTCCAATGTTGAAATTGTATAGGTAGCCCAGAGCAGGCATTGTTCTTAGAAAAGGTCTTCAGTGTCAGTGTGTGTGCGTGTGTGCGTGCGTGTGTGCGCGTGCGCGTGCGTGTGCGTGTGTGTGTGTGTGTGTGTGCACATGCAGGTCTTTGGTGGGGTTTTTCTTCATAGATTTCTGTTTCTATGTTTGTGCGTTTAGATGATAGTTGGATGTCACTTTGCGCCCCCCCCCCCCCCCCCCAACTCCCCACCCCTCCGACCCCCAAACCAGTCAAACCACAGCATATTTATTTAATGGATCTGTTTGGCAGGTATTTATTTTTGTGCCAAAGGTTCCTAGTCAATATTTTCTGTTAAAAGTAACTTTTTAAAAAAAGTGTTCAGTTTTTTTTTGTTGGATCGCTTTTGTT
Source organism: Alviniconcha marisindica (assembly GCA_018857735.1). Lineage (NCBI taxonomy): Eukaryota > Metazoa > Mollusca > Gastropoda > Provannidae > Alviniconcha > Alviniconcha marisindica. Next base: position 97,192 of record JABMCL010003730.1, read on the forward strand.
CCTCTTGTTGTGCAGACGGCATGTCCTGGCAAAGTGTGGGCGTACCGGCGTCACTAATACGTAAAGCATCTAGCTGTACATAAGGATGGGAGTCTGTTGACATCGTCTGAAGTCTGGCAGGAACGTGAAAGGTTGCAAATCCTGCTGTTTCGAATGTTGGAAAGGGTAGTTGGTGGATTTAAGACTGCGCTGTGTCGTGGAATTGCAGTCAGCTGTTTTGCCTAGATGGGCTTGTAAATGATGTGATTTAACAGAAGTCTGGCGGGAACATTAAAGGTTGCAAATCCTACTGTTTCGGTGTGTAGCTTAGTGGATTTAAGACTGCACTGTTTCACGGCATTGCAGTCTGCTGCGTGCCTATCATTGGCGGGAGCTGCCACAAGTATAATTTTTGTTGCGACAAAAGTTTTGTCATGACAAACATGTGTTTGTTGCGACAAACATGTTTGTCGCGACAAACACGTGTTTGTCATGTCATAAAGCACGTCTTTTGTCATGACAAAAGTATGCTTGTCACGACCAAACTTTTGTCGCAACAAAATTATGTTTTCCAATGATACATGCCTAGATAGGCTTGTAATTTCATGAACAAATTTGCCATTGCCTTGAGGATGTAGTTTCCAGTTGATCTGATTGATGTACGTGCTGATCAGAATTGTAGTTACAGCAGGAGATGGGATGAGATGTGGCCTGGTTAGTAGAGTGTCGGACTGAAAAGACAGGAGCAGTGCTGATGCAAGTTGAGCGCCCTGGTGAGGCAAGGCATTTTTCTTTCAGAGTCAGCTTTCAACGCAGACTCTCTACAGTACTTGTGCAGCTCCCAAGTCCAGTTGCATGCACTGACGTTAGTTCAGTCATTGAAAAAAAAAAAATGTGGGGGTAAAACACTGAGTTACTTACTTATGTTAAAAAAAGAAAGAAAAAAAGAAGAAGCTATCTCATCGACGTACCTTTGTTTGGACATAGGAAGAATACTGCATGTAACAACGACTCAGCGTTAGCCCTTTGATGGGATGAAAATGGACTCCCCCCATCTGCCACAGACAGGAATCTGTGGCGTTGGAAATATGCTGCCCTGGCAACAGTCTATCAAAATTCCAGCAGCGTTAGGCTGAGTCAGTTGACTGTCATCAGTTGGCTTCCCCTGGGAAAGAGGTGGAATTTCCCATGAGGAAGAAAATCCCAGTTGGGGCAAAATAGTGTGTGCAATACAGAAGAAGAAGAAGAAGAAAAAATTCAGTTCAGTTCAGTTCAGTTCAGTTCGGTTCAAGATTGCATCTGTGTGATGATGGTTTAGAGCGTCATGTGCTCGGATGTGGGGTTGACATGCGAGGGACGAACCGTGACCAGGGCCTGAGCCCGGTTCAGTGTTGCTTTACGTCCACAGAAACCGTAAGGCTCATTAGGACGGGGAGCCCAGGACGGCCACCTCGACTTTCAGCTCCTGAACTCTGATGCATCTGTGTGCTCATAAAAGCCCATAAATACTCACTTGCATCCCCCCCCCCCCCCCCCCCCCCCCCCCCCTTGCGATTGAGTTCCCCAGTGAGAAATTGTCTAGAGGCCCAATCAAGCTACATATCTCAACCCAAGCATATCAATATCGGAATCAGAATATTTATTGTCCCTGTACAAGTTCACAAGGAAATTTGTCTGACATTACACAGTAAGAAATAGAATAAGCAACAGACTTAATATTTGAACACGGCAACCCAAGCATATCACGCATCTGGTGTGGGGTCACGTTGTCACTGACTCGTGCACCAGTTGGTATTCTGTGATTTCTCAGTTCCTTTGCATCAGTCAGGATGTCTGTGGCGTGAGGGGAATGCGGAAACTATTGTGCTTTAGACCTGTAAGTATACATATGTGTGGACAGCCTGGACAGTGTCAAGAACAATCTGTTGGAAATGGATTTTGAGACAACAACAACACAAAAAACTAGAGGGCACAAATACAAGTTGAAAAAGTCTGAGATATTTCCCAAGCCTGCAGCAGCATTTTTTCTTCCTTCAGAGTTGTAAACAGCTGGAACTCTTTACCACCTGCGGGCTTTCAAGAGCAGGCTGGAATTGATCCGCTTGGCAGGACAGGAAGTTTTCACTAAGTGTTGCCCACCCATGCGGTGAGTGACCTCAGTGTTGAAAGTTCAACTGGAACAGCTTACGCTGGCAACAACCAGATTAAAGTTTTTTAGCCCGAGTTGGTCTGATCATCGTATGTCATTATAAAAATATATCGTATCGAAACACCGTGGAACATCCCTCCACACATGCAGAGGTCTCCATGCCATTGTGAAGAGAAGAGAAAGAAGAAAGGTACGTTACAAAGGTACAGGTACTGATGTGCAAGTTGCCAAAGATGTAATGTTATATTTGATGTTTTTGAAAATATGTGGGTTTTTTTGTTTTTATTTTGTGTATTTTTGTTTGTTTGTTTGTTTTTGAAAGGTTAGTACTGTTTTTATCACCAACATTTATTTTGGTGTGTGAGTGTACTTGATTGGGGGTGGGGGGGGGGGGGGGGGGGGGTGGGGGGGGGGAATAGGGGAAGAAGCATTCTACCCATCTACCGATCATGGTGATGTCAGTTTGCTGTTCAGAACTTTACAGTTGATTATCATTAAAAGACAAACAAAACCTGTTGTGGGAAAATCAGTTTTTTGTTGTAGTGGCTTTTTAGTAGGTTCCTTGCTACAAATTTATATGTATTACAGTGTATCATTTTAGTAGGTTCCTTGTGAGAGATATATGCATTATCTCACTTTATTGTTTCAAATTATATGGTAGGTTCCTTGCATCAAATGTATTATGGTATGTTATTTTAGTAGGTTCCTTGCTACAGATTTATGTATATGGTGTATTATTTTGCAAGTTCCTTGCTACAAATAAGACATATCTTGGTGTATTATTTTGATATATTCCATGCTACAGGTAACTGTATTATGGTGTATTATTTTGGTAGGTTCCATGCTACAAATAGATGCATTACGATGTATTAAGTTTCTAGGTGCCTTGCTACAGATAGATGCATTATGGTGTATTAGTTTGGTAGGTTCCCTGCTACAAACAGATGCATTATGGTGTACTATTTTGGTAGGTTTTTCGCAACAGACGGATGCATTGTGGTGTATTAGTTTGGTAGGTTCCCTGCTACAAACAGATGCATTATGGTGTACTATTTTGGGAGGTTACTCGCAACAGACGGATGCATTGTGGTGTATTAGTTTGGTAGGTTCCCTGCTACAAACAGATGCATTATGGTGTACTATTTTGGGAGGTTACTCGCAACAGACGGATGCATTGTGGTGTATTAGTTTGGTAGGTTCCCTGCTACAAACAGATGCATTATGGTGTACTATTTTGGGAGGTTACTCGCAACAGACGGATGCATTACGGTGTATTTTCAGTCTGTGTGACCTGTTTTCTTTGCTCCAGCACCAGACTAAACAGTTACATTCCCTCTCATGGTCATGTACTTCACTGAATGCTATGCACAACAGCAGTGGGTGGTTTCCGGTCTTTAGTATCGGGCTGATATCCTCTCACTGTTCTGTGCCAGTGGCCGCTGATGAGCTACTCAGGTACCGAAACGTGTGTCTGACCTAGACAACCAACATAATAATGGTTCTCACCGGGATCAGATTTTGGATAGCCCCCCTTTGCTCTTGTTTGAATGATTTTGGCTCAGAGGCTCTGATGCACCCAGTAGGCTATTTATGAAGGCTGGTAGGCTGTCTGTTCCCATGCTAAACCGCTCGCGTGCTTGGAGCAGGTTAAAAGAACATGACGCGCAATAAATGTTTTGTGACTGAAGTTTCCGTGTTTTTTTTTAATCGCTTTTATAAGGTGAGTTTTTAGGGACACCATCACTAACAGTTGTTTCATGAGCTCATTACCATGTTGTGTGCTTTCCCCCCCCCCCCCCCCCCCCCCCACCCTTCATTTTGACATCACCAAAATGTCTTTCACATCACCGATAGAATACCAGGAATCTCTCAGTCTCTCAGAGTTTTGCATATAGGTCACAGAAGAAATGCATGTGGATTGCAAAATCATATTTGTCACCAGCTGTTTTGATCTCTGTGGAGTGATGTATTTCAGCATTTTAGAAAAAAAATGTAAGTCCATGAGAAAAGGTGTGGTCTGTTGGGTTTTACCCCTGATCTTTCACTCATAATGATTGGTAATTTTGGGGGGTAAAATTAGCTGGCAGCTGAAAAAATAATAATGCAGCCATCAAATTGTGACTAACATAAAAAACACTAGTGCATAAAAAAAAAATCATGTTCCCCCCCCCCCCCCGCCAAATCTGAGATGGCTAGTTCCTTTAAGCACCAAGGAAAAACTGGCAGTTAGCTGACAGGTTTTAGAGACCTGTGTGGCATAACCAACTATGGCACTGGCCATCCAAGATCCTAGATTACTTTTATCTTCTAATGAAAAGCTGCTCAAAATTCCAAAGCGAAAACTCGAATCATTCGGGCAACTTTCTGTCAGTTTCACGGCACCATCTCTCGGGAACTCACTGCCGCCCACACTAAGAAATGTGCCAGCATTATCCCAGTTCAAATCTCACCTAAAAACCTTCTTGTTTGCCCAGGCTTTCTGGTAGAATCTAGTACTTTGTCTGAAAAAGGTGTGTCTGTGTGTGGCTGTTGAATGTGGATGGATGCACATGGATAGGGAGGGATGTGGGTGGGATATTAGGGGGTGTGTGTGTGGGGGGGGGGGGGGGGGGGGGGGAGCCTAGATGTAGGAAAGAGTATTGGTTATTTATTGATTCTTGTATCTGAGTGGTCGAGCGAGATTGTGTATGCTTGTCACTGTGTGTGTGTGTGTGTGTGTGTGTGTGTGTGTGTGTGTGTGTGTGTGTGTGTGTGTGTGTGTGTGTGTGTGTAATATGGTTATTGTTTGACAGGCAATAATGGTAGACTACACTATTTAAGGCTCTGTTTGTTTGAAATGTAATTATGGTAATGTGGTTTTTGTCATAAGACATTTGTACAGCGCAGTGAGTTTAACTCTGGTTAGAGAACAGTGCTTTATAAGAGTTTATTATTATTATTATTATTATTATTATTATCTCATCTGAGAAATTGAAGAACTGTGGTAAACAGATGCTTTGAATTTGGCAGAGATCACGTCATCCGGGCTATCAAGTGATACATTCCTAATTGCCTCTTTTGTTCTCGGTTACCATGGTGACCCTCACCTCTTGAATATTCCTTGGGAATGGTCCCCTTTTGCTTATCGCTGCCTCATTTTCAGTCTCATGGCCTGGCTGTGACCTTGGTCGATAAGCTGGATGCTACAACAGGGTTTTCACTAACATTTGCAGCAGTTGACCTCTCGCCACCCTCTGACTGACATGTGTTTCAGCCAGTCAGCGCCTGCATACAGACACGCCTCCTTAGACAAGCCTGTGGGGTATTGCAAGTACCACTGTGATGTGAAAAAAAAAGAAGAAAAAAATAAGGGCTGTGCTAAAGGTCAGAGGTCAGGGGCTAAATGCAGGTCAGTTAACCTGGTGTCCACAACAGTACCTAAAGGACTCGTTTGCTTGTGTGGTTTGTCATGAAGGATCAGCGGTCTCGGAATGGATGCGTTTCTGCTAGAATGTAAGAGACTGTGTTTTTTGGGGTTTGTTTCATTTTTTAAAACATTTTTTTGGTTGCTTGTTTTTTGTTGTTGTTTGTATTGTTTTTGTTTTTGACGTATATATTGTTATTCAAGATTACGTTATCTCATCTGCAAAATTAAACATTTTAAGCAATTTCTTTGCACTCCTAAGAGTTGTTTTTTTAAAATATATTTTTAGTGTGTGCGTGTGTGTGCGCTCGTGTGTGTGTGTGTGTGTGTGTGTGTGTGTGTGTGTGTGTGTTGTGTGTGTGTTTTGCATTTGTTTTCATGTTTTTAAAAATATATAAAAAGAAGGATGAGATTTATACAAGTGCAGAGATTCAAGGCTGCAAAAAAGGAAACAAACTCTGAATCATACTAAGTAATATGTTGGAAGTCTGGAAGTTGTTGAATTCAAATGCACTGCTTTTTGTGGATGATCTTTGATAGAGGGATATGTGGACTGCCAAAGATCATGGGCCCTTGATAGCCTATGCTGTTGCACAAAAACCTGAATGCAAGTAGTGGAATGTTACATCTGCCAAGAGTGTGTGTGTGTGTGGGGGGGGGGGGGGGGGGGGGGAGCGGAAGATCCATCAATCACTGATCAAACCAGGAATGTTGGTCAGATTTAATGCACAATAGTAACTGCACTGACTTCATAACTATCTCCAGATAATGCATAACCAAAATGTATTTAGCGCCTGCACACACAAAGGCAATGTGCTCTCTCTGTCTGTCTGTCTGTCTGTCTTTCTCTCTCTCTCTCTCAAACACAAACACACACACACGCACGCACGCACGCACGCACGCACGCACGCACGCACGCACGCACACACACACACACACACACACATATATGCATGCACAATGCGCATGCAAAACAAGTCCACTCACAGAACGTAATCTTTCCAGCTTCACTACAGAATCAACAACTTGTTGAATAACATATTTGTGAAAATGAACAAAAGTAAACCTGTGGAAAAAATATGGAGAGAAAAAATGTGAAAAAGGAGGCTGGTTGGTGGTGGTGATCCTTTTGTATTACCTTGAATCCATTAACTCCAAAGGCAAAAGGGCTATCGGAATTGAATCAGCATAAGTATAATTATAATATAGAAAGAGAAAATAAAAGAGTGCCTGCAAAGGGAAAGCACTTGATCAAGCTGCACCAGAGAGTAATGCCCTCTTTTTGATGCAGTAAATCTGGCGCGTTGTCCTTTAGTAGTAGTATTGATGATGAAGTGATGCTTAAGGTCCTTGGATGTCGGTTGACATAGTGGGGACAAGCGGGAAGCCAATCCCGGGAAGCAGGGTTTTAACTTTTTACTCCACAAAAACCAAAAGGGCTCGTTGGGGAGGGACACCCCAGGACGGCTCCCGACCCCCACACAGCCCCTGAACTAGTGGGGTTTAAAATGAATAGCGCTATTCTCTGCTGTTGATCAGACTCCCCGCGCTTATGTCGCACGTGATTCTGAATGAGCGTATCCGTTTACAGTGCGGTTTTTTAGTATCCACCGAAGTGGTGTACTGACAGCGCGCGCTTTGGTTGTTTTGCATGCTAAACAAGAAAATGTAAGCAGAAGAAGAAAACTCTTCCCTTCAGAGATAACCTGTTTGGGAGCATGCAACTTGCCGCTGGTGTTCATAACCAATGTATGTGTGATATTTAATTGTGTACAGGTGCCGATATCAAATGTCCCCCAAACTCATTTATTTATTTTGGGTGTTGAAAGTTTTACTATAGGAATGAGTAGTCACTGAGTACAAAATTGAAAATACTAGTATATATATGTTTTAGACAGCTGTTCTTTATATGTGTTATACCTGCTTCTGTTTTTAATGTGTTCAACTTAATTTAACTAAGAGCTGGTGTGAGCGAAGAAAAAAATTCTGTTTAATTGTTATGATTGCAACGGACAATAAAGTATTTTGAATTGAATATGAATTTGAAAAAGGCCCTTTCCGTGCTGACTAAATTCTTTATGCTAGGTGCACTGAATACAGGAGCATATCATCAGAGGAGTGGCTAGCAAAAGAATTGAACCTGAAAAGTTCTGATTTTGTTTTTAATCACCAGCCAGACGCGTTTTGCTCAAGGAGAGCTCAGCGGTGATCATAGTGACTGGAGAGAATCTTTGAACGCATAAAATCATTGAAGAAACAGGCATGGGAGAAAATTCTC
>JABMCL010003730.1:115000-117500 GCA_018857735.1 Alviniconcha marisindica
GCGAACCGTGATTAGGCGAGGCGAGGTTTAGGCGAGGCGAGGTTTAGGCGAGGCGAGGTTTAGGCGAACCGTGATTAGGCGAGGCGAGGAGCACCCGTCACATCAGGGGCGAATCAGATATAAGTAAGTAAGTAAGTAAGTAAGTAAGTAAGTAAGTAAGTAAGTAAGTTGGTGTTTTACGCCCAGTCAACGATTGCGGTTATATCAGGGCGAAAGATATATCTGATATTTGTCAGTATCAAGACAAATGTCCTTGTAAACTTGTACTGGGACAATAAAGATTCTGATTCTGAATCATGACGATAGTGAAAATCGAAGTACAGAAGCCTGAGTCGCGGCAGGTAACACTGCATTTGTTGTGTATTGTATTTGTAGTGTGTACAGGGACACAGCATAAAACGTGCGTCGGAAACGAGTGATTAGAAAGCTAAAGTGAAAAGGAATCACTGCGAGGATTTGGTCTGGATTCTGGTGCAAAGAAAAGGCTGAGAAATGCACTCGGAAGTTTCGTGTTGCCTCTGATCTGAACAGTGGGGATAAAGCAAAAATGTTTCTTATCGCCTCAAGCCACAACGTTATGGCTAAAGTAAAATGTTTCTTATTACCTCTTATTACCTTATTACCTCTAGCCCCAACGTTAGGGCTGAAGCAAAGTGTTTCTTATAGCCTCAAGCCACAACGTTATGGCTAAAGTAAACTGTTTCTTATTACCTCTAGCCACAACGATAGGGCTGAAGCAAAGTGTTTCTTATCGCCTCAAGCCACAACGTTATGGCTAAAGTAAAATGTTTCTTATTACCTCTAGCCACAACGTTAGGGCTGAAGCAAAGTGTTTCTTATAGCCTCAAGCCACAACGTTATGGCTAAAATAAACTGTTTCTTATTACCTCTAGCCACAACGATAGGGCTGAAGCAAAGTGTTTCTTATCGCCTCAAGCCACAACGTTATGGCTAAAGTAAACTGTTTCTTATTACCTCTAGCCACAACGATAGGGCTGAAGCAAAGTGTTTCTTATCGCCTCAAGCCACAACGTTATGGCTAAAGTAAACTGTTTCTTATTACCTCTAGCCACAACGTTAGGGCTGAAGCAAAGTGTTTCTTATCGCCTCAAGCTACAACGTTGTAGCCAAAAGTAAACCGTTTCTTATTACCTCAAGCCACAACGTTAGGGCTGAAGCAGGATGTTTCTTATCGCCTCAAGCCACAACGTTGTAGCCAAAAGTAAACCGTTTCTTATTACCTCTAGCCCCAACGTTAGGGCTGAAGCAAAGTGTTGTGGTAAGAGTTCCAGGTCAGGATTTCTTTCAGCTCTTCGTGATACTGAAAGACCAGCCACGTGGCTTTGGAAAACGCTGTAAACCTGTGCATAGGTGTATGGTGTACACAGAACGTGCCCCGAGATGGCAGCAGCAGTTTCATGTGGCACCATGCAGCCATGCAGCGACCAGACAGCGCTGTATGTACACCACTTCGGCGGATGTTTAAAAAAAAAAAAAAAAAAAAAATCCGCTGAGTAAAACGGAAACAGACACTCATTCAGAGTCACAGTGGGTGCGACTGAAAGGCAGTCTGTTAGTCTGCAGGGAAGCAGAGAAAATAACGCTGTGTTAAAGCGATCAATCAATTAACAGCGCCATATGAAGGAGATCCTTAGTAGTAGTAGTAGTAATAATAATAATAATAATAATAATAATAATAATAATAGTAATAATAATAACCCAAAGTGCGAAAGATAAACAGAGGCGACGATCTCTAGAGAGTGACGTCACCTTCTGACGCAGACAACCGGATGCAGCCTTTCAACACAGAAGAAATCAGTGAGAAGTTTAAAATACCGCCGACTTCCGCTTTGCACACGTGACCGCACAGCACCCCCTGGTGGGCGAAGGACTCACCGCAGCCAAAACACCGGTAAGGGCGACAACACATGCGGAGTTTGCTTTGAAGTCCCCTGTTGCGCTGGCTGCTTTGGAGTTGCGCGTTTTCAGAAGCGTCCGGCGCATTTTCAGAATCGCCCTGCGCATTTTGAAAATCGGCCCCCTGGTCCGTGCTCGCGCGCTCTGCCACGTGTTCGGAAGTGGACGATTTCTTCACAGAGCAGTGAGTGCTGCGTAAAGGATTCTCGTTCTCTTTGGCTTCTTCGATGAAGGGGTCGTCAACATCACGGACGTGGAGACGTTCTCGTTGCACATCGGCAGGTTCACACGGCGTCAGCGACGCGTCGTCTTTTTTTGTCCGGGTTTCAGCTGAAGCAGTCAGGCTTCCAGGAGCTCTGTCGCCTCCTTCTCCTTCTCCTCCTCCTCCTCCTCCTCCGCCGCCGTCGCCGCCGCCCTCGTCGTCGTCGCCGTCGCTTGTCTTTGAAGACGAAGGGTAGGTCTCTCTGAGCCGGTTGGGGAAACACAGTTTTCTGGACAGAGCCCCGTGTTGCGCTGGGCGGAGCGGGTCGCCGCCAACGCCGTATCGGGGGGACTTGAAGGATTCGAACGGAGACACGGTCCC
>JABMCL010003730.1:122500-130000 GCA_018857735.1 Alviniconcha marisindica
CCTACTCCAGGCTTTAAACAGAGAACATTTATCTGTTCTGGGTTCTCAGCAGAGGGGACAACAAGAACAAGAACGAAAGAAGAAGTAGAAAAAGAACAACAACAACAAGAGCAAACCAAGAACAAAAGAACAGAGATACATTGCACAACAAAAACCAATTTACAAAATGTTAAAAAATAACAACAAGAAGAACAAAAGAAGTAGGACAAGAACGACACCAATAACAACTCAGCAACATAGAAACAGAGAAACGAAATGTGTGCGTGGTAGAACGGTAAGATGTTCTTCTCGAGAGATTCAGTGAGTTTTAGAATATTACGATATTGACAAATCACACAATTTACCGGAAGAGAGAAGAAAGACTATTACGATATTGACAAATCACACAATTTACCGGAAGAAAAGAAGAATATTATGATATTGACAATTCACGCAATTTACCGGAAAAAAAGAAGAATATTATGATATTGACAAATCACACAATTTACCGGAAGGGAGAAGAAAGACTATTACGATATTGACAAATCACACAATTTACCGGAAGAAAAGAAGAATATTATGATATTGACAAATCACACAAGTTACCTGAAGAGAGAAGAAAGACTATTACGATACTGACAAATCACACAATTTACCGGAAGAAAAGAAGAATATTATGATATTGACAAATCACACAATTTACCGGAAGAGAGAAGAAAAAACTATTATGATATTGACAAATCACACAATTTACCGGAAGAAAAGAAGAATATTATGATATTGACAAATCACACAATTTACCGGAAGAAAAGAAGAATATTATGATGTTGACAAATCACACAAATTTACCGGAAGAAAAGAAGAATATTATGATATTGACAAATCACACAATTTACCCGAAGATAGACGAAAGACTATTACGATATTGACAAATCACACAATTTACCGGAAGAAAAGAAGAATATTATGATATAGACAAATCACACAATTTACCGGAAGAAAAGAAGAATATTATGATATTGACAAATCACACAGTTTACCGGAAGAGAGAAGAAAGACTATTACGATACTGACAAAACACACAATTTACCGGAAGAGAAGAAGACTATTATGATATTGACAAATCACAAAATTTACCGGAAGAGAGAAGAAGACTATTATGATATTGACAAATCACACAACTTACCGGAAGAGAAGAAGACTATTATGATATTGACAAATCACACAATTTACCGGAAGAAATGCAGAATATAATGATACTGAAAAATCACACAATTTAGCGGAAGAAAAGAAGACAATTATGGGCAAGCAGTGCTAATCACACACACACACGCACGCACGCACGCACGCACGCACGCGCGCGCACGCACTGCGTCACGCACGCGCACGCACGCACACACACACACACACGCACGGAAAACAAACATCTAAAACAAAAACAACACACACACACACACACACGCACCGACACACGCACGCACGCACGCACGCGCGCACGCAAAACAACGACAACAACAACAACAACCTCAGAAAGAAGAAAATTAAGAAGAAATTGGCTTCTATTGAGGTTTCCGGTGGTTTTTTGAAGCTTTTTTGGAGCTTCAATGACTCAATGGAAGCCTGGTGAAAATTAGAAGAAATATACATGAGCGTTTCTGTAGTGAGCTTGCTAAAAACAAATAATGAAAAATAATATAGAAAAAGAAGAAAAAGAAAAAGAAAAAAAAGATAAAAAGAAAGAAAAAAGAAAAGAAAAAAAGAGGCATTTGCATAATTATTTGTTTTATTCATTACCCTAGAAAACGACTTAGCTTATCATACTAATTATCTATGCAGTCATTTTACGCCGTCAAATATATGAATAAGGCAATGCTCATCATACAGTTACACACGTGGAAGAGAGAAAGAAAGAAAGGAAGAAAGAAAGAAAAAATTCACAGACACAATAATATATTGTGTATGTGTGTATATATATTAAAAAACAAACAAACAACAACAACAAAACAGAACAACAACAACAATAATAATTAAAAAAACACCACCACCACAACAACAAAAATTAAACCTGAAGGAAAAAATGATCAACTGTTGATAGGAATTGTTCTACGTGGAACAGAAATTATACAACAAACACACTGACGGCAAAATCCTGACACTTAGAATCTTAATTTCAGACTTTGTTTTCTATTTCCATGACAATCCCTTGAAAAACGATTAACGATTAAAAATACGAAAACATCATGATTATTTGTGTTTTGAATTCAAGGTATATTATCGCAGGATCGAAGCATCTGATAAAACTGTAATAGATAGTAACAATGGTAGCTATATCGATCACAATAATAGATAATAACAATGGCAGCTATATCGATCACAATAATAGATAATAACAATGGCAGCTATATCGATCACAATAATAGATAATAACAATGGCAGCTATATCGATCACAATAATAGATATTAACAGTGGTAGCTATATCGATCACAACTGATATGCTTACAATGGTAGCTATATCGGTCACAGTAGATATGATTACAATGGTAGCTATATCGATCACAAGTGATATCGATCACAAGTCACCCCAGAGACACTACACTACACTATAGTATCTCTGGTGACCCTAAAAGTTCCGGGCCCCTAAACATCAGGTGGTCAGACACTACAGAGGGTACAGGAAGAAACTGGTCGAGAATCTGATTCACAGATAGGTAAAAAATCAGCGCTTACCTGTTCTGCGAAAACGACGACACTTTTCACCTTGAAACTGACAAGAGCAGAGAGCAGTGCCTGGTGACGTAGCTAGCTCAACTGTTTCTTCAAGAAGAAAGCGTTGCAGAATTCCATCAGTGAAGAGAACAGTTCTTCAAATATTGCCATGCCAAGTACCGTTACACCGTCCGTACGAGATCATTACTTTTTTTTTTTTCCACAGCCAATCAAAAGCGCTTATTTGTGCGGTGCTATCAACGAACACGCCCATGAATTGAAAATAAGGTGAAATCGACCAGCGGCAGTCGACGCGGCGTTGAAGTGGGCGTGGTTTAGCGTAACATGTCAGCTGTCACGTTCTTCCTCAAAGTTTTGAGTGAAATTGATCCCCCCCTCCCCTCCCTCCCTCCCCTCCCTCCCCTGTCTTCGTCTGACCGACCTGCTGTTCACGGTTAGGACAAGAATGTGTGCAATATTTTGCACTGGAACATTTTTTCAGCGCGTCCTTTTACGAGTTTCTCTTTCTTTTTTCTTTTTTCCTTCTACAAAACAGATCGCTGCAATTTTAAGATCGAAGCACACGCAAAGAACGCTTCTTCTAATTAGGCAATACGAAACATGCACATATTTTCCAGCGAAAACACATTTTCCTCCAAACAAACGTTGATAGGAATAAAAATTTGATCTATTGAAAGCTTGCATTATTGGTGGAGAGTTTTTGTTTTTTGTTTTTTGTTGTTGTTTTGTTTGTTTTTTTTTCTTTTGTTTTGTTTTGTGTTGCCTGATACAGACACACAATTTGTGGTCATATAATCCACCTTGCTTCAGACTTTAAACAAGAAAGAAAGAACGAAAGAAAGAAAGAACTCACGCACACGCATACGCACACCCACGCGCACACGCACACACACACACACACCCACACACACACACACACACACACACACCACACACACACACACACACACACACACACACACACCACACAAAACACACACACACACACACACACACACACACACACACACACACACACACACACACAGAACACACAACACCACCACGCACGCACACGCACAAACATCCAAACAAACAACACACACACCACCACACCACACACACACACACACAACACACACCACACAACCACACACACACACACACACACACACACACACACACACACACACACACACACACACACACACACACACACACACACACACAACAAACACACCACCACACACACACACACACACACACACACAACACAAACAAAAACTCATACACCACGCACGCAGCACACACACCACACACACACACACACACCAGCACCACACGACACATCAACCCACACACCACACACACGACACACACCACCACCACACACACACACGACACACACACACACACAACCAGAACACTACACAACAAGAAGAAAACTTCATTATCACGCACGCACGCACGCACGCACGCACGCACGCACACAACGCACAAACATCTAAAACAAAAACAACACACCACGCACGCTCGCACGCACGCACGCACGCACGCACCACACACACACACACACACACACACACACACACACACACACACACACACACACACACACACACACACACTCACACACACAACACTACACAACAACAACAAAACTTCATTATCATGTTTGAAAAATAAAATAAATAACAATGTTTTCAGCCAAAATCGGCGCGGCCCGGCCACCTCAGTTCCGAGCTAGTTGTAACCGTTCCCAGCTGAACATTGGGGTAACCGGTGCACCCCATTCGGCGTTAACAAACCCGCTCCACAGGGTTACAGAATTGAGTGTAGGACTTTTCTTTGCGTGCGTGCGTGCGTGCGTGCGTGCGTGTGAGTGAGCGTGCGTTCGTGCGTGCGTGTGTGTGTGTGTGTGTGTGTGTGTGTGTGTGTGTGTGCTGGCGTGTCGTCGTGCGCGCTGCGTGCGGGGGCGTGCGTGCGTGCGTGCGTGCTGCGCATGCGTGCGTGGTGTGTGTGGTGTGTGTGTGTGTGTGTGTGTGTGTGTGTGTGTGTGTGTGTGTGTGTGTGTGTGTGTGTGTGTGTGCGTGCGTGTGTGTGTGTGTGTGTGTGTAGGATCTTTAACGTGCGCATAATTGTGATCTTTTTGCATGCTCTTACACACGGGGCCTTCTCGCCGGTCTTCAATCTCATCCAAAAGGACTTAGCCTATACATCTCTGAACGCAACAGTAAAACTGAGCTGCTAACTCTTTCTTTGATATTACTACTGCTACTACTACTACTACTACTACTACTACTACTACTACTACTACTACTACTACTACTACTACTACTACTACTGTATAATAAAGGGGATTTCGATTGCGCTCATGTACCCATGGGGGCTCAGAGCACTTTAAAATAACACTAACAACCCCGTTGCAGACACACAAAGAAAGAGAAGAGAGAGAGAGAGAGAGAGAGAGAGAGAGAGAGAGGAGAGAGAGAGAGAGAGAGAGAGAGAGAGAGAGAGAGAGAGAGAGAGAAGAGAGACAGAGACGAGACAGAGACAGAATAGAGAAGAGAGAGACAGAGACTGAGAGAACAGAGACAGGAGCACAAGACACAGACAGAGAGCAGGACGACAGAGCAGACAGACAGAAGACAGAGACACAGACAGACAGAGGCAGAGAGAGAGAGAGAGAGACAGAGACAGACGGGGGGGGGGGGGGGGAGAATGGAGAGGTAGTAGAGGGTAGACACGGCTTTGAAAGAGACAGACAATTTCAGTAGAAAGCGTTACTAAACAGGTGAACCTTGAGGGCTGTTTGCCGGGAAAGAAAAAGGGGAGGAAAAAGAAAATCAGAATGGCGGAGTGTTTCAAATGAGAAGCGAAACTGTTCCAAATGACAGACCGGCCAGCGAACGAGAAAACGATCTTTTATACTAATCCACCCCTCACCCTTCTTTTCAAAACCAGGCCTTTTTCACGCATCCAAGCTGACGGGAACTTCTTCTTTTTTCTTCTCTCTTTTTTCTTACCCCCCCTCCCCCCCTCCCCCCTCCCCCCGTACCACGGGTCCCCTTCTATGCCAAGACCTACACAGCGACAGCGGCGGCAGCTAAATAACGCCGCGTCTGAGACCAACGTAATCTGCGAGCATTGGCCAACAACAACGAGTGACATGCTTTGAGTGCAGGCGAAATCAAGCGCTCCCGCTCGCAGCAACGTTCAGCAACTGGCCGCCCTCGTGTGGTTCGAGTGTTAGCGGCGGTGACACGTCACGCCTGAGCGCCGGGCAGCTATCCCAGCTGTTCCAGCACGCGGCGTCTGCGGGTGTCAGTGTCGAGTCGGTGACGTCACAGCTTGGCTAGCCGCGCTTTCTGGCCGTCACTGGTTTAGCCGCTTTCCTCCAATCTCTGATCTCTTCTTGGCTTGAATGGTTGAACTGAGTGTCGTTTTACGTCCGCAGCCGAAACCGGTGAGTCGGTTTGGCCTGGCGGTAAGGCGTTAGGCTGGTAAGCAGAGGGACCCCGGTTCGATTCGAATCTGCTTCGGCTCTCCGCCTTTCTCTTCAAAAGTTGTGGTCTTGTGACTTTGTCCCTCACAGTTAATGGAACATTAAAATGGCTCTCATCGCTTGCCACCTTAATGCAGGAGTCATTCTGGTGGTGACAGTGTAGCGATAGGTATATAATCTCCCTCTCCCCCACCTCCATACATAGAGAGCCGGTTTGGCCTAGCGGTAAGGCGGTAGGCTGGTAAGCGGAAGGACCTCGGTTCGATACCGCTTCGGTTCTCCTTTCTCTTCAAAAACTGTGGTTTGTGGACACTGTCTTGTGACTTTGTCCATCACAATTAATGAAACATTAAAATGGCTCTCATCGCTGCCCATCTTAATGCAGGTCATTCTGGTGGTGACAGTGTAGCGATAGGTATATACTCTCCCTCTTCCCCCACCTCCATACCCCCTTCCCCCCATTCTCCCCTTCCCTAACTGAAGCCTTCTGGTTTCTGTGGACGTTAAGCACCATGTTTACTTACTTACTTACCTCCATACCCCCTTCCCCCCTTCTTCCGTCCCTAATAAGCCTTATTGTTTCTGTGGACGTTAAGCACCATGTTTACTTACTTACTTACCTCCATACCCCTTCCCCCTTCTTCCCGTCCCTAATAAGCCTTATGTTTCTGTGGACGTTAAGCACCATGTTTACTTACTTATACCTCCATACCCCCTTCCCCCTTCTTCCCGTCCCTAATAAGCCTTACTGTTTCTGTGGACGTTAAGCACCATGTTTACTTACTTACTTACCTCCATACCCCCTTCCCCCCTTCTTCCCGTCCCTAATAAGCCTTACTGTTTCTGTGGACGTTAAGCACCATGTTTACTTACTTACTTACCTCCATACCCCCTTCCCCCCTTCTTCCCGTCCCTAATAAGCCTTACTGTTTCTGTGGACGTTAAGCACCATGTTTACTTACTTACTTACCTCCATACCCCCTTCCCCCCTTCTTCCCGTCCCTAATAAGCTACTGTTGGGACGTTAGCCCATGTTACTGCTCACCCCCCCCCTTCTTCGTCTAATACTTACTGTCTGGACGTTAAGCACCATGTTTACTTACTTACTTACCTCCATACCCCCTTCCCCCTTCTTCCCGTCCCTAATAAGCCTTACTGTTTCTGTGGACGTTAAGCACCATGTTTACTTACTTACCTCCATACCCCTTCCCCCTTCTTCCCGTCCCTAATAAGCCTTACTGTTTCTGTGGACGTTAAGCACCATGTTTACTTACTTACTTACCTCCATACCCCCTTCCCCCTTCTTCCG
>JABMCL010003730.1:137500-167099 GCA_018857735.1 Alviniconcha marisindica
GACTCATTGGCTGGGCGGGGATGCACGTGCGCTTTCAAATAGCAACAGGATGCGCGCACAGAAGCGGAAGAAAAGACCTGTTCACAGGAAGCTTGGCAAAGGAGTTTAAAAAAAAAAAAAAAAAGGTGGATTGGACGAGCCTCGGATGCCAGCTTCGGGGACTGTCTCGATGGCGGTGACATGACACGTGCGAGGAATTAGGTATTTCTTGCCGATCACCGCCGGGAACAGCCGTGTCATTCAGTCTCGGCGATACTCATTAGCATCTTGAACTGGGTGCCTGCCTGTGCGGGTAAAATCTTGTGGTTAGACAGACTGATCAGTCAGTATCAGGTTAGTTACCAGTTACTCCTACCAAGGCTATGGGGGAAAACCAGAATGCTGTGGTTGTTGTGGTAGTGGTTGAGCCTTCAGTGCTGGCCGTGTCAGTTTTGTATTTTATATATGAATTTCTAAACTGTCTTGTGTGTGTGTGTGTGTGTGTGTGTGTGTGTGTGTGTGTGTGTGTGTGTGTGTGTGTGTGTGTGTGTGTGTGTGTGTGTGTGTGAGAGAGAGTGAAAGAGAGAGAGAGAGAGAGAGAGAGAGAGAGAGAGAGAGAGAGAGAGAGAGAGAGAGAGAGAGAGAGAGACAGAGAGAGAGAGACAGAGACAGAGACAGAGACGAGAGAGACAGAGAGACAGAGAGCGAGCTAGTGTTACTGTAAAGCGCTCAAGCGCTCCTACCTTGTGCGGTAGATGGGCGTTGTAGAAATCCCCTTTACTATCATCATCATCATCATCATCATCATCATCATTATTAACTATTGTTTAAAATTAGCGGGTTTTCTTTTTTCAGTGTGCTCAGTCTTGTAGTTTCGGAACGCTAGCATTCAGCTTCAATCAAGTTAGGTTTTTTGCAGGACTGGTTGGTTCATAGAGATCACATACGGTAGTTAGGGACGCCGGGGTGAGCCCGGGGTGGGAAGCGGGAGGCGGGGTGGCCGGTGGGGTGCGGGCGGGAGGCGAGTGGGGGTTGGGGATGGGTGGGGGGGAGATGGGGGGGAGGGGGGGGGGGAGGGTACAATAAATGTTAAGGAGGCGGGGACCCCGCCAGTGCAAAGCAACTTGTGTACACCGCAACGTTCTCTTTCAACAGCTGTGCGGTAGAGTCACAAAGACTCAGACTCCGGACAACCAGCTGTTGGAATTTGAAGCAAAAGACGGTCCAACTCATTAGGAGAGCCCAGCACCGCCTCCCTCTTTAGACGGAACATTTTGATTTACGTCCACGGAAGCGAGATGGTTTATTTGGGACGGGACAGGGGGCGGGGGGGGGGGGGGGGGGGGGGGGGGGGGACGAAAGAGTGAAGGCTCGACGGCGGATACCGCCCGAAAAAGAGCCGGAGAGACCGTGGACCCGCCGCCAGAAGAATGGAAGTGTTAAGGCGGTGTCCCCTCGCCATCGCCCAGCGACTTGGGCACTGCGCAATGTGCTGTTTCAACTGCCGTGCTTGGACAGAGTCACAAAGACAATGTCCGTTGCTGCTGTTGACGAACAAGTTGAACAACTCGAAGCGAAAGAAGCCCAGCTCCACCTCCCTACTCATGATCTCTTCTGGGCTAACTTGGAGGTCCAGCTCCACCTCCCTCCTCTAAGATCTCTTGATCTTTTGATCTCGCCTGGAACCTTGATCTCTTTAGACCGCTGCCGCGGCTCTGTTGTAGATGAGAGCCGCTTTGGCCCAGCGGTAAGGCGTCAGGCTAGTAAGCAGAGGGACCTCGGTTCGAATCCGCTTCGGCTCTCCTTTCTCCTCGAAAGTTGTCGTCTGTGGACACTGTCTTGTGACTTTGCCCCTCACAATATTATTAATTGTAGGGGAGCGGGGTGGGGAGTGAGGGAAGCAGGTTGGAAGCATGAATGAAGAGTCACAATTCAGAGGTTGCTATTTGCACACCAACCAGGAAACAGTGTAGGCTCTCCCCCGTGATGAACACACGAACACCGGCCGCAACAACAAACAAACAACCTGCCTCTGCAGGGACACTGGGGGAAAAGGGACGCTGCGGGCCCAGCGCACAAGTTTTAACACTTTAGATAATTGGGGCCATGAAACTCCTACCCAATCAAAAAACAAACAAAAAACCAACAAAAAACCAGGAAAGAATATGTTAAAGGATCATAGCCTGAAACACGCACAATACATTCGGTTACATAATGAAACATTAAAATGGCTCTCATCGCTGCCCATCTTAATGCAGCAGTTATTCTGGTGGTGACAGAGTATAACGATAGGTATATAATCTCCCTCTTCCCCAACCTCCATACCCCTTCTCCACGTCCCTAATAAGCTTCATGGTTTCTGTGGACGTTAAGCACCATGTTGACTTACTTACTGTTGTAGATATTCTGCGGAGAAGGCTAGTTTCTCGATCAGCACGGTACGGCAAAGCTTGGCTGGTTGGTTAAACATGTTTTACGCCATAATGATTTCAAATTTACTTTTATTGGTCGTTTTCCTAGTAACGGCGCGGCAAGTATGGCAGTGAAGGGGTTGAGACGGGCAGCAGTGATAGCCATTTTAATGTTTCATTAATTCTGAGGGACAAGGTCACAAGTCAGAATGTCCACAAACCACAGCTTTTGAAGAGAGAGGGGAGCCGAAACGGAATCAAACCGAGGTCGCTCTGTGTACCAGCTTAACGCCTTACCGCTGGGCCAAACCAACTCGAGTCACGCAAAACCGCAAAACAGTGTCCACAGACCACAACTTTTGAAGAGAGAGGAGAGCCGAAGCGGAATCGAACCGAAGTCCTTCTGCTTACCAAAAACAAAAACAAAAACAAACAAACAAAAACAGAAAAGGAAAAAGAAAAAAGAAAAAAAGAAAGAAAACAACAACAACAACAACAAAAAATCAACAACAACAACAACAACAACAACAACAAAATCTGAAACAGAATAACTGCTAGCGTTCTAAAACAAGATCCAAACAGAAAAAGGTTCAAACGAACGCTTATTTACTTGACTAAACAAGCGACAAAAACTCAAACAAAACAAGATATGTTTTTCTCTCATTTTTCGTCGTTTTTAACCGTTTACCTGTTGTTTAAGTGTCGTTTTGTGGCTTGTCAAAGGTGATGTCCCCGAAAATGTGCACACCGTGTGTCCATGTCAAAATAAATAAGCGTTCGTTTGAACTTTTTTGGGGGGGTGTTTGGATCTTCTGCTTACCAGCCTAACGCCTTCACATAGTTCAGAAGCTGTGTGAGAGTCGAGGTGGCCGTCCTGGGCTGGCCGTCCTAACGAGCCTTCTGGCTTCCGTGGACGTACAGATTTATTGAACCATGCTCACGCATTGGTCTCAGCTTGTCCCTAATATGTCAGCCGACATCCGAGGACATTAAGCAACACAACCAGCCAACCGATTGACGCCTTACCGCTAGGGCAAATCAGCTCACGTACGGCAAATCGACACGCCACCAGGTCTAAAAATTACTTAAATATATAAGACGGCTTCTGCCGTCAATGCGCATTTTTTCTTCTTCTTCCCGAATGACGTCGACTCCTCTTCTTTTTACTTTTCGTAAGATAAATTTATCCCCCACGTCAAGCTACAGCTGTTAGCTAATTTTACATCCAAGGAAACTTTATTTATAGTTATAAGCGCATAACCGATTTTTGTTGTTGTCGTTACCGTCTGCTTTTAAATCAAACGGATTGTGTTCTTTTGATCGCTTTTTATTTTTTTTATTTTTTTTGTCGATAACAATACGAAACGATTGTAGCGCACAGTAGTTTCCTATCAAGTGATTTTATTTTGAGTCTCGAATAGAAATTCGGCAGCGATTTGCTGTATTCATGAACACAATATGCAAAAGCATTGCACCAGTTTGAAAGCGAAATTAATCTGACTCCATTCGACGACATTGACTTCAACTGTTGTTCATAGTTCAGGAGCTGTGTGAGAGTCGAGGTGGCCGTCCTGGGCTGTCCGTCCTAACGAGCCTTCTGGTTTCTGTGGACGTAAAGCTATATTGAACCATGCTTCGGCATTGGTCTCAGCTTGTCCCTAATATGTCAACTGACATCTGAGGACATTAAGCAACACTACCTACCTATCAACTGCTGTAGACAAACATACAAAGTGACGCAGTTAGCGTCAGCCCTTTCCTTTTGAGGAAAACCGACACCTTTCTACGGGGAAGTTGAGGGTCAGTCAGAGTCCGGAATTTGACTGATCTTGCTCATCTTTCCTCCTAGAAAGGTGTTCCAATTGCAATCTAAAGTCATGAAACACGTACAAGGTTGAAAAGAACGCTCATTACACAAAGTGAGCCGGTTTGGCCTGGCGGTGAGTCGTTAGGCTGGTAAGCGGAGGGACCTCGGTTCGAATCCGCTTCGGCTCTCCTTTCTCTTCAAAAGTTGTGGTCTGTGGACACAGTCTTGTGACTTTGTCCCTCACAATCATGAAACATTAAAATGGCTCTCATCGCTGCCCACCTTAATGCATAAGTCATTCTGGTGGTGAAAGTGTAGCGATAGGTATATAATCTGTAACCCCCCCCCCTCCTCCCCTCCTTCATACCTCCTTCCCCCCTTCTCCCCGTCCCTAATAAACCTTATGGTTTCTGTGGACGTTAAGCACCATGTTTACATTACACAAAGTGCCAGTTTATTTTTCGTAAACCCCTCTTCCAATTTCAGTCTAAAGTCGTTGAAACTGAAACACAGAAGGTTGAAAAGAACATTTATTACACAAAAAATGCCGCTTTTTTATGGTCCTGATAGTGTATTTGTTGAAGTATCACCCATCTTTATCACTAACAAATGTCATTCAAACCACTGAGCTACCATGGATTCAGCTTGGATTTTCTAGTAGCGGGGTGTAGCAGAGAAAAAGATGGGAAAAGGCCTGGAGATATCACGGCATGCCAATTTATTTTTGGTAAACCCCTCTTCCAAGCAAAATCAACAGGCACAAATAAACTGGCGATGATAAACTGATGAAAACATTATTGTGTTATACTTATCCAGTTTCAGTTATCGTTGCTGTCGTTGCTGTCGTATGTAGAATGCTAGAATGAGGCTGACGAACACATACCAGCACCACTGAATAACTGGAACCGGATAAGTATACAATTTTCATTGTTTATTAGCCAGAGCTTCAGAGTTCAGGAGCTGTGTGAGAGTCGAGGTGGCCGTCCTGGGCACCCCGTCCTAATGAGCCTTACGGTTTCTGTGGACGTAAAGCAACATTGAACCATGCTTCGGCAGTGGTCACAGTTTGTCCCTAATATGTCAACCGACATCCGAGGACATTAAGCTCTACATCATCATCATCATCATAGCTAGAGCTTTTTATTTTTATACAAAATTTGGGATCTCAGTTCGCGAGAAGTCAATTTTATTTTATTTTATTTTTTAAACAATCGCATTTACCAAGCGTTTTCCCTGCACTCACCACTCACCAGGTATTCATTATGATCATCTAGGGTTTATCACTCACCAACATTGTCTGGCTGTGCTCACCAATGTGGCGGTGTGTACTCACCATACACCAACATCTTGCCCATCTGGGCTCACCACTCACCATCACTGGTAGCGCATGCTCGCCTACATTTCTGCCTGGCCATCTGGGCTCACCATCCTGCATCAGGACTCACCGCCCTGCACCAGGACTCGCCATGCTCACCATCCTGCATTAGGACTCACCATCCTGCAACAGGACTCGCCATGCTGCATTAGGACTCACCATCCTGCAACAGGACTCGCCATGCTGCATTAGGACTCACCATCCTGCAACAGGACTCGCCATGCTGCATCACGACTCACAGTCCTGCATCAGGATTCACCATCCTGCACCAGGACTCGCCATGCTGCATTAGGACTCACCATCCTGCATTAGGACTCGCCATGCTGCATCACGACTCACTATCACGTAACCATCCTACATTAGGACTCACCATCTTGCACCTGGACTCGCCATGCTGCATTAGGACTCACCATCCTGTACCTGGACTCACCATCCTGCATTAGGTCTCACCATCCTGCAACAGGACTCACCATCCTGCAACAGGACTCACCGTCCTGCACCAGGACTCACCATCCTGCACCAGGACTCGCCATGCTGCATCACGACTCATTATCACGTAACAGGACTTGACATCACGCATCAGGACTCACCATCACGCATCGTGACTTGCCATCACGCATTAGGACTCTCGATCACACAACAGGACTAGCGCGACCCCCCCCCCCCCCCCCGCGCCCAACCCCTTCTGACACTGTGTCTGTGTGCGTGTATATATGTGCACACGTGTGTGGGAGTCTTATAAATAACAATATGGGCGTGTTTTAAATAATGCAACAACATGCATCTGTACCCTACATTAGGCCAGTAATTTGTATGAGGTAGACCTCGTAAACAGGTAATTTTGATGTGGTATGCATAGCTCGATTTCTTACGTATTTATTTATAAACGACGTTTTACCCTGATGTTTGCTGTTGTTGTAACTTAATGATGTTTTATGATTGGGGTGAATGTGTGATGAGTGTACTTGGCACCACAAATCAGTCCTAGTCCAATCGTATTGACAAAAACGTTGCAAACAGAGATTTTTTCTTATTACCGTAAAGCGCTTGGGGTCGTGAGGTAGGTGCTGCACAAGCGTACCATTATTATCGTAAATTATATATATATATATATATATATATATATATATATATTTTAAAATATATATAGTTATATATATATATATATATATATATATATATATATATATATTCATGACCATCGTAACACGGTATAATAATTATACTCATGAAGCACACAGATCATTAACTCGTGGCTAAAAAACGTTGTGATCAAGTTCCAAAAGCAATTGTAAGCAACAGTATATTCATTGTACAAAAATGTGTGGGTCAGCCATGAAGGATGCCGTATCAGACAGATGCATGTTACTTGAACAAATGCCCCACAGTGATGTGCTTGATGTAATACTCCACAGTGATGTACTTCGTGTAATACTCCACAATGATGTGCTTGGTGTAATGCTCCATAATGATGTGCTTGGTGTAATGCCCACCATGATGTACTTGGTGTAATACTCCACAGTGATGTGCTTGGTGTAATACTCCACAGTGATGTGCTTGGTGTAATACTCCACAGTGATGTGCTTGGAGTAATGCCCCATAATGATGTGCTTGGTGTAATACTCCACAATGATGTACTTGGTGTAACGCCCCAGTAATGTGCTTGGTGTAATGCCCATAATGATGTGCTTGGTGTAATGCCCATAATGATGTGCTTGGTGTAATACTCCACAATGATATGCTTGGTGTAATGCCCATAATGATGTGCTTGGTGTAATGCCCATAATGATGTAATGCCCCATAATGATGTGCTTGGTGTAATGCCCATAATGATGTGCTTGATGTAATGCCCCACAATAATGTGCTTGATGTAATGCCCCATAATGATGTGCTTGGTGTAATACTCCACAGTGATGTGCTTGGTGTAATGCCCATAATGATGTGCTTGATGTAATGCCCCAGTAATGTGCTTGGTGTAATACTCCACAGTGATGTGCTTGGTGTAATACTCCACAGTGGTGTGCTTGGTGTAATACTCCACAGTGGTGTGCTTGGTGTAATACTCCACAGTGATGTGCTTGGTGTAATGCCCATAATGTCTTTGATGTAATGCCCCATAATGCTGTGCTTGGTGTAATGCCCATAATGCTGTGCTTGGTGTAATGCCCATAATGATGTGCTTGATGCAATACTCCACAGTGATGTTCTTGGTGTAATGCCCCACAATGCTGTGCTTGATGAAATGCCCCAAGATGTGCTTGTGTAATGCTCCATAATGATGTGCTTGATGTAATGCTCCATAATGATGTGTTTGGTGTAATGCCCCACAATGCTGTTTGGTGTAATGCCCCACAATACCGTGTGTTTGGTGTAATGCCCCATAATGATGTGCTTGATGTAATGCTCCATAATGATGTGTTTGGTGTAATGCCCCACAATGCTGTGTTTGGTGTAATGCCCCACAATACCGTGTGCTTGGTGTAATGCCCCATAATGCTGTGCTTGTGTAATGCTCCATAATGATGTGCTTGGTGTAGTGCCCCACAATGATGTTCTTGGTGTACATGAGGGGGAAAAAACGCACACACAACCAAAAAATTCATTCACGCACACATAAAAGAGCACAAAAAAAGAATGAAAAAATACTTTATTACGAAGTATGAAGCCAAATGACATGTACATGAATGCGGCACACATGTTTTTCCGTCTCAATCTGTTTTTCACCTTCGCTTCCTTTTTGTTATCTTACAGTTCTGTGGCTGCTCGCAACAGGATGGACTGAATTGATTTTCAACTCCCAGTCAACCATGAGGGTTATATTAGGGCGAAACGGGGGCATCTGCTTTTTTGGAAGTAAAACACAAATGTTGCGCTGTTAACACAAACGCTGAACTGGGCACGAAGATGGGGAGGGGTTAGGGAGGGAATAATAATAACAGATTTTTCAACAGGAAATTCATCAACCCCCCTTCCCTCTCTCCAAAAAAGCACAACAAAACAAAATCAGCTTTCTGCTGTGTGTGTGTGTGTGTGTGTGTGTGTGTGTGGAGAGTTCGAGTATCTGTAATTATTTTGTGGGTGGTTGGGTGTTGAATGTTTGTACTGATGTATGCATTTACAGCGCTTTTTTTTTGTGTGTGTGTGTGTGTGTGTGTGTCTTTTTCCTGGATTTTGTTGATGTTGGTAATATGCACACCGCAGCAAGCTCGTCAGTTGTCAGAAGATAAAAACATTGTAATTTCGGTCACTGAACCTAGGCAAAACAACTCTTTGGCTAATCTCAGATTTCCTGCGACTCTGGAAGCGCTATTACCACGTCCAGCACTCACCCGGGACGCACACAACAGCGTTTGAATCTGCAAGTCACGCTCTCCTTCCAACAACACTAAACGGGGGAGTCGACGTGGCGCTTAACGTCCACAGAAACCACACGGCTTACCAGGGACGGGCCAGGACACGTCTTCAGCAGTACCGCCCTGTGTTCACGCGCTGCAAACCATTCCCCCATCACCTAATCGAAACGGCAGACCGCCACTTGTATATGGAATGACACACCTCACTGATCGGCCGACAGGGCAGGCAAACGTCTCTCGGCGAAACAAGCTAAGTTGTCTGGATCTTTTCGCGGTCACTGAACCGTGACCATTGCAATGATGAACGGTGTCTGTACTGAAAATGGGCACACAGTTTTTGCACGCAATTTTCTACATGGAGGGTAATTGTTAAAAAAACCAACAACCAAAAAGAACAACCCCCAAACCGCCTTCTTTTTAATACCTTGCGTGTGTAGGGGGTCTAATTTCTGTTTTCTGTTGTGAATCAACTCACTCCATGATAAAATGCTGCAGAGCCTACACAAGGCTGAAAGGCCAGTTTAACATGCTTGTTACATCTGACCCTAAACCCTTTCACCGCGACTGTGGCGTCATCGGTTGAATGTTATTTTAGTGACACACGACCACTTTAGTGACACACCATCAGTTGACTGTTACTTTAGTGACACACAACCAGGTAGACTGTGCTACTTTAGTGACACACGACCAGGTTAACTGTGCTACTTTAGTGACACACGACCAGGTTGACTGTGCTACTTTAGCGACACGCGACCAGGTTGACTGTGCTACTTTAGTGACACACGACCAGGTTAACTGTGCTACTTTAGTGACACGCGACCAGGTTGACAGTTACTTTAGTGACACACCAACAGGTTAACTGTATTACTTTAGTGACACACAACCAGGTTCACTGTTACTTTAGTAACACGACCAGGTTGACCGTGTTACTTCGGTGACACGCGACCAGGTAACTGTGTTACTTCGGTGACATTACTTCGGTGACACACGACCAGGCTGACTGTGTTACTTCGCTGACACACGACCAGGTTGACTGTGTTACTTCGGTGACACACGACCAGGTTGACTGTGTTACTTCGCTGACACACGACCAGGTTGACTGTGTTACTTCGCTGACACACGACCAGGTTGACTGTGTTACTTCGCTGACACACGACCAGGTTGACTGTGTTACTTCGGTGACACGCGACCAGGTTGACTGTGTTACTTCGGTGACACATGACCAGGTTACACGCAGGAAAACATTGTGTAGGCTTCTGACACAGATACAGACAAATGGATAGGAGCCCAAGTTTCTAACAACTGGCACAAGACTGACCCCCCCCCCCCCCCCCCTCCCCCACCCAAAAACGTCAAGCAACTCAACTGTGTTTAACTTCCAAATCAGCACAAAGTCCAACCAACCATTTGGCTAACAGGAATGTGTATAAATATCAGACTAATGAACAAAACCTTGCAAAGTGATATTTTTTCCATTTAAAAAAAAAACTGAGATAAAAGAACAAAGACTAATCAGCTCAGGATCAGATATCTCAATGGTATATATGGATAATATACACATGATCTCTCTAAAGAAATACAACTGTACACACATGCTGAATATAATACAGATTATCGAAACGAAACACTGCTCATGCATACTTCAAGCCAAAAAAGCAAACATTTCTCGGCACACACCTCTAGGTTTTTGAGAGTCAGCATCACAGTCAAGTTGCCCACAAAAAACCCTCCATAAGCGTCTATGCAAAATAATCTCTGTGAAAACAAAGTTGATGCAACTGAGCTTACAAAGTTGACCAGTCATCTGTTTCCTATCTCGCCACCCCCCCCCCCCCCCCCCCCCCCCCCCCCCCCCCCCCCCAAAAGTAACTGTCCATCATCAATCTATGCCAAACGAGGCAAATGGCCAGAATGATGCATTTTCAGCTGGCTGTTCTGAACAGCAAAGCCATCTTCCAGTTGGTTGCTTGAAAAAGTGGTCCATTTTCGACCTGGTTGTTTGCAGAGGAGGGGTTCATTTTTCAACTGGGGCTGCTTAGAACAGGTCTACATTTCAGCCAGCTGCATACAGCAGGGATATCTTCCTGCTGAGGGTCTATTTTCTGACAAACACTTCGCTTCAAACATCCCAGGAAAATAGGGCGATGGTTTCACAGTTTCACAGCGAATTGTTTTGCACAGACACATGGGTCAGCATTCTGGTGGGCAACCACAGCTGACTACATACTATGATGAACAAAATGTTAGCCTTTACAGGCGACAATGAAAACGTAAGCAAAATACAATTACTGAACAAAACAAGCAGGGGTGAGGGGGAAAAAAGCCATATTTGTTTTCTTCCTGACGTTTTTTCTTTTTGGATTCAGATTCGTTTCTTTAATGGCATGAACTTTGTATTAGGTTTAAAGCAAGATGGCAAATCCCCACCCCAGGGATGGGGGAAGGTGGGGGGAAGGAGGGGAGGGGGGTGAACTGCAGGATGCATGGAGGGGTGACAGAAAAAAAAAGGAAAAAAAAATCTGCCCAAATTTGTAAAGTGCTGACTTGATGAGAATGGACATTAATTATCACAATTTTTGCTATTCTTCTCTTTGGGGGATAAAAGGAGATATGGCGGCACTACGACTAAATGTAGGAATGTCCTTGGCACACCTTTGATCTTCAAGTCTAGAATGGTCTCATTATGCCCCCCCCCCCCCCCCCAAAAAAAAAAAAAAAAAACCCACACATGATGCATTGGTGTCAAGTGCCAAGATTACAAAATCATATACCTCTCTCTCTATATACACACACATACGCAATTCAGTATCAGTGTTTCACAAATCAACGGCATCATCGTAACACAAATGCTGTGAGTGCAAAATGCGAAAGTAAGACCCGCAGGGACTCGCCCTCCTGAAATAACTACAACATACAACCTGCTTTGAAGTCGGCATCCGTCACTCTGTGACCGCACTGCAGGAAACGACGCCACAGTCTGGCCCGCGTGCGTGCACACTTGTCTCGCGACACAAAACAAAACAAAACAAAAAACAGAAAACGACCCTGCATATGTTCAAGCGCAAGGCTGACAGAACAGAGGAGCAAATCATTCACTGCTGTGAAGTCACTGATGAAGGATGACGACACACTGACGCCCCCCCCCCCCCCCCCCCCCCCCCAAGTCATCAGCATTTACATGTCTACGCAGTCGCCCCGCACAAAGAATATACGTGGAGGTGTGCGTACACCAATCTATCTCGTCCTCTTCCTCCCAGCTTGCTGCCCAGTTTACAATGAGTTTCTGGGCTAAACTCAGCAGTTTGATCACCCATGGCGTACGCAGCCTCGTGCGCAGGTCACTCACTCGTTCTCACACGCCCCTTTTTCCCCCAAGTCAGGCAGCGTCTGACGCGATTTAAACGCAACACCTGTGCATGGGCCTACTATGTGAAAAATACGCACGAGAAAACGAGGTAAGGGTGGGCAAAAAGAAAAGAAAAGAAAAAAACACAAACAAAACACACGCATATGCGAAAAGGTGACTATTTTTTGCTCTCCTTTTTGACAAACCAGGGTCCTTAAAGTGATCAAATCAACGCGTTCCAGATCTTCAAATATAATTATTAGAAATTCAGACATGCACAATAAGTTGAACAGCTGCACAAAACACAAGGACAAGGTGTTTCCTTCTGAATCCCCTCCCCCCCCCCCCCCCCCCCCCCCCCGCCCCCCCCCCCCCCCCCGCCAAAATAACACACCCAAGAACAACAACCTTGTGACCTATGAATATATATACAGGTCAAAACGAAACTAAAAAAATGAAAACCCCCAAAAGCAGGGGGAAAAGGAGACGAGCACCTTGTCCTCAGTGAGTGATAACAACTATTCCTGACCCTGTATCTTTGGTCATCAAACCCAAACACCAATGGGAAAACCAACGACACGTCCATAAACCTCAGTCTGGACAAAGCAAAGAACTCAGAATGGGACTGCGAAACTTAACCAAAGGCACAGACAACATAGGACTGAGAAACCTCAACTGTGGACAATGTGCATCAAAAGAAGAAGCTGGAACAGGTTAGATATATCACTTTAACTGGGGGGAGGGGGGGAGAAGAGGGCAGCATAAATTTGGACCCCTACATCCTTTGCCTTTTGCACAAAGCATGCTGATATTTGCCTGGACAAGCTACTTGAGACAAAGAACAAGTACCAAGGCCAGACGTCTGCAGTCACATGCACGTCCCGGCAACCCCATCAACCTGGGCCGGGTACCTGAACCTTGGGCAAGGAGTGCCCTGGGCACATTTGGAATTCATGGGGCCACAGCCGCCCTGCTGAAGTTCTGAGTCACACTCTGCATGAAGCTGTCCGAAGCAACCTACTGCAAATCCCAGTCACACTCTGCACAAAGCTGTCCCAAGCAACCTACTGCAAATCCCAGTCACATTCTGCATGAAGCTGTCCCAAGCAACCTACTGCAAATCCCAGTCACTCTCTGCACAAAGCTGTCCCAAGCAACCTACTGCAAATCCCAGTCACATTCTGCATGAAGCTGTCCCAAGCAACCTACTGCAAATCCCAGTCACACTCTGTACGAAGCTGTCCCAAGCAACCTACTGCAAATCCCAGTCACACTCTGCACGAAGCTGTCCCAAGCAACCTACTGCAAATCCCAGTCACACTCTGCACGAAGCTGTCCCAAGCAACCTACTGCAAATCCCAGCCACACTCTGCACGAAGCTGTCCCAAGCAACCTACTGCAAATCCCAGTCACATTCTGCATGAAGCTGTCCCAAGCAACCTACTGCAAATCCCAGCCACACTCTGCACGAAGCTGTCCCAAGCAACCTACTGCAAATCCCAGTCACATTCTGCACGAAGCTGTCCCAAGCAACCTACTGCAAATCCCAGTCACATTCTGCATGAAGCTGTCCCAAGCAACCTACTGCAAATCCCAGTCACACTATGCACGAAGCTGTCCCAAGCAACCTACTGCAAATCCCAGTCACACCCTGCACATTCAACCTACTGCTCCAGATGTGAAACATCACAAATCTAGCCATTCCTGTTTCTCCAGATGTGAAATGACATCACAGATCTAGCCATGCTTGTTTCTCCTGACCTAAAAGGACATCCCAAATCTAGCCATTCTTGTTTCTCCTGACGTAAAATGACATCACAGATCTAGCCATTCTTGTTTCTCCAGATGTGAAATGACACCACAAATCTAGCCATTCTTGTTTTTCCAGATGTAAAAGGACGTCCCAAATCTAGCCAGTCTTGTTTCTTTGAAGTCGAGAACCCTCCAAGTTCACCCCCATGCCTTTTGCAGTCCTTGCTCGGGTACCCACAGCTTGTGTGCATGACGGCACACAGAAGCAAAAACACGACTTAAAGCCTAGTACGCCCACAGTTCCAAATTGCTTGGGCTCCTTCAGTGCTCCTGACTTCATGGACTTAAAGCACATGCCCATGTCACCAAATAAGGCCAGTAACACACACACACACACACACAGACACACACACGCACGACAAAACAGGCTCAGCTACACGCCAATGTATGCAGCATTTGCTCACTGATTCATCTCTGCTGGACTGTACGCAGACAGCAGCTCCACTCACTCCCAGGCAAACAGCATCACAAATTGAAAGAATCCTTGTGTTGTCAGTCATGACAATCGATGTTTGGGCCAGAGCTGCTTTCGGTGCTGGCCAAATGAGACCCTCGTGCGCACCTCCAAAGTGCAGCCAATGCGTAGGGGTGGGGGCTGGGAAGGAATGAACACTGTTCACCCACACTGCAGTTGCAAGTGCGGAAACTTCAAAACTATAACTGGTTTGGAATATACAAGGATGAGAAGGTTTTCCATCCTACTTTGGTCTACAGCACTCACACTGGAACTGACCCCATGCTTTTTTCTTTTCTTTTTTAATTCGAGAGGACAATACTTTTCTTTTTCAGCATGTCCTTCCGTCCCCTTGTCTGGGTGGCAAGCCAGTTTACACCAGTTCTCTGCCTCACCAAGCACTCTGGGGCAAACATCGATGGTATGGGAGACAACTCTACTGAAAGCACTCTTGAAATGTTTGAAGGTAGTTGTACATTGCGTGGCAAAAAAGGTGACATTTGACATAATACAATTCGAAAATGGTGATTCCACACTGCCTACATTTTACAAACTCAAACAAAAAGACTCTGCTGGGGTGAAAAACAAAACAAAACAAAACAAAACACAAGCAGCACAAAAGACGAGAACTTCAACAAAGTGATCAATGGAAATAAAGCTAACGGGCAACTTTACACTACAGCACATCACTAATTCACTATCTCTTCAAACATCATCTTTTCTTGGGTAAATGGTAATCTCCATGGCAAAATGTGACACACACCATACTACATTAAATTAAATGTGAATGAGAGGAGAGAGAGACACACACAGAAAGAATTTCAGGCATGGAGGGGGGGAAGGAGAGAGAGAGAGAGAGACACACACACACAGAATTTCAGGCAGTTAATTTTTCTTCTTCTTCTAAGTCGTAGACTCCTTGAAGACAAGAAGGACCATGTTTTGTCTCGGTGATGTCGCGCCAGGGCAGACACCGTTACCTGTCCTGGTAAAACTAAAGACGAGAGACCAGTAAAAGTATTCTGAGGCTAAATATTAACTGAGTAAAAAACGCTGAGATCAAACTTTGTCCAGACCGTACACACACGGCCTACTTGCTAGGCAGGCGGGGAACTGAGACAAATTTAGTACGCTGCCACAAAAACTAAATCTTCATGAAGTCTCTGTTGCTAGGTAGCGCATCAGAAAAAGTGGACCCAGAGAGTGAAAGACTGGCAGCAAAGCAGTGACAAGTACCAGCAAACAAGGGGGGTGGGAGGAGGGAGAGAGAGAGAGAGAGAGAGAGAGGGGGGGGGGAGAGAGAGAGAGAGAGAGAGAGAGAGAGAGTGGGGGGGGGGAAGAGGGGAAGAGAAAGGAGGAGGGGGGGGAGGGGGAGAGGGAGAGAGAGAGGGAGAGAGAGAGAGAGAGAGAGAGAGAGAGAGAGAGAGAGAGGGAGAGAGAGAGAACAGACACAGCAGTAGTCTGAAGACAGTCTGTTCCAGGGACAGCAACTCAGGCTTAATCCCAAGCTGTCCGAGCAGGAACTTAGACGGACTCATATCCTTGACGACGGCTGCGTCGTCGTCCGATGAGATAGGCGATGAGAACCATGACGACAAGACCGGCGAGAGCAGCCCCCACAGCAATGGGAACGATGCTGTTGGACTCGTTATCATCCGAGCACTCGGACACATCTGAAACACACAGCAGGGCGAGTGTTCATACCAAATTATCCAAGTCTGAAAGAGTCCATAAGACATCATACCTGGTTATGCAAGTCTGTAAGAGTCCGCAATGTTAACAGGTGGTTATCTAAGTATTGTACGAGTCCATAAGACTAAACACCTGGCTATTAAAGTCTGTCAGACCCCAGACCCACGCTGTTTCACACAAGTCAAAAAGCCCACTCACTGTTGCCGCTGAAGGAAGTGCTGTTGTCATCGTTGAAAGCCTTGTACTGCAGGTTAGTGGTCTCAAACACCACTCCGTTCTCTATGGTCTCTGTCAGCTTGGCGTTACACTTGTAAGAACCACCGTGAGCGGAGCCCTTGAGGAAGTCACCGGAGATATTCTCATGTTTCACAGTCACGTAGGCATCTGAAAACACAAACCTACATGTGAAAATGTCGCCCTGTGCATCACTGAGCCACAGACAACTGAGCATGTTACTGTGCCCCCTGCAGTGAATGAACAATGGTGCATGTGACTGTGTCACCCTGTGGTCCACAGACAACTGATCATGTGACTGTGTCACCCTGTGGTCCACAGACAACTGATCATGTGACTGTGTCACCCTGTGGTCCACAGACAACTGATCATGTGACTGTGTCACCCTGTGGTCCACAGACAACTGATCATGTGACTTTTCACCCTGTGGTCCACAGACAACTGATCATGTGACTGTGTCACCCTGTGGTCCAGACAACTGATCATGTGACTGTGTCACCCTGTGGTCCACAGACAACTGATCATGTGACTGTGTCACCCTGTGGTCCACAGACAACTGATCATGTGACTGTGTCACCCTGTGATCCACAGACAACTGATGATGTGACTGTCACCTTGCAGTCCACAGACAACTGATCATGGGACTGTGTCACCTGGCAGTCCACAGACAACTGATCATGGGACTGTCACCCTGCGGTCCACAGACAACTGATCATGTGACTTTTCACCCCGGCAGTCCACAGACAACTTTATCATGGGACTGTGTCACCCTGCAGGCCACAGACAACTGATGATGTGACTGTCACCCTGTGGTCTACAGACAACTGATCATGGGACTGTGTCACCTGGCAGTCCACAGACAACTGATCATGGGACAGTGTCACCCTGCGGGCCACAGACAACTGATGATGTGACAGTGTCACCTTGCAGTCCACAGACAACTGATGATGTGACTGTCACCCTGTGGTCCACAGACAATTGATCATGGGACTCTATCACCCTCTGGTCCACAGACAACTGATCATGGGACTGTGTGACCCTGTGGTCTCCAAACAACTGATCGTGGGACTGCATCACCCTGTGGTCCACAGACAATTACAAAGCATGTAAATGGCAGATGGCAAAAGGAGGGGTTGGAAGGAAGGATTGAAACTGGATTTTAATGCACAGGCCGGTATATGTCATGTTTGCTCAAGCATGAAAAGACAAAGGCAGGCACGTATATGTTTACTCAGGCATGGAAGCCTGAAGGCAGGCCTGTCCGTCATGTTTACTCCGGTGTGAAATGATGACGGCAGGCCTGCATCTGTCAGCTGGCCAGTGTCTGCCATCTTTAGTTGGGTGTAAAGGGTTATGGGAGTAGCAGTGCAAATACAATGGAACTCCAAAACCTGCATCCTTCTTCTGACACAGAAAGCAAGTGGGCGAGAGAAAGTTAACGAGCGATTAGATTTCAACATCGTGTGAGTGAGAGAGAGAGAGAGAGAGAGGAGAGTGAGACGGGGGGGGTGGGGGGGTGGGGGGACGCAAGACAGAAAGGGAGGTGACAAGGTGGGAAGAGTGACACCATTACACACACAAACTGAGAAGAGAAAGCATCTCTTACCAGGTCTGGAAGCGTTGGGGAAGAACTCCTTCTTCAAGTTGTACACAAACACAATGTCATGCAGACTGTACTCATCCTTGGTCGCTCCCAACATGGAGGACACGGAGTCAGTGCCAAGGGTAAAGGTCAAGGTCAGGGTCCAGTTGCCGTTGAAGGTGATCTTCAGTTCCTGAGCCTTGCCGCCCTGCAGGCTGCAGTTGCCAGTCACGTCGGCAGTGGTCTGGTTCATGGCGGGGATGCTGATGCCGTTGACAATACCTGTGGTGTTGTCAACCTGGCACAGGCAGGAACAAGATCCACACACACACACAAAAGGTTCAAACGAAGGCTACTTATTAGGACAAAAACACAACCTGCAAATTTTCGGGGGGTAATCCCCTTTGCAAAGCTACAAATCGACCCTTAAGCAGCAGTTAAATGGTGAAAGCCAATGTTTTAGAACGCTAGCCGTCATTCTTGTTTCAGACTTATATATATAAAAATAAAAAAAAAAAATTACAGGAAGGGACAGAATGAATGCAGGGTTGTGGAGATGGTGCTGGAGGGGTGGCAGCCTTGAGGAGATGAGATGTTCCACAAGTGCTCGTATAAAATAAAGCATACACTATCTCTGATAGAGTCAGGGAGGGGCCACACTTGCTTGGAAGCAGAGAATAGCACTGTATAGCAGCCATCTTGGCACATGTTCTGTGTACATCATTCAACCACGTACCAATTTACTGTGTCACTTTGTTTGAAGCCACATATATAGGGTGCATGTGCAAGCCTGCAGGAGAGAGAGAGAGAGAGAGAGAGAGAGAGAGAGAGAGAGAGAGAGAGAGAGAGAGAGAGAGAGAGAGACAGAGACAGAGAGAGAGAGACAGAGAGAGAGAGAGAGAGACAGCGACAGACACAGAGAGACAGAGAAAGTCTTCATACAAAATAAATTAGTATACACTAGAGAGAGAGAGAGAGAGAGAGAGAGAGAGAGAGAGAGAGAGAGAGAGAGAGAGAAATAAATCAGTATACACTACGTTTGATGGAGTCAGGGAGGGGCCATACCTTGGTGTAGGTGATGTTGGAGAAGGTGATGTCTCCCTTCAGCACGATGCAGGTGACGTTGCCGTCATGCACCACATAGGTGTTGTCACCTGGGGTGGTGGTGGTGGTGGTGGTGGGGGCTACCGTGGTGCTGGGGTCTAGGGAGCACTCCACACCTGCACACACAAAAGATCACCACTGCAGAGCATTGGTAAAATGTGTCCAACCCCTGCTGTCCTCTCCGCTCAGCATCCGATACTCTCAGCCAACAGATTCCTCGTACCAGGCTTCGGCTTTTCCGTCTGGCCCCTCTACATGGAATGACCTTCCCCTCCCTCTCTAGCAGAAACCCTCTCTGGACGTGCTCAAATCAAACCTCAAGATATTCCTTTTTCCAAAACAACAGACATGCCAGGGTTTCTGTTCTGTGCTGATGTCTTCCTCTGCCTCAAGTCTCTGTTGTCTGTTTAAGTCGTGTACAGTCAGTCAGTCTAAGTTGTTTGTAAATTAAGTTTTGTACAGTCAGTATACTCAGGTGTGTGTGTGTTGTGTGTGTGTGTGTGTGTGTGTGTGTGTGTGTGCACGCATGTTAGCGTTTAGAACAGTCTCTATGGACAAGATTTTGAGCTTGATAATACTTTAATTATTATTAAAACATGCTCCCAGCAACTGATGACTGGAGCTTGTCCATTCTGCACCAGCCAGAACAAGGAATTCTTGAAGTTAGTCCCTGGATTCTAACGTCTTGTCCACTGTGCACAGGGTCACTTCAGGACGGTCATAATTCAATATACCCTGTAAACCTCTTCTCATGTGTAAAAACTATACCAAAGTCGGATCCACAAACTCGGTCCAAACACAAACGTAACGCGAGAAATCCCAAAACAGAGTGTCTGGTCCTCTGGGCACGAATGCACCACAGCGGGTCAAGACGAAAACGTCACAGGCACTGGAGAGACTGGCTGTTGCGGCCACAACCAGGCTGTTGACTCTGGAGCCTTGATTCCCTGGTATACCGTTGGGCTGTGAAAATTGGTGCACTGCACTCGCGACAGTCTTAACAGACGATTTCCGGAAATGTCAGGCGAAGATAATTTGACAGCGTTTTCGTTTTTTTGGATTACCCCCCCTGAATGGAAGTGGCAGCGGAGAAGAGCCGATCTGCGACACTTTGAGATCTTCAGGCATGGACCTATTATAATTTATACTAGATTACCAGCTGGGGGAACCTACTATCTGATCTGCATGTTCCCCGTGAACAGTGAGTGTTTGATCAGCATTTCTGATGCCTTTTCTGCCTTTTGTTTACGGGTCTCCGTCATCTTCCCTACGTGCTCACTGTACCCCCAACAAAAGCGTGCCTACTCTGCGCTACACCCACAGGCATGGACCTACATATACAGGTCCATGCCTGAAGGCTCTTACCAAGTGCAGTCCCTTGGATTTCTGAAGATCATCTATTTGGGCAAAGGGGCAGGGTTTTGCGGGGCATAAATCATGAACAGAAAGATGCAGTTTAGCAACTGTTTGAAGGCAACAGCTGACCTTGGAATGTTGAAGTGACCGATGTGTGTGAAACTGAAAGCACAGCACTGTCTCCATGTCATTAGATAAGCCCCGCCCATTTGTATTCAAACTGTCCTTCCTTCAGAACTTTTGAGTCTTGACATACGACAAAATTTGCTTTCATCAACACAACGATTTAGCAGATAAAAAGCTGAGAGTGATTTTTATGACTGTGCCAAGTGTCATACTCAAGTGATGGTCTGATTTCCAGGTATTTGTGATAAACCAGCAGCAATGTGACCGTGTCAGACATCGAAGAGAATTTGTTTCAAATTTCCCCACTCACGATTTATAGGCAGGCTGTCCCTTTAAGTGTCCGCGAGCAACTGTGGAGCCACCTGCTGCAGTGGCCACCAGACCAGCTGGGGACATTGCATCAGAGCCAACCTGATTCCTGTGGGAACCTACCATCTCCAGAGAAGGAGCCGTTCTTGAGGCCGAAAGCCTGCAGTTTGACGTCGTTGGTGAAGAGGGTGGTGCGACTCTTGTTGAATTGCAATGTCTGTTCACTCTTGCAGAGGTAGAATGTGGTCACATTGCTCTGCTGGAAGCTGGCGGCCATATCAAATTGCTCTGACTTGTTAGTAGCTGCACACACAAACAGGCAAGAGGTAACACAAAGAGAGCTCGTCCAGCCCAAGGTATGCTGACTGCACACACACAAACAGGCAAGAGGTAACACAAAGGGAGCTTGTCCAGCCCAAGGTATGCTGACTGCACACACAAACAGACAAGAGGTAACACAAAGGGAGCTTGTCCAGCCCAAGGTATGCTGACTGCACACACACAAACAGGCAAGAGGTAACACAAAGGGAGCTTGTCCAGCCCAAGGTATGCTGACTGCACACACACAAACAGGTATGAGGTAACACAAAGAGAGCTTGTCCAGCCCAAGGTATGCTGACTGCAAACACACAAACAGGCAAGAGGTAACACAAAGAGAGCTTGTCCAGCCCAAGGTATGCTGACTGCACACACAAACAGGCAAGAGGTAATGCTAAGCACATGGGGAGCTTGTTCAGCCCAAGGTATGCTGACTGCACACACACAAACAGGTATGAGGTAACACAAAGAGAGCTTGTCCAGCCCAAGGTATGCTGACTGCACACACACAAACAGGCAAGAGGTAACACAAAGGGAGCTTGTCCAGCCCAAGGTATGCCGACGGAACACACACACACAAGGAAAGCTTGTCCAGCCCAAGGTATGCTGACTGCACACACACACACACACACACACAAGGAGAGCTTGTCCAGCCAAAGGTATGCTGACTGCACACACACACACACACACACACACACACACACACACACACACACACACACACACACACACACATGAGAGCTTTCCAGCCTAAGACTGCACACACAAACAGGTCAGAGGTAATGCTAGACACAAGGAGAGCTTGTGTCCAGCTCAATATCCGACTGCTTTGCCCGCATGACTCACAGCAAGACACAGCTCAACTCACACACACACAGGTGACCTGTCAACAATGCGGTCACAGGTAGACAACTACATGACGTCTGTTAGGGGACATGCTAGATCACCCAGTCATCTGACCGTGTGATTGAAAGTCCCCACCAGTCATCAAGCATTTACCGCCTGACTGAAGCATACTTTGTGGGTGCCACCCAAGATCGAGCCACGTGCAGGAAATGATGCGGCAATGATTGCGCTAGTCATTTTTGAAAATGGTGTGGCATCTGTATGTATGTGGT
Source organism: Alviniconcha marisindica (assembly GCA_018857735.1). Taxonomy (NCBI): domain Eukaryota; kingdom Metazoa; phylum Mollusca; class Gastropoda; family Provannidae; genus Alviniconcha; species Alviniconcha marisindica. Next base: position 159,877 of record JABMCL010003730.1, read on the forward strand.
AAAAGTGGTTCACGAAAACCGGTCACACTATCGCTAACCAGTCTGATACACAGCCATCTATACTACCACTAAAGCTCAACTAGTTACCACCCTGCTCCCTTCCCTGTCTAGAACACACACCACACACACACACACACACACACACACACACACACAGGACGTGCCACATGCACTCTCTGTACTGTTTTGCTGTTGTTTAGAGAACCAGTTGAACACAGTAACAGCTGGTACACCTGACCAACTGATTTTGTTTCCAGTACACGCCAATTTTAACAGGGTAAAGTACTGGAAATTACTGGTTTGTTATCGTGAACCCTGTGCAGTGTGAAGAGTGTAGGGTTTGTACAGTAGGTCCCAGAACTGAGTCCAGGGAGTTATGGCCCTTGTGATCAGAGGGGGCTTTTAAAAGCCATGGTCGGCTCTTGAGCATGGCAACACGACTACAGCAGGTATGGTGATTTACTACAGGAAAAGGTAGACAGTGACATACAGCAGGTATGGTGATTTACTACAGGAAAAGGTAGACAGTGACATACAGCAGGTATGGTGATTTACTACAGGAAAAGGTAGACAGTGACATACAGCAGGTATGGTGATTTACTACAGGAAAAGGTAGACAGTGACATACAGCAGGTATGGTGATTTACTACAGGAAAAGGTTGACAGTGACATCACCACCGAACCTACAAAACCCAGCATTTTCTCTGTTCATCACTTCCATTTGTTTTTCATCCTGAACATCTTGCCACCTGAGGCTAACCAACATAATTCTCTGCTGCCCTGGAGACAAAAATCCACAACAGCAACAACACAATGCCCTGGAGACAAAAATCAACAACAGCAACAACACACTGCCCTGGAGACAAAAATCCACAACAGCAACAACACACTGCCCTGGAGACAAAAATCAACAACAGCAACAACACTGCCCTGGAGATAAAAATCAACAACACAGCAACAACACATGCCCTGGAGACAAAAATCAACAACAGCAACAACACACTGCCCTGGAGACAAAAATCAACAACAGCAACAACACACTGCCCTAGAGACAAAAATCAACAACAGCAACAACACACTGCCCTGGAGACAAAAATCACACAACAGCAACAACACATGCCCTGGAGACAAAATCAACAACAACAACAATGCCCTGGAGACAAAAATCAACAACAGCAACAACACATGCCCTGGAGACAAAAATCAACAACAGCAACAACACACTGCCCTGGAGACACAACAGCAACAACACACTGCCCTGGAGATAAAAATCAACAACATGCTGCCCTGGAGACAAAAATCAACAACAGCAACAACACACTGCCCTGGAGACAAAAATCAACAACAGCAACAACACACTGCCCTGGAGATAAAAATCAACAACAACAGCAACAACACACTGCCCTGGAGACAAAAATCAACAACAGCAACAACACAATGCCCTGGAGACAAAAATCAACAACACATTGCCCTGGAGACAAAAATCAACAACAGCAACAACACAATGCCCTGGAGACAAAAATCAACAACACATTGCCCTGGAGACAAAAATCAACAACAGCAACAACATGCTGCCCTGGAGACAACAATCAACAATAGCGACAACACAAAGTGCAAACAGTTATGAACCAGCAACCACTGTGTACATTTGTGCCAATGACCAAAGTGGAAGGTAAAGACAAACCTGTAAAGTTAAACAACAAGAACGAATTGCAAACAACAAACCATTCCAACAGTGCCTATATTACAACTTGCATCCAAACTGTCTGGCATAATACTCAGTGTCAGTTCCATAACCATCCAAATTCCTCCAAAACAATTGGCCATAGTGACCTGCTGCATGCTTCACAAAACAACCTTATTATTAAACACACACACACACACATGTACACCCACATATGACTGAACTTTAAAAAAAAAAAAATGTTGGCAAACATTTATCACCTGTCTGCCTTTGCAGTCTGAAAATGTGCAACAACACTGTATCCTTCCGTCTCCCCCCCAACCCAACCCCCGGTTATATTTCTGTTGTGATATATTTCAGGTAAGCAACACTGTTCTTCACCCCTATCTGTTTGTACAATGTGTGCGTGTTGTGCAATGCATGCGCTGCATGTTTGAACTGGTGCTGATGTGTACATTATGTGTTAGCTGTTTGTTAAACTGACAAGTCTCCATCTCAATGTACATTATGCTTGTTCTGTTGCATTATTCAGGGCTCTGAGCCACAGGGCAGCACTTCAGAAATTTCCATCATTGTTATTGTGTATCAGGCACAACTGAACAACAGTGAGCCTTGACAGTCCATACTCGCCCAATGAGAGCAGAGCATCAGATGTTTCAAATTACAAATACTGACCAACAGTGCATCAGATGTTTCAAATTACAAATACTGACCAACGGCCCCAAACAACGTACAAAGTAACCCATAAGTAACCCATAACAGGTAACCCCGCACAGTGAGAGTAGTGCATCAGATGTTTCAAATTACCTGGGACATTTTCTGTCCCTAGCCTTAATGTGCATGTGTTCACACACAGTAATATTGTATACAACGGGTAAATCTGCAGCTGCTGAGGTTTGGGGAGGTGTGATGTCAAAGCTGCAGCTGTGTTGTCAAATCAGCAACTGATGTTTTGGGAGGTGTGATGCCAAATCTGCAGTCGATGTTTTGGGAGGTGTGATGTCAAATCTGCAGCTGATGTTTGGGGAGGTGTGATGTCAAATCTGCAGCTGATGTTTTGGGAGGTGTGATGTCAAATCTGCAGCTGAGGTTTGGGGAGGTGACATCAAAGCTGCAGCTGATGTTTTGGGAGGTGTGATGTCAACTCTGCAGCTGATGTTTTGGGAGGTGTGATGTCAACTCTGCAGCTGATGTTTTGGGAGGTGTGATGTCAACTGCAGCCCAGGTTTTGGGAGGTGTGAAGTCAACTCTGCAGCCGAGGTTTTGGGAGGCGTGAAGTCAACTCTGCAGCCGAGGTTTTGGGAGGTGTGATGTAAAATCAGCAGCTGAGGATTTGGAAGGTATGATGTTGTATCTGCAGCCGAGGTTTTGGAAGGTGTGATGTTGTATCTGCAGCCACGGTTTTGGAAGGTGTGATGTTGTATCTGCAGCCGAGGTTTTGGGAGGTGTGATGCCAAATCTGCTGAAGCTGAACTTTGGAATAAAAATGGATAACACACACACACACACACAGCGGGCACACATCCACCCCTTCTCCCAACGTACCTTCTGCAGCCCCTGGGAAGTTGGTGGGATCCAGAACTACAGTGAGATTAATGGCAGAGGAGGCCGTGTCCTTGGTGCGTGTTTCATTGATCTGCAGCGTGATACCACCGCTGTAGATGACCATAATGGCGGGGCTTGTACCATTGCTGCATGTTCCGGTCACGTTGGTGATGTTGTTGATGGGGATGAGCTTGGACATAGCCTGAATGATTGGAACATGGACAAGGTTTAGAGGCATACTGTCTGCCGTTGACAGGGGCAGTGTGGCTTTAAAAAAAAAAAAAATTTTTTTTTAATGCACTGGCTCTGTTACCTGGAACAGGCTCCCATTTGTGTTTTTTGGTCCGCCTGTCGAGTTAACAAATCTCAGCTGAAAATCCACCTCTTCTCTATCACTTCTGAAGTGGTGTGTCCCAGTCCATCAGTGTGTGGGTGTGAGTGGGTGTCTGCGCATGTTTGTGTGCGCAAAGTATGTGTGGGGGTGACTTTTTGGAATGATTTGAATGTTCTTATTTAGTGCGGCAAAGTATTTTTTTTTTAATTCTAGAGTCAACTTTAAGTGCAGAGTCTCTTACAGTGTTCATACAGCCCCCATATGCAATTGCATGTATCAACATCTGTGCATATGTTAAAAATCCCAAACACTGGCAGCCATACCCATGTCTGGACTCATGGAAAATACTGTACATACTGATTGAAATCGGTAGCACTGCTCTTGTGGCTGCTGTGCCTTACCCAGGTAAGGTGACCCAAATTTCCCGCATGGGACAATGAAGACAGTAATCCCCCCAAATAAATATATTTTAAAAAAAGCTAATGCAGACGAAAGTCTAGAAACAAAGACATGCAGCCTCCTCTGAAAAAGAACCCTGATGAGTTGACACCCAGTCAATCACCCCATCTGGTGGTGGTGTCCCACTCATCCACCACCAGGTTCAAACCCCAACAGAACTCTGGCCATTGGTGATGTGGACATATGTTCAATCCCCCCCCCCCCCCCCAACCACCACATCAAAGGCATGTAACAATGTCCATACCATGGTGTTGCACTCAACCACTTCACCATCTGGTGGTGGTGTCCCACTCATCCACCACCAGGTTCAACCTCAAGACAACTTTGGCCATTGGTGACGTGGATGTACATTAAATTCCCTCCCCCCCCCCCCCCCCATAACGACGTCCATACCACAGTGTTGCACCCAACCACTTCACCTTCACCATCCGGTGGCGATGTTCCACTCATCCACCACCAGGTTCAACCTCAAGACAACTTTGGCCATTGGTGACGTGGATGTACATTAAATTCCCCCCCCCCCCCCCCCCATAACGACGTCCATACCACAGTGTTGCACCCAACCACTTCACCTTCACCATCCGGTGGCGATGTTCCACTCATCCACCACCAGGTTCAACCTCAACAGAACTGTGGCTGCCGGGGGGGAGGTGGACCCATGTCAAATTTCCTGCCCCCCAGCCCCCCTCTGAAGGCATGTAACGATGTCCACACCAACATACCATGGTGTTGTTGGTGGTGTTGTACTCGACCACGATCTGCAGGCCGGCCTCCAGCCTGAAGCAGACATTTCCTTTGCCATCAGTGACCGTGAACTCTACTGCAGCAACTGGCTTCACAGGTGGCAGGGTGGGTACCACAGCCGTGGTGGCTTCCGTTGTCACTTTGGTGGTGGCTTCCGTCGTCACTTTGGTGGTGGCTTCCGTCGTCACTTTGGTGGTGGCTTCCGTCGTCACTTTGGTGACTTCCGTTGTCACTTTGGTGGTGACATCCGAAGTCTTCTTATCAGCGGCACAGTCCTCAGCTGTGAATAATGAGACAAGACAGAACAGTTATGATGCAGCCACCAACATACCTCAGCTGTGAATAATGAAACAAGAGAGAACATTATGACGTAGCCACCAACACACCTCAGCTGTGAATAATGAGACAAGACAGAACAGTTATGATGCAGCCACCAACACACCTCAGCTGTGAATAATGAGACAAGAGAGAACATTATGACAGGCCCCAACACACTTCAGCTGTGAATAATGAGACAAGAGAGAACATTATGACAGGCCCCAACACACCTCAGCTGTGAATAATGAGACAAGAGAGAACATTATGACAGCCACCAACACACCTCAGCTGTGACTGGTGAGACAGGAAAAAACAATTACATCAATATATGGCAATATATGTGGCCATACCTTCCGAAATGAGTCACACTGATACTTTTTATTGTCATTTTGAGATATTTATATCCCAGTACAGAGCACACAAGTCTCTTTAAAATGATGTTTTTGGTGTGTTTTTTAAAAACCAAATTGGTTCACCAGTCTTGTTATGACAATCTGAAGTTGCAACCACCACAGCATCCCATTCTGAGAAATTCGCTAAGTTTTCACCATATATAGTCCTTAGCCACAAGCATGTTTAAAACACCTTTCTATGACATTGAGAAACGTTTTCTTTTTTTTTAGCACAAGGAGTATAGTTTACGATGCAAAAAGGCCAAGGCTGTCTGATTTTGCTGAAAACCCCAAATCTGAAAAAAATGGAAGCTCCCACTGTCAGCTCCCTCTCTAAGTAGCATAAGCTACAATGAGACTGACAAAGTGGCCTAGTATATGCAACCGACTCATTTCCAAAGGCAGGGTGATGTATATCTTATATTATTAAACAATTAAAGCATAATGCAACGGCAAGGTGTGCCACATACAGACAGCAGCAAGCAGCATGAACCACCTACTGACAAGCATCTTACAGCTGCTCAACAGGAGCCACACAGAAGCCTGTCTTGTATCTCTTAACCAAAAATGTTGGAACGTTTTCTAAAAAACAACAACAAAAAGATCAGGTGAACGGACCACGAGCAGAAAACGGACAAGACAGAAAGGGCAACAGGACTAGGCAGAAGAACAAGCCAGGAGATAGGAAAGGGGAATCAAATGACAGCCCTGAGATTCCAGACAGGAGGATACCATCAGACATCCCTGGCCTCCTTTAGGGGCTTAAGTGTAAGCAGAAGAAAGAAAAAAAGGGGGACTAAGCTTAAGAAAACACGAAAAGGGGCCTAGGTGTAAGAAGACACAAAAACCTGCCTATGTGTAAATATGCAAAAGGGGCCTAGGTGTAAGAAGACACAAAAACCTGCCTATGTGTAAATATACAAAAGGGGCCTAGGTGTAAGAAGACACAAAAACCTGCCTATGTGTAAATATACAAAAGGGGCCTAGGTGTAAAAGACACAAAAAGGGGCCTAGGTGTAAAAAGACACAAAAGGGGCCTAGGTGTAAAAAGACACAAAAAGGGGCCTAAGTGTAAGAAGACAAAACAAGGGACATAAGTGTAAGAGGACACAAAAAGGGGCCTAAATGTAAGAAGACAAAACTAGGTGCCTAAGTGTAAAAAGACAAAACAAGGGACCTAAGTGTAAGAAGACACAACAAGGGGCCTAGGTGTAAGAAGACACAACAAGGGGCCTAGGTGTAAGAAGACACAACAAGGGGCCTAAGTGTAAGCAGACAAAACAAGGGGCCTAAGTGTAAGAGGACACAACAAGGGCCTAAGTGTAAGAAGACACAACAAGGGGCCTAGGTGTAAGAAGACAACAAGGGGCCAAGTGTAAGAGGACACAACAGGGGCCTAAGTGTAAGAGGACACAACAAGGGGCCTAAGTGTAAGAGGACACAACAAGGGGCCTAAGTGTAAGAGGACACAACAAGGGGCCTAAGTGTAAGAGGACACAACAAGGGGCCTAAGTGTAAGAGGACACAACAAGGGGCCTAAGTGTAAGAGGACACAACAAGGGGCCTAAGTGTAAGAGGACACAACAAGGGGCCTAAGAGTAAGAAGACACAAAAAGGGGCCTAAGTGTAAGAAGACAAAACAAGGGACCTAAGTGTAGGTACCGGCAGCCAAAATTAAATTTATTTTCAAATTTTTTGTAACTTACCTTTTTACAAACTACAGGAAAACATAAGAATACTACCACAC
>JABMCL010003839.1:0-12500 GCA_018857735.1 Alviniconcha marisindica
AAAAGCCTCAGTTACGGTTGACATAATTTAAAAAGGGACCCGAAATGAAGATGCATGTTGGCTTTAAAACGTAGAGACTGAGCACATAGTTACACTAGGTAAAATCTGTGAGAAACGGGCTTAAATAAAAAGAGGTCGGCATTTCGAGGTAAAAGTGTGCAGAGAGCGTTTTCTAAAGGACTTTGTGTGCCACACGTACCTGCCGTGTTCATGACGTAATATTCACTTTTACCATGTTCATGACGTAATAGACACTTTGCAACACATGCCTGCCTTGTTCATGACGTAATATTCACTTCTGCCATGTTCATGACGTAACAGACACTTTGCAACACATGCATGCCTTGTTCATGACGTAATATTCACTTCTGCCATGTTCATGACGTAATAGACACTTTGCAACACATGCCTGCCTTGTTCATGACGTAATATTCACTTATGCCACACTGTTCATGACATAATAGACACTTTTGCCACACTGTTCATGACATAACAGACACTTTTGCCACACATGTCTGCCTTGTTCATGACGTAATATTCATTTCCGCCACACGGTTCATGACGTAATAGACACTGTTGCCACACATGCCTGCCTTCTTCATGACGTAATATTCACTTTTGCCACACTGTTCATGACATAATAGGCACTTTTGCCACACATGCCTGCCTAGTTCATGACGTAATAGACACATTCGCCACACTCTTTTTGACGTAAAAGACATTTTTGCCACGCATAATATCCTCTCTCTCTGCCCTGTTCCTGACGTCTCTGACGCAGACTGTCAGATGTAAAATGGCGGTGATCACGGCTTTCGTGAATTTCAAACGTTCATTGTTTAAGAAACAATACCACAAACTGACTGAAATGCAGTTTTTATGAGTCTATTTTCCTTTTCGATTTGATTCCACTCCTGTCGATTTTCCATAGAACCGGTGTTGCTTCTTCGCCTGAAATCCCATTTTAGGCACTTGAGAAAGAGTGGTGTAAAACCAGTATGAGTTATTCTGGTTGGGTATGAAATATACTCCCCCCCCCCCCTTATTTTTCCCCCCCCCCCCCTTTTTCTTCCCCCTGTGTGTGTGTGTGTGTGTGTGTGTGTGTGTGTGTGTGTGTGTCCGGTGATCGATAGGTCTGTCTCGACCGGCGCGTGATCCAAGTTACAGTGGTAAAATTGTCAATTCATATTCATTTTCTTTTGTGTGTTTATCTATTTTATGCCGACAGGGGAGGGAGAAAGAAAGCTATTTTGCAATTAAGGCTGGAACAAAAGAAAAGGGTTCTCTCTCTCTCTCCTCTCTCTCTCTCCCCTCTCTCTCTCTTTTCTCTCTCCCCCTCCCCCTCTCCCCCTCTTTTCTCTCTCTCCCCCTTTTCTCTCTCTTTTTCTCTCTCTTTTCTCTCCCTGAATTCTAAATTCTTTTTTCCCCTTTATTTTCCCAAAACCCCTTTTTTTAAAAAAATTTAAATTTCCTTGGGTTTTTGTTGCTCTTGGCTTTCCCTGTTCCCCCCTTTTGGTTTTCTGTTGCTTTGGCTTTGTCTGGTGCTTTGGTTTTCTGTTGTCTCTCTCTCTTTCCTTTTCTCTCTCTTTTCTCTCCCCTCTTCCCTCTCCCCTCCCCCCTCTCTCTCTCTCTCTCTCTCTCTCTCTCTCCCTCCCCCCCCCCTCTCTCTTTTGCACGCAAACGCCTGGCGGAATTGGAATGCATTCTAATCCCTCTAAAAATTTAAATTTTTCTCTACCCCCCCCCCCCTTTCCCCTCTCCCCCCCTCTGTCCATTCTCTCTTACCCTCTCTCTGTCTTTGTTTTTGTCTGTCCCGTCTGTCTGTTTTGTCCTTGTTTTTTTCCCCTTTTCTTCTGTCTTCCATTCTCTCTCTTTCTCTCTCCTTCCTCTCTCTTTTTCTTTTCTCTTTTCCCCTCTCTCTCTCTCTCTTCCCCCCTCCCAGCCCCGTCCCCCCTCTCCTCTTGTCTCCGTCTGTCTGTGTCTGTGTGTGTGTCTCTCTCTGTCTCTCTCTCTCTCTCTGTCTCTCTCATTTTCCGTCCTTCTCCCTTCTGTCTGTCTCCCTCCTTCTTCTCTGCCAAGCCGGTCTACTGCACAAGAGACGTAGCTAGCCTGTAGCCAGAAAAAGGAGATAATATCTACCAAGATAGCGCAATCCACGCACAAACGCGAGGACGTGGGAGGAGAGTTACCGCCCTTAATAACTGACTGGGTGGCTAACTGCGAAGACTAATATAATAATAATAACACTACTACTACTGCTACTGCTACTACTACTGCTACTGTTGCTGCTGCTGCTGCTGCTGCTACCACCACCACCACCACCACCACCACCAACATCACCACCACTATTACCTCTCCCGCTAATACTACTACTGCTGCTGCTGCTGCTCCTCCTCCTCCTCCTCCTCCTCCTACTACTACTACTACTACTACTACTACTACTACTACTACTACTACTACTACTTACTATAACGCTATATACAATAAATAGTTTTTACAAAGAGCTGTTCCGTAACGTGAGTTACACTCACCGCGCTGCACTAGCAATTCATGACAAAAATCACGTTTACATACATTTCAACAACAACAACAAACTTAAGAATAGTATTCTACCATAAAGGTGCCACATAGCGAACAAAACTGCATAATAAGATGTGTAAAAGTAAGTTGGTTGTTTACGCTCAGTCAACCAGTGCGGTTATATCAGGGCGAAATATGATGTTAACAGACATAATTTAAAACACTGAATTGATGGAAAAAAAACTGCATGATATATATATGCAGATTGCAAAAAATAGTTATGTTGCTCGTGTTTACAGACTATACAAGCACACGAGGCCTGGAAAAGCGGGGAATTGCGTTTGTTTTCATACGAACTTGCGTTTTTGCTTGATATCCCCTTTAACCTGTTCGTGTTTCAGTCTCTGCTCTTCAATGTAGCAAGACTCCACACATTGTGCTGTTGCATTGCTTAGGCCGGACGACCGTCGTTGATTCTGTAGTGTGTGGAGCACAGGCAATTAAAGACGGTTTCTTTCCCATCGAAACCGCTTTTCCAAGTGATCTTTTGTTGTTGTTGAAAATGTGGCTCCATGCAGTCCAACGCGCTTCATTTTAGTTCGATTTTTTATTTATGCCTATTTATTTGGCTGCATCGTTCGTAGAGTACAATGTATGAAAACTACGGAGATAGCTTTTTGTTTTTTGTTTAGTTGACCCAGTACCGGCTCTTAATGCGTGTGTGTGTGTGTTTGTGTGTGTGTGTGTGCGTGCGTGGTGCGTGCGTGCGTGCGTGCGTGCGTGCGTGCGTGTGCGTGCGTGCGTGCGTTCGTGTGTGTATGTGTGTGCGTGCGTGCGTGCGTTCGCGCGCGCGCGCGCGCGTGTGTGTGTGTGTGTTATTATTACTATTATTATTAAGACGTCCTAGTTTTGACTCCTAAGCGCAAATAATGGCCCATTCTTAAGAATACCCATGAGGTCTAGTCACCAAGGTAATCGTGGTCGAAAGTGAGGCTGGGTTCCATCTTGACATGGGGTCATTCTTACTGAGCTAGGTCATGGGGGGGGGGGGGGGTGGTGGAGGAGACAGAAGGCCAGAGTGAACTGTGCAAACATGGCAGTGGGACGGGTTGACCTAGCGGTAAGGCGTTAGACTGGTAAGCGGACGACGTCGGTTCAATTCCCCTCTTCGGATCTCCTTTCTCTTCAAAAAAAATTGATCGATGGACACACTCTTGTGGCGTTGGCCCTCACAATCAGACGAAACATAAAAAATGGATCGCATTATCACTGTCCGTCTTAATGCAGGAGTAATGCTGGTGGTAATTAAGTAAACATGGTGCTTAACGTCCACAGAAACCACAAGGCTTATTAGGGACGTGGAGATGGGGTGGAGGTGGTGGTGGTTGGGGGGGGGGGAGGGGTCGCGGGGGTATGGAGGTAGGGGGAGAGGGAAATTATATACCTATCGCTACGCTGTCACCACCAGAATGACTCCTGCATTAAGATGGGCAGCGATAAGAGCCATTTTAATGTTTCATTAACTGTGAGGGACAAAGTCACAAACAAGACAATGCTCACAGACTACAATTTTTGAAGAGAAAGGAAAGCCGAAGCGGATTCGAACCGAGTACTAGGTCCTTCTGCTTACCAGCCTAACACCTTACCGCTAGGCCAAACCGGCTCACATGCTGGTGATGACAGTGTAGCATTAAGTATAGCCCCCCCCCCCCACACTCCTCCCACCCCATCCCCCGCCTCCCCCCCTCCCCCCGCCACTTCTTGGGATCTCAATCCCCGAACAAAACAAAACAAAAACGGCAGTCCAGCCTCACTTTTGATCTCGTGACCCGCAGTGACCTATCTCATTAAAAATTGTGCATTGGCTTATCAAATGCTTTGCAAAGTTCATTCCATTAACTTTTTTCATTTAGATGTCAAAAAAACTTCGGCTTCATTTTGACATTTAGTTTTTATTTTGTGAGGAAAATGTTCCTAAAGTGATTTTTTTTTTTTTGGGGGGGGGGGGGGGGGGGGAGGGGGGAACTGGGAGAGAGAGGGAGAAGTGAAGGGTTGCAAGATTGTGTGTATGTGTGTGTCGGTGTGCGTGTGCGTGTGCGCGCGTGTGTGGATGCAGGGGAGGGGGGAATAGGGGGAGATATGTAATGCATTATTAAAATAACTTGTGTATTGTTGTAATCTTTCATGTATAGCGGTTTCAGCCTCACACAGGTATGATCATAGAGGGATTCGGCGCATTAGAAGTGCTATTATTATTATTATTATTATTATTATTATTATTATTATTATTATTATTATTATTATACATTTTCCATTCTTAAAGCTGTGTTCGAGGCGATGCCTGTCTGGCAAGAAATTGCGATGCAATGCTCTGCTTTAAACAAAATTTATTCATACATTTATTCATACATCGTCATCATAAGCTCAAAAAAACAAGTACAGGAAACACAAAAGCAATATGCATATCTGAGTGTTACCTATAGATGAAATGATAATTACATATACATTTACGATGGCAAGATGGCATATTACTGTCAAAATTCAAAGGCAACAAAACAAACGAACGAACAAAGGTAATGCTTTGTAGCAAAGGGTTCACTACTACCGGGGAAAACAAGGTCGGCTTACCGAAGAAACAGCTGTAGCATCTGAAACCAATGGCCTATCAAGTTGTCACGGTCTTCATTTTTTTTGTTTTCTTTTTCTTTTTTCTTTCTTCAGTGTGATTTTTCTCCTGTTTCCCGCCAGCAAAGAGCTTAAGCCAGCAGACAGAGACGGATGAGACAAACGAGAAGAAGATGACTGTGACTGTAGTCTTAACGCATTGCTGGTAAAATGATGGCGGAATTAGTTCTCGCTAGAAGCGGCTCTGTAGGTTGATCCGTTCGGGGGAAGAAGAAAAAAGAAAACACACACACACACACACACACACACACACACACACACACACACACACACACACACACACACACACCCCACACACACACACACACACACACACACACACACACACACACACACACACACACACACACACACACACACACGCACACGCACACACGCACGCACGCACACACGCACCACACACACACACACACAACACACACACGTGCGCGCACGCACGCACGCATGCACACACCACGATGCACACACACACACACACACACACACACACACACACACACACACAGCACGCACGCACGCACGCACGCACACACGCACGCACACACACACGCACGCACGCACGACACGCACGCACACACACACACACACACACACACACACACACACACAGAAAACAAAACAAAAAAGGCCTATTTAACTGAGCCCATAATTCAGGGTATTGCCTATGGCCTTTTCACGATGTACTCCAAGGTTTTTTGTTGTTGTTTTCAGTCCTGTCTTTTTTCCATTTTTTTTACTTTTTCCAAAAGCGCAGTCCGTGTGCCTTGCCGAATGTGACTTTCGCGTGTTTTGAGTTTAACCTGAAAATAGTTCAGTCACATTGTCTAAGCTGATTACCTGCCCTATGTGACCCCACCTCTTTTTTTTGTCTCTTTTTTTTTTCTCCCCTTAGTTATTTCAGACATCCAATACTGTCTTTTGCACTCCATTTGCTTTCATTTCTTCCAAACTACAAGAAGCGGAGACCTGTGTCGTCCATTATCACTTTACCCAAACCCATCAAACAGCCGTCTGTCTAACTCTTCGATCTGTGGCAGCCAAGGGAAGTAACTCGGATCTGCGTGGTCTGGAGAGTTACTTGTCTTCCTAACACCCAAAGGAAGCGAGTGAAAGGCAAGGGGAAGCCACCGGATGGACACAGTCTGGCGGAGTTATCTTTGGCCGTGGGCGACGATGGAGTGTGAAAGGTACATGGGTCCGACAAACACACGATACTGTCAGCTGAATGGCCTGTCAGATTTAAGACACTTATAACGGACAAAGTAGACAGACAAATGTAGCCAGTGGATTTAATTGAATCGCGAAAGGGCAGATATGGATATGACGTTTGAAACGTCATTTGTCCTATGCAGCTTATATCACAGAGAGAGAGAGAGAGAGAGAGAGAGAGAGAGAGAGAGGGAGGAGTCTTTAATTTAAAGGAACTATATATAGCCTTCTTGAAACCAAGTTTATCCAACAGGTACAAATGCCAAAATAAAAACTTGAAATCAAGCATTTCAGTTGTTATAAAATGCGCCCTTAAATTTATATGGAGTTTCTAAACAAGGTTTTATTAGTGACGAATAATGAGACTGACTTTACACAACAGCATAAACCGTCCTAGCCCATCCGTCTTGTAAAATATATGAAATCACAAGAAATGTATGAGTTATCTGTGACATAAACCACCTTGAAGAGGATTTTTGAAAATCAATTTGAATGGGCAGAAAAGACAGGGCAGAACAGCTGCCAGCAACGAAGCTAGCAAAGCTATATTCTAGTCCAGTCCTGGCTTGAAAGAGAGAACCGGTGACAGTGTAGCGTTTGGTAGTGGAAGGTAAACAACGACGGCTTCAACCCACAGCAACATCCCAGACAGAAGGAGCCCAGCTCCCACCATCTTCCGTTTATACTCTGGACACTGTTCTAGGAAACATCTCAAGAGACTGTGTCTTGTTAACTGTGCACAAGTCATCGGGAACAGACCACAGAGCACGTTCTGCAAGCATGCCAACGTTTCGAGGGAGCTAGCCCTCCAAGCCTGACGGCCCATCGACTGACACAGATTTGGGCACCAAGCTCTGGGAGCCGTCGCCAGACGCAGACAGACATCGGGTTTCCTGATTGCCGTCGGACTGAGGACTGTAGCCGGCAAGTCCGTGACATTGAACACACATAGAAATAACAGAGAGAGAGAGAGAGAGAGAGAGAGAGAGAGAGAGAGAGAGAGAGAGAGAGAGAGTGTGAGTGTGTGTGTGTGTGTGTGTGTGTGTGTGTGTGTGTGTGTGGTGTGTGTGTGTGAGGGAGAGAGAGAGAGGGGGAGTGTGTGTGTGTGTGTGTGTGTGTGTGTGTGTGTGTGTGTGTGTGTGTGTGTGTGTGTGTGTGTGTGGTGCGTGCGTGTGTGTGTGTGTGTGTATGTAGGTGTGTGTTGTGTGTTGTTGTGTGGGGTGGGTGTTGTGTGTTTGTGGTGTGTGTGTGTGTGTGTGGTGGGAGAGGGGGGGAGGGAGGGAGGGAGAGAGAGAGAGAAAGGATGTGTGAGTATACAAGTACATCCTTGTGAACTTGATTTCTTTTCTCATCATTATTAGTATATTCTAGCATTAGAGGAATTGTTTAACTGAAGATCTAGCTGCCCTCCAAGGCCATTGAAGAGACATGTCCATCCAGAGACCTTTATTTGTCTTACGGGTAGTACCGATAAACAAAGAACTCAACGATAGGTATTGTTCAACAGAATTTTGGGGTTCTATACCAAATCTAATATCCTCTCTCTCTCTCCCTCCCTCCTACCCTTCATCTGTCTGTCTGTCTGTCTGTCTGTCTGTCTCTGTCTGTCTCTGTCTCTGTCTGTCTCTGTCTCTGTCTGTCTGTCTGTCTCTGTCTCTGTCTCTGTCTCTGTCTCTGTCTCTGTCTCTCTCTCTTCTCTCTCTCTCTCTCTCTCTCTCTCTCTCTCTCTCTCTCTCTCTCTCTCTCTCTCTCTCTCTCTCTCTCTCTCTCTCTCTCCGCAGGTTTACACAGTGTTGTATCTCGACTTAATAAAGAGCGTGTATCACTTGGGCGAGGGAGGGGGAGGGGGTAAAAATATTTTGTGATTTTTTTCCCCCGGCTGGTTCCAGTGATTTTTTTCCCACTGCCAAAATGGCAAATGTTTCTTTTGAATCATTTAAATTCCCTGGAAAAAATAGTTCAAAGGTTTTTATGGATTTTCAGGCTTTCGGCTAAGTGACAAATTCCCAGACAGAAATTGTACCGGGGTTGCACTATCTGACAGTCCGTTTGAGACTGGTCTCGACAAAATAGCGGAAGTCGTGTCTAGGAAGTCCCAGACTTCCGCAATTAGCCTGTTCACGAGAGATGCGTTCGGTCGCAGGTGTGTCGGGAGTCGCTGACCTCCATATAACAAGGAGAGAACTGGTGATACTGCTGGTGATTATGTTTGAGATGCTAAAGTGTGACGTCTGTCTGTCTCTGTCTCTCTTTGTCTCTGTCTGTCTGTCTCTGTCTGTCTGTCTGTATGTCTCTGTCTGTCTCTGTCTGCTGTCTGTCTTCTGTCTGTCTGTCTGTCTGTCTGTCTGTCTGTCTGTCTGTCTGTCTGTCTGTCTGTCTGTCTGTCTGTCTGTCTGTCTGTCTGTCTGTCTGTCTGTCTCGCTCTCTCTCTCTCTCTCTCTCTCTCTCTCTCTCTCTCTCTCTCTCTCTCTCTCTCTCTCTCTCTCTCTCTCTCTCTCTCTCTCTCTCTCTCTCTCTCTCCGTCCTTTGGCTCCCCCCACCACCACCACCCCGCCGCCCCTCCACGTCTCTCTGTTTCAGTCTGTCTCGACCACCTCCGGTCTGTTTCTTTCTCCAAATCACCAAGCATTGCTTTGAGGAAGGAAGGGAAGAACAGGCACCTCAAAGAGGTCTCCAGATCACAAAGGATTGCTTTGAGGAAGGAAGGGGGAAAACAGGGGCTACAAAGAGGTCTCCAGATCACCAAGCATTGCTTTGAGGAAGGAAGGGGGAAAACAGGGGCTGCAAAGAGGTCTCCAGATCACTAAGCATTGCTTTGAGGAAGGAAGGGGGAAAACAGGGGCTACAAAGAGGTCTCCAGATCACTAAGCATTGCTTTGAGGAAGGAAGGGGGAAAACAGGGGCTACAAAGAGGTCTCCAGATCACCAAGCATTGCTTTGAGGAAGGAAGGGGGGGCTACAAAGCGGTCTCCAGCTACAAAGAGGTCTCCAGATCACCAAGTCTTGCTCTGGGGAACGGGCAGGAAGAGGGGGGTTGAGGGGCGGCGGGGGGGGGGGGGGGGGGGGGGGGGGGAGGTAGACAGGGGGTTACAAAGAGTTCTGCAAACCACCACTGCTGCAGGGAATTCATTTCACTCCACTCCGTCCGAAATGTCTGCTGCCAATCACCATGAGCAGCAGGCTGGAAGCTGTGGCGATTAGTTTTGTGCGCTTTCAAACGTCTCCTCCTTGACACGAGCACCACTGGCAGGCCACGTTTGGTTGGCAGTGCCGCGTCTTCCCTCCACTGACGGCTGCCGGGGCCTGATGCTCGCATCCGGGAAGCAATGGGTGGGTGTGCTGCAGTGGCTTTGGTGGACCAGGAATGGATTGGCGTACAGCGACTTTGGTGGATCAGGAATGGATGGGTGTACTGTGACTTTGGTGGACCACAAATGGATAGGTGTACTGTGACTTTGGTGGATCAGGAATGGATGAGTGTACTGTGACTTTGGTGGATCAGGAATGGATGGGTGTACTGTGACTTTGGTGGACCAGAATGGATGGGTGTACTGCTGACTTTGGTGGACCAGGAATGGATGGGCGTACAGCGACTTTGGTGGATCAGGAATGGATGGGTGTACTGTGACTTTGGTGGACCAGAAGTGGGTGGGTGTACTGTGACTTTGGTGGATCAGGAATGGATAGGTGTACTGTGACGTTGGTGGATCAGGAATGGATGGGTGTACAGCGACTTTGGTGGATCAGAAATAGATGGGTGTACAGCGACCTTTAGGATCAGAAATAGATGGATGTACAGCCGCTTTGGTGGATCAGGAATGGATGGGTGTACAGTCGCTTTGGTGGACCAGGAATGGATGGGTGTACATTGGCATTGGTGGATCCGAATGGATAGGTGTACAATGACTTTGGTGGATCAGGAATAGATTGGTGCACATTGACTTTGGTGGATCAGGAATAGATTGATGTACAATCACTTTGGTAGATCAGGAACTGATGGATGTACAGTCGCTTTAGTGGATCAGGAATGGATGGGTGTACAGCGACTTGAGTGATCGGGAATGGTTGGGTGTACAATGACATTGGTGAATTAGGAATGGATTGGTATACAGTGACTTGTTGGATCAGGATTTGATGTGTATACAGTGACTTTGGTGAATCAGGAATGGATGGGGTTTTCATGATTGTACACTAGCAGTGATGGATATAAGAAATGGATGGATGTACCATGAGTGTACAGTAGCACTGGTAAATCAGGAATAGATCACAGTAGCCTTGTTGGATCCGGGATGGATGGGTGTACATGCAGTGGCTTCGGTGGATCAGGAATGGATTGATGTACGTTGACAATAGTTGTGAAGTGGATGGAGTACAGTGTCATTGGTAGATCAGGAATGGATGTGTGTGCACTGTCTTTGATGTTAAAGAACGAATAGATTACTGTAAGAAGTGGCATCCTGATTGACTGATCTGTAGTTAACGCCCAGTCAGTCACCATGGTCATAAGGAATGATTCGCCCAAAGTCATAACAGGGCGAATCTAAAGTCAGCCAATCAGGAGTCCCCTTCACTGCTGACTGTTGACCCGTACGTTGCTTTATGTTTGAGGAGAAATCGGGGGGGGGGGGCACTGAAGGAAAACGAAATGTTGATATATCATTCCTCAGCCGAACACTTTGGGGGTCACCCGGCTGATGCAATTGCATTTTGACAAATGCACGCCATGGGGTGAGAAGATTGCGTGTGAAGCCGTTTGTATCGCCCCGCCACATAGACAGCCACACGCTGTCTTCATTTGATTCACGATGATCATAATTTTCACCTTTTGTACCTCTCTTCTCCAGACGATCAATGGTGCAGTTGTGGTGTCCGTGGCTTTGTACATGCAGGTAGTGTCTCAAGCTCCTCAACATTTGAGATATCCCGAGACGTAAGCCACCTCTAATGGCTGCTTTGCCCGCCGGTCTGTCTACTCGGTTATTTCCCTTGACTCCGGCATGTCCAGGACAGTGTCTTCGAAGGCATTTCTCAGTCAGGCCAAACATTCCTGTCAGTTGTCGTTATTGCAGAGTTCCTCAGCCGAACATTCAAGGGTCACCAAGTATATGCAATTGTATTTTGACAAATGCATTCCATGGGGCGAGAAGAATGCGTTTGTTGACACGCACGTTGCTTTCTGTTTGAAGAGAAATCAGGGGAAGATAAAGATTTTTTTTTTAGGAAAACGAGCTGTTAATATATCATTCCTCAGTCGAACACTCAGAAGGTCACGCGGTAGATGGATTGTATTTTGACAAATGCGTGCCATGGGGTGAGATGATTGCGTGTGTAACACTTTGTATTGCCCCGCCACATAGGCAGCCACACGCCAATTTCGAAGACTTTTTTCGCCACTAATATTCTGAAAGGTGGATGCTAGCATCAATGCAAAGGATTTATCGTGGCTGCAGATAGTCCCCATATAATTATGCAGGGCATATCATAACATTTTAATGGAGCCGTAGTGTTCTAGCTGGTGCCAATGCGTTGTGACACAGCCCAAGCCTTGATGTTCTTGATGGTGTCAGTGCGGTGTCATACAGCCAGAGCCTTGATTTTCTTGCTGGTGTCAGTGCGATGTCATACAGCCAGAGCCTTGATTTTCTTGCTGGTGTCAATGCGGTGTGACGCAGCCCAAGCCTTTGTGTTCTTGCTGGTGTCAATGCGTTGTGACACAGCCCAAGCCTTTGTGTTCTTGCTGGTGTCAATGCGTTGTGACACAGCCCAAGCCTTGGTGTTCTTGATGGTGTCAATGCATTGTGACACAGCCCGCGCCTTGGTGTCAATGCGTTGTGACACAGCCCGCGCCTTGGTGTCAATGCGTTGTGACACAGCCCACGCCTTGGTGTCAGTGCGGTGTGACACAGCCCACGCCTTGGTGTCAATGCGTGTGTGACACAGCCCGCGCCTTGGTGTCAATGCGGTGTGACACAGCCCACGCCTTGGTGTCAATGCGGTGTGACACAGCCCACGCCTTGATATCAATGCGTTGTGACACAGCACACGCCTTGGTGTCAATGCGGTGTGACACAGCCCACGCCTTGGTGTCA
>JABMCL010003839.1:17500-25000 GCA_018857735.1 Alviniconcha marisindica
AAAGCCAAAGGGACGCTAATTCGGTGCTGCCTTTTCTCCCATTTCCCCGCGCTCGTCTTGCTAAACCCGAGATGCTTTTCACGTCGTTCCGGGCCCTTTTGCATGAAAGTCCCATCTTCTGAGATCAAAGTTACGCGTAAAAATTGACGCAAACATCTTAGAAAGCCCTCCAAAAAGCAGCATTTGGGATGAACGTCCATCCCCCCCCCCCCCTTTTTCTTTCATTTCCTTGCCTTTTTTGTGTGTGTCATAGCAACAAATCATTTATTGTTCCAAAAATATGAACAAACCAAACGGGAATGACTCCCAGAGTCTAAAAAAAGATCCAATAACACTGAAAGGTTCAAAAAAATTTTATTAGGATAAAAAACAACACATTTTTGGGGTTAAATTTAAAACTTCAAAAAAATCGAAAAAACGCAACGTTCAAAAAAAGAAATGTAAACTAGAGCCCCTATCTGCGTTTATTTGATTTTTGTTTTTTTTCGAAAAATGGATACAAAAAAAACCCAAGCTAACCAAAAGCAGATAAATGTCCATTCTACGTTTATTTTAAAAGATTTTACATTTTACTTTTTGTTTGATGCTGCTTTGGGGGGAAATTGATAAAAAGGTTACCCCGAAAAGGGGTTGATTTTTCCCCCAATATCGTGTCTCTATCAAGTAGTGGTTTAGGGTTGCCTCGCTCAGGTTTTTCATTTATGTTGTTGTGTGTGTGTGTGTTGTGTGGTGTGTGTGTGTGTGTGTGTGTTTGGGCGGCGGCGTGCGTGCGTGCGTGCGTGGGGGGGGGGGTGGGGGGGGGGGTGCGTGGGTGCGTGCGTGCGTGCGGGGTGTGGGGTGTGGGGTGTGTTGTTTTTTGTCTGCGTGTTGTGTGTGGGTGTGGTGTGGTGTGTGTGTGTCTTTTGGGTGGTGTGTGGGGTGTGTGGTTTGTGTGTGTGGGTGCGTGCGGGTGCGTGCGGCGTGCGTTTCGTGCGTGCGTGCGTGCGTGGTGCGTGGTGGTGTGTGTGTGTGTTGTGGTGTGTTGTGTTGTTGTGTGTTGTGTGTGTGTGTGGTGGTGGGGGTGTTGTGTGGTGTTTGTGTGGGGGGTTTTGTGTGTGTGTTGTGGTGTCTTTTTGTTGCGTTTTGTGTGTGTGTGTGTGTCTTTTTGTTTGCGTGTTTTGTGTGTTGTGTGTGTGGTTTTGTGTGTGTGTTGGGTGTGTGTGTGTGGTGTGTGTGTTGGGGGTGTGTGTGTGTGTGCCCCCGCGCGTGTGGTGCGTTTCGTGAGTGTGTGTAGTCCGGTTTTTTTTTCTTTTCCCTTTTGTGTATGTGTGTGTGTGTGCGTGCGTGGTGCGTGGTTTCGGCGTGGCCAAAAGTATCATTTTCGTGTATGCTCGAATTTTCATGTGTTTTGTAGATCGTCTGTGTATGTTTGTTTTTGTGTGTGTGTGTGTGTTTGTTTTTGTGTGTGTGTTTTGTGGGGGTGTGGGGTGTGTGGTGTGTGTGTGTGTGTGTGTTGTGTGTGTGGTTTGTTTGTGTGTGTGTTTTGGGGTGGGTGTGGTTGTGTGTGTGTGTTGTGGGGAGGAGGGGAGAGGGAGGGGGGAGGGAGAGAGGAGAGGAGGGGAAGGAGAGAGGGAAAAAGGGAGGGGAGAGGGAAAAGGGGCGTTAAGGGGCGGGTGCAGACCAACCCTTTTCTTTTGTTACAAAACCCAGCCCCAAAGGGGAGCTATCCAGCGCAAAAATGATTTTCCCTACTCCTCATTACCCAAAAGCTGAAATTTGCTCGCGACCCACCCCCCACCCCTCCCCCGGGGGGGGAAGCTTGTAAAAAGCACTGAAGGGGGGCTGAAAGGGCCCGATTAAAATTTTAAAAACCGCAGGGACCAAAATGTTAAATTTCAGCTTCGCTTTCCCCTCGGGGTATGTCTACCTTGAAACCCGTATCACTCTTGCTGTCAACGGAATTTTGGCCCCCGTCCCGGGCAGATGAATATTTTTTGTTTAAGTGTTTTCTTTACGTCACGGAAAACCCCAGGCTTTTTAGGAAAAAGGGGGCCCAAGGGGTCCCACCGTTTCACCAGCCCTGAGCTCCCGGGTTCTGAGAAAATAAATTTTAACCCATAATATTTTACTATCCTGATTCGAGAATTAATTTCAACCACTAATATGTCTATCCTGAGTTCGGGAAAATAATTTAACCAATAAATTTCCCATCCTGGTTTTTGAGAAAATAAAATTTTAACCACATTTTAAAAAATTTTCTTTTCCTGATTCTGAGAATAAATTAAAACCCCCATAAAATATTTCTCTTTCCCCCCCGTCCCTTTTTAAAAGGCATTTTGGGGTTATTAAGCTGAGGGGGGGGGGGGGGGGGGGGGGGGGAGGATGGGTGGGGGGGGGGTTTGAGGGGGGGGAGGGGGGGGGGGGGTGGCGTCGGGGATGCACAACAAATACATCACGAATCTGCCATTTGCAACGCTTGAGGTTATATAAAGGGCTTAAAGAACCGTTCGCTCGAACATTATTAGCCTTAGAGATTCAGGCGTGTACAGCTGTAACTGCCACAGCATGGAGCAAAATGGTAAAGCTTCAAATTTTTATATGTGCTATACCCCCTAATTTTACGAGCTCGCGGGCTGGCTTATCAACATCAAAATCCACTACCATCAAAAGGCAAATACTGTACTCGTAAATGTATACATCACATGACCATGACAATCCAAAAAAACACAAATATCATAAATGCATACATCACACAAAGGTTTTCCACCCAAACCCCCACCACAGTTGATTACCGCAGACCTACAACTCCACCCCCCCCTCACCCCATCCCCCATCCCTCCCCCCTCCATCCACACCCCCCACACCACACCACACACACACCCCCCAAAACACACACACACACACCCCCCCCCACCCGCAAAAAAAAAAAAAACACACACACACCCCCCAAAAACACCACCCACACACCCCCACACCACCACACACACACACACACACACCAACACACACACACCCACACACCCCCACACCCACACACACACACACACACACACACACCCAACACACACACACCCCACACACACCACACCACACACACCCACCACACACACACACCCACACACAAACCACACACACACACACACCACACACACACACACCCCACCCACCACACACACCCCCACACCAACACACACACACACACACACACCACACACACCACACACACCACACAACACACACACCACACACACACACACCACACACACACACACACAACACCACACACCACACACACACACCCACACACACACACACACACACACACACCACACCACACACACACACACACACACACACACAACCCACACACACACACACACACGCACGCACGCACGCCCCCACGCACGCACCCACGCACGCACGCACGCCACGCACGCACCACCACCACACACCCACACACACACACACACACACACACGCCAACACACACACACACACCACACACACACACACACACACACCCCTCTACATCTCCCCCCTTTCCCCCCCCCCCCCCCCATACACACACAGCAGCTTAAAAAAGGAGTAGCAGCAGCAGGCCTCCTGTTAGCCCCATGCTTTGCTGACCCCCCCCCCCCCCCCCCCGACCCACCCTTCAGTCTCGGGTGAGAGAGAGGAGAGAGAGGAGAGAAGAGGAGAGAGAAGAGAGAGAGAGAGAGAGAGAGAGAAGAGAGAGAGAGAGAGAATGTTGAGCTTTGGAATACGGATTCATGAGAAGAAAAGAAAAAGAAAAAAAGAAAAAACAACCTTGTTTTGGATACGACTTTGGGAAAGGAAGAAGGCTTCCAATTTCAAACATCCCAGGGGATGAATGGGAAAACCGGAGTACCCGGGGGGAAAAAACTATTAGTCGGATGCAGTGCAAATTTTATGATATTAAACATGATGAAGGTTTCACTGCCATCAAAGCTCAGAAAAAACTAACAAACAAAATGTGAAGAGAGAGAGAGAGAAGAGAAGAGAGGGGAAGAGAGAGAGAGAGAGAGAGAGAGAGAGAGAGAGAGAGAGAGAGAGAGAGAGAGAGAGAGAGAGAGAGAGACGCACACACACACTCTCACACAGTCGTAGATGCGTATCACACCTATTACACGTCATTGTCATGCCAACAATCTTCCAAACACCGAACAAGCTGCAAAAACACAACCAACACAAGATCAGTCTTTTTCTTTCATTTTTCATCGTTTTAACCGTCTATCTGTTGTTTAAGTTCGTTTTGTGGCTTGATAAAGGGGATTTCCCCGAAAATGTGCATACTGTGTGTCCGTGTTAAAACAAATAGCTATTTGTGGTCCGTCGTGCTGCGTGCGTGCGTGTGCGTGCGTGCGTGCGGCGTGTGTGCGTGCGTGCTGCGTGTGCGTGCGTGTCGTGCTGCGTGGTGTGTGTGTGTGTGTGTGTGTGGTGTGTGTGTGTGTGTGTGTGTGTGTGTGTGTGTGTGTTGTGTGTGTGTTTGTGTGTGTGTTGTGTGTGTGTGTGTGTGTGTTGTGTGTGTGTGTGTGTGTGTGTGTGTGTGTGTGTGTGTGTGTGTGTGTGTGTGTGTTGTGTGTGTGTGTGTGTGTGTGTGTGTGTGTGTGTGTGTGTGTTGTGTGTGTGTGTGGTGTGGTGGTGTGGTGTGTGTGTGTGTGTGTGTGTGCGTGCGTGTGTGTGTGTGTGTGTGTGTGTGTGTGTGTGTGTGTGTGTGTGTGTGTGTGTGTGTGTGTGTGTGTGTGTGTGTGTGTGTGTGTGTGTGTGTGTGTGTGTGTGTGTGTGTGTGTTTGGGGCTGGATTTAAAAGATGAGAGAGATGTAGAGAACGGATTTGTATCAGAACAGAGCTCCACACACAAGGCATCTGATATTGGAAAGACGTTGAACCGGCGCTATTCAAGTTAGCAGCGTAAGGCAGAGAGCAGTCTGTCAGAAGAAGATCGAAGGAATCTGCGGGGAGTGTACGAGGAGAGACATTCATTTATGGTGGCCAACCGGCGTCTTTCTACCGAACATTACTCACAGTTGTGGTTCTGGACACTGTCAAGGACTTTGTCGTCTATACAACCATGCACCAGCTTACAGTGTTGTTCTTCTTCTTCCGTATAGTGTTCAACTTCAACATCCTTAGACTCCTGACACTTTTAGTGCATAGTGTTTCCATAATTCCACGTACTCTGGACATGGACTACAGGATGTTTAACGTGCGTAGTGATTTTTGAATGCGTGTACACACTGGGGACATCGGATTATAGTCTCATCCGAAGGACTGTTGTAGAGTCTGCAGAGCGTTTTTGTAGTGTTATTCGGAAACATACGTCTTATCTCTGCGACTGCCTTCAATTTTACACGTACACACCTTCCGGTATTCTCCGCTCTACTTCTGATACTCTCCGCCTCCAGATTCCTCGCACCAGACCCTTTACTCTTGGTTCCCGCGCCTTTTCTGTTTTCGGTCCGTCTACATGGAATGACCTTCCCCTTCCTCCCCGACAGAAACCCTCTCTGGACTCATTCAAATGTAGCCTACAATCTTTTCCCCCCCCAAACTCTAAACCTACCATGTTTTCTGTTCCGTGCTGCTGTCTTCATCCATCTCAGGTATCTGTTTGCTGCCCGTTTTAAGCTGTGTAAATTAAGTCTTGTATGGTCAGAATGCTTGTGTGTGTGTATGTGTGTGTGTGTGTGTGTGTGTGTGTGTGTGTGTGTGTGTGTGTGTGTGTGTGTGTGTGTGTGTGTGTGTGTGTGTGTGTGTGTGTGTGTGTGTGTGTGGTGTGTGTGTGTGTGTGTGTGTGTGTGTGTGTGTGTGTGTGTGTGTGTGTGTGTGTGTGTTGTGTGTGTGTGTGTGTGTGTGTGTGTGTGTGTGTGTGTGTGTGTGTGTGTGTGTTTGGGGCTGGATTTAAAAGATGAGAGAGATGTAGAGAAACGGATTTGTATCAGAACAGAGCTCCACACACAAGCATCTGATATTGGAAAGACGTTGAAACTGGCGCTATTCAAGTTAGCGCGTAAGGCAGAGAGCAGTCTGTCAGAAGAAGATCGAAGGAATCTGCGGGGAGTGTACGAGGAGAGACATTCATTATGGTGGCCAACCGGCGTCTTTCTACCGAACATTATTCACAGTTGTGGTTCCTGGACACTGTCAAGGACTTTGTCGTCTATACAACCATGCACCAGCTTACAGTGTTGTTCTTCTTCTTCCATATAGTGTTCAACTTCAACATCCTTAAGACTCCTGACACTTTTAGTGCATAGTGTTTCCATAATCCACCGTACTCTGACATGGACTACAGGATGTTTAACGTGCGTATGTGATCTTTTTGAATGCGTGTACACACTGGGGACCTCGGATTATAGTCTCATCCGAAGGACTGTTGTAGAGTTGCAGAGCGTTTTTGTAGTGTTATTCGGAAAATAGTCTTATCTCTGCGACTGCCCTTTAAATTTTTCACGTACACACTTCCGGTATTCTCCGCCACTTCTGTACTCTCCGCCCCAGATTTCCCCGACCAGCCCCACTTTGGTTCCCGCGCCTTTTCTGTTTTTGGTCCGTCTACATGCAATGACCTTCCCCTTCCTCCCCGCAGAAACCTCTCTGGGTCATTCAAATGTAGCCACAATCTTTTCCCCCCCCCCAAAAATCTAAAAACCCACCATGTTTTCTGTTCCGTGCTGCTGTCTTCATCCATCTCAGGTTTTTTTGCTGCCCGTTTTTAAACTGTGTAAAAAAGTTTTGTAACTGTGTGTGTTATGTGTGTGTGTGTGTGGGGTGTGTGTGTGTGGGGGTGGGGGTGTGTGTGTGTGTGTGTGGGGGTGTGTGTGTGTGTGTGTGTGTGTGTGTGTGTGTGGGTTGTGGGGTGTGTGTGTGGCGCGCCCGGGCGGGCCCCGCCCTTGAAAATTTCTAGGCCAAAATTTGCGCTTTACAAATACTTGAAATACCAGCGCATGCTGGGCTATTTTAGTGCTATTTAAGTAAGTAAACATTGTGCTTAACGTCCACAGAAACCGCAAGGCTTATTAGGGACGGGGAGAAAGGGGGGGGGGGGGAGGGGGTATGGAGATGGGGGAAGAGGGAGATTGTATACCTATCGCTACACTGTCACCACCAGAATGATTCCTGCATTGAGATGGGCAGCGATGAGAGCCATTTTAATGTTTCAGTAGGAAGTGATGGACAAAGTCACAAGACAGTGTCCACAAACCACAACCTTTTTGAAGAGAAAGGAGAGCTGAAGCGGTATCGAACCGAGGTCCTTCCGCTTACCAGCCTAACGCCTTACCGCTAGGCCAAACTGGCTCACACACACTTAACTGGGAGCCTCGGTTTATATAGTCTCATCCGAAGGCCACGAGTTGTAGGTCCCCCTCCCCCCCCCCCCCCCTCCCCACCCCACCCCCTCAGAACCCCTCCCTTCCCTAACTTCTCTATCGTCTCCACCCTGCCCAGCACGTCCCTCAGTGACTTATCGGAGACAACTCGGCGTTCTATGGTCTAACA
>JABMCL010003839.1:27500-32500 GCA_018857735.1 Alviniconcha marisindica
ATGACCGTCCGGATGTAGCTTTACAATGGAAATTGCACCGAAAATCTCCTAACTCTGTAATTTAATTCTTGGCGCGTGTTATGAGCGACCACTGTAATTCTCCTGACAATCAGTACTTATTTTGTTTTGTTGGCCAGTAATTGGCATCAAAATCAAGAATCAAATGAAAATCTAAATTACCGTCACGAGCAAAATAAACAAAACAAAATTTAATAATACATAATGTAGGCCTTTGAGCTACATCTTGAAATGATTAAATTTGTGGACATCCTGTATACCCCTGTTTTCAAAGTCAGATTTGTGTCGTCGTTGTTGTTGTTGTTCTTCTTCTTCTTGTTCTTGTTCTTCTTGTTCTTCTTCTTCTTCTCTTCCTCCTCCTCCTTCTCCTGTTCTATCTCATCCTAAACAAAAAATCTTTCTCCTCCAGCTCAGAAGGCAGATCGGGGATGTTTGATGTTTGCTCCCTGTGGCCAGTTTTGCATCTCAGGCTGTCATTTGATTCCATTTATCTATCTCCTCTCTTGCCCTTTTTCTTAGTCCTGTTGATCTTTATTTCTTGTCCCTTTTCTGCTAATGGCCTATATTCCCCCCCCCCCCCCCCCCCCCCCCCCCCCCCCCCCACCCCGCTAAAAAAGAGATAGCCTTTTTATTTGCTTGTTTGTTTGTTATCTGGCTCTTGGTGAACCCTTTCGAGGTCATGGCTGGTCGGCGGTATGGACAACTTGCTGCCGTGTGTGGCGATGCTGGTATGTGCCATTATATCTGACTTGTCAACTGGTCCCTGAACAGTTTGCTGCATGGCAGCGGTCGAAGTACCTGGTGTTCGTGGAGAGAGGAGTTTGCCTTACGCTACACTGTCACCACCAGACGAATCAGTCTTTATTACGATGGTCGGCGATATTTTGCCCCATCTCACCCCAGCCCAGCCTCTCTTCTCGCCCTCTCTCCCTATCTCTGTCCCTTTCTCTGTCTCTCTTTCTCCATCCCTCTCCCATTACCTCTCTCTTCTCCCATCCATCCTTCCTCCCCCGTGATCCATCTCCCTCTCTCTCTTCCCACTCTCTCTGCCTCCCTCTTTCCACAGTGTTCGGAATCCATACATCTCTATCCGGCTGACTACGCACGTGTTAATCTTCGTCCTGGTGTGACCCTGTGCTGTTGATAGGACGTTAAAATCCAATCACTAACTGACGTGTTAATCTCTGTGTGTATAATGCTGATGATGCTGATAGCAGTTATTTCGCAGAGCAACCGTTCATTGCACACTCTAGGCAAAGACCAAGTGAGGTAAAGAAAAGAAGAAAGAAAAAAAAGGGGGAAAAAAGGGGTGTGGGGGGGGGGGGGGGGGGGGGGGGGGGGCGAAGGGGGAGAGAGAGTGCAGATAAACAGCCGCACCACGCCCTGCAGTCAATCTCGACAGTCGCTGGCTATTCAGCGAGCAGGCGTAATTCGCAAGGGAAAAACAATCAAGAGGTCCGGATTGACAGGGCAACAGATTGGAAAGCGCGGAGAGAAAAGGAGAGAGAAGAACAGGTACCGGAAGTCAGCAGAGAAATAATACCACCAATCAGCGGGCTGCTAACGGGGCGTAAAAGCCGATAGCAGTTCCCCCTGGTGGCTTGTTGATGAAGTCGCGGGCACGTGCGCCATTGTTTGATTGGCGTGCCAATATCGTCTACGCTCCCTTCTTGACCCCCCCCCCCCCACCCACCCCGCTCCCCCTCCCCCACACACTTCCCCTTCTCCCTTTCTGTTATTACATAGTGTCCTCGTCCAAGGACATAGAAATTGGAGAGTGCGCAGCACGGCATCCCCCCGCCCCCAGTCCTACCTTTTTGTCCTCGTCCAAAGACATACAAATTGGAGACTGAGGAACGGGAATCCACCCCCACCCCACCCCCACCCCACCCCCACCATCCCCACCCCTCGCCCGCCATGCTACTTTTGTTATTATAGTGTCCTTGTTCACTGACACAGAGACTGGAGTCTGATCTCTACCTGGAGACCACAGCCACACCCTACACCCTCCTTGCAGACCACAGCCACACCCTACACCCTCCTTGTAGACCACAGCCACACCCTCCTTGGAGACCACAGCCACACCCTCCTTGGAAGCCACAGCCCACACCCTCCTTGGAGACCACACCCTACACCCTCCTTGGAGACCACAGCCACACCCTACACCCTCCTTGGAGACCACAGCCACAGCTTCCTTGGAGACCACAGCCACACCCTCCTTGGAGACCACAGCCACACCCTACACCCTCCTTGGAAACCACAGCCACACCCTACACCCTCCTTGGAAACCACAGCCACACCCTACACCCTCATTGGAGACCACAGCCACACCCTACACCCTCCTTGGAGACCACAGCCACACCCTACACCCTCCTTAGACACCACAGCCACACCCTCCTTGGACACCACAGCCACACCCTCCTTGGACACAACAGCCACACCCTCCTTGTAGACCACAGCCACACCCTACACCCTCCTTGTAGACCACAGCCACACCCTCACTGGAGACCACAGCCACACCCTACACCCTCCTTGTAGACCACAGCCACACCCTACACCCTCCTTGTAGACCACAGCCACACCCTCACTGGAGACCACAGCCACACCCTACACCCTCCTTGTAGACCACAGCCATACCCTACACCCTCCTTGGAGACAACAGCCACACCCTCATTGGAGACCACAGCCACACCCTACACCCTCCTTGTAGACCACAGCCACACCGTACACCCTCCTTGGAGACCACAGCCACACCCTCCTTGGAGACAACAGCCGCATCCTCCTTGGAGACCACAGCCACACCCTACACCCTCCTTGGAGACCACACCCTACACCCTCCTTGGAGACCACAGCCACACTCTCCTTGGAGACCACAGCCACACCCTACACCATACTTGGAGACCACAGCCACACCCTCCTTGGAGAACGCTGCCACACCCTCCTTGGAGACCACAGCCACACCCTCATTGGAGAACGCTGCCACACCCTCCTTGGAGACCACAGCCACACCCTCCTTGGAGAACACTGCCACACCCTCCTTGGAGACCACAGCCACACCCTACTCCGTCCTTGATGGTGATAGTGATGTTGGGAGGAAATTGACAAGAGATTATACTATACATATCTTTATTAGCAGTTTTTGCATGACCTTCGTCTAGTAAATGTTTCAAACAAAATGGCTTGAATAATATACGTCTTTGACCTGTAGTTAAAAGTATAGCTAATTCCGGTGAAACAAAGGCATATTGCACCGAAGCAACCCCAAACATCTGAAGGATTGTCTTTAAAAAAAAATCAAAATTAACAATAACAAAATAATTTTGACGTTGGACATCATTACATTTAAAAAAAGGAAAATAACTAAGCTAGCGAAGAGAGTTCAAGGGGACACTTTTCGACATATTTGAAACAAAATCGTTATTTCCCATTTCTTCTCCTATTGCTGCAACATTTTCTTTGCTTTGTCTAATTTTCTACTTGTCAGGGTTTTTCTTCGTGCAGTTCTTGTTCGAGCCATTTCCGGCCGCCACAGGATCCGGCCGCACGGCAACTAACTCTCAGGCATAGAGATCCGAGTGTCGCCGTGTAAAACTTTACTTTCCCCCTCCACCTACCCCTTACCCACCCCCATCTCCTTAAACAACTACAACACGCGCGCGCGCGCGTGCGTGCACACACGCGCGCGCCCACACACACACACACACACACACACACACACACACACACACACACACACACACGCACCACAAGCACGCACCACACGCACGCACGCACACACGCAAGCACGCACCACACGCACACACGCACGCACGCACGCATCATGCAACACACACACAACACACACACACCCCACACACACACACACACACACACACACACACACACACACACACACACACACACACACACGCACGCACCAACACACACACACACATACAAACACACACACGCACGCACGCACGCACGCACGCACGCACACACGCACGCACGCACGCACGCACGCACGCACCCACACACACACACACGCGGGCGCGCGCGCGCGCGAGGTGCCAGCGGAGGGGAGAGAGAGAGAGTATCCATTACGGAAAACATCTCTCTTTTTTTCTTCTTGTTCTTTTTTGTTTGTTTTGTTTCAGTGTTTTCTTCCTTTTTCGCACGGAGCTAATTTGTTTACGAATGTCTCAGAAGCTAGCTCTCTCTCTCTCTCTCTCTCTCTCTCTCTCTCTCTCTCTCTCTCTCTCTCTCTCTCTCTCTCTCTCTCTCTCTCTCTCTCTCTCGTCTTTTTCTTACTCCTCCTCCTTCTCCGGCCCCATCCTCCCAGTCCTTCCACCTCCTCCTTCTCCTCCTCCTGTTGTCTTTGCCCTCCTCTGTCATTCATAAGGGAAGACCTACAGCCCAGTCATGACAACCATCTTCACGATGTGGACCCTCGGGGTTGTCGGTCACGTCCCGTGGCTCGGCCAGGCTGTGATTCTGTGTCAGGAAGAGAAACTGACAGCTGATCGAAGCTCTCGTCTTGCGTTTGGAGGAAAATATTTTTCCGCAGTTCCTTCACTTTTGGCTAATCTCTGGGGGCAGGCTTTCGATGTGTCGCTCTGTCAGCGCCGATTCGCTTAAGATCACAAGTTATGATGTGGATCGCAGGGAGGTGGCTTTGCCGAGAGGTTAAGGCACTTGCGGTAGGGATTCAGTAGTTGGGGACTCGAATTCCGGTCAGGCAGCAACCTTCCACCTACCCTCCCCACCTCTCCCTTCCTCCCGACATCCTTTCTCCTCCGTCTTAGTCTCGGGGAGGTGGACTCGGTGTCTGTTCCCTCTGATAAGACGAAAAACCGAGGTCCCTTGCGCTACATGCGTGCGCACGCTGAAGACCCACGTACGGCAGCGGACAAACGGCTGTTCTGGCTAGGTAGCGACGCTTCGATGGCAGCTGGCTTTCCCCCCCCCTCTCTCTCTCTCTCTCTCTCTCTCTCTCTCTCTCT
>JABMCL010003839.1:37500-42500 GCA_018857735.1 Alviniconcha marisindica
AGACAACCTAAAGGGGCGGGGTGAAGGGGCCAGGGCGGGAGCTGTCTGTCGCACCTTTGGTTTTGTCGCCCTGTGGGCACACCGTGGTCTGATTGGACAGCCACAGAATGAGACGCTGGGGTGTACTCTGTCAGCACGTTTTCCACTTGGACACCGCGCCTCCCCCCCCCTCCACCCTCACTCACTCCTCCCCCCCCCCTCCCCCCTCCCCACTCCTACACCCACCGTCCCCTTCTATACCTATTCCCACTCGCCCTTTCCAACCCGCGCGCCCCTTCCTCTAGCACGCCATTCCAGTCAGTCCCAGTGAAGTGATGGGAATCTAAAAACAAACAATAATGACAACAAAGCTGCTGACTGATGCAAAGAGAGAGAGAAAAGATCAGTTTAACATCCCTTCATCCGCAGAGGGTCTACTCAGGACGAAAGAAAAGAAAAAAACGGAGAAAAGAGAGAAAGACAACAAACAAACAAACAAACAAACAAAAAAAGAGAAAGAGAAAGAAAGAGAAAAAGAACAGAAAGAAAGTCGAAACGACAAGTTAGCTAGAAAGAGGATAAAAACCATAAATCCCGGAGTTTACAGAGGAGAGTTTCGTTGACAGCTCAGCTCAGTTCAGTTCAATTCCAGATGGTATCTTTGCGCTCGGAAAAACCCATATGCGCTTCACCCCTTCTCTCTGAAAGGTTTTCCCGAAGTTGCCTTTGTAACAGTTCCAGTTTTCGTCTGATTGACGCTGGCCCTCTCTCGTCCTTTTCAGAGAGATCGTCGAGCGCTTCCTCTTTCCACGCCTCTCTCCTCCAGGTGGTCGATGGTGTGATGTCCTTGCCTTTGTGTCCGCAGGTAATGTCTCAAGCTCCTCAACACTCCAGATCTTCCGAGACGCCGACTACGTGTGGTGGTTGCTTTTCCCGTCAGTCTGTCTGCTCGGACATTTCCCTTCACTGGGCATGTTCAGGGCAGTACATCCACAGTTTTCGAAGGTGGATGTCGACAATTGACACATGCCGGTCTGGGCCTCCCATTCCATTAAAAACAAAAACAAACAAAAAACAAATTTTTTGTAGCAACCTCATTAAATTTGTGAGAATGATGCCATGTGTGCTGAGAGCATTTAATAAATGTATGCACCTTTGGTAGGGTTTATACTACCTTAATTTCGCATTCCAGATAAGAGTTACCGTAGGCGGTTCCGGTCTTTGTTGCTGTGTTCATGTGACGTCTTTCGAGCGCTGCTTAACTCCCTTTGTTTGCTTACTTTATGATAAAGATACCCATACATGTTGTATGCATTGAATTTTGACAAATATGTATTTGTAGAGAACGTGTAAGCGCTTAGGTTAGTGCGGGTTAGGCGCTCTAAGTATTCATTATTATTATTACTATTATTAAAGATTGAAACTATATATAGATTCAACAATCATTGTCACATCATTACCTTTCCTAGAATGTTTCTGCCACTTGGATGTGCTTTGCACAGGAAAAAACAAAGAAAAAGAAGCACGGTTGAATGCTAGCGTTCTAAAACAAGATCCAAAACACACAACCGATTAAAAAGAACGGTAAACGCGTGCCGTTTTGTATTGTCTCATTAAAATGAGCTTTCTTTTTAACCGTTTTTATGCTTGGGTCGTATTTTGCACTAGATGTGCCTGTTGTGTGGCTTAAAATAAAACCGGCCATCATTTGTCTTACTTAGTACCTTCTTCGTCCACATTGGAATACCGCAGATGCAGAAATTCTGGTCCTCTCTGCTGAGAACCCAGGTTCTCTAAGGTTCTCACAGGGATCAACGGTTCTCATTATTGCTTTTCAGGTTCATTCAACATCATTTTCCCCCGTCCTCTTCAAAGATGAAGTTGTGTGTGACGCGAACTGTCATTGAAGTATGAGGTTTATTTATGGTTTGATACACGTGTGTTTCGACCCGAGAAGACCTTCGCGGTTGATTGGGTGTTGCCTACCATTGACCAGTGACTCGATCAGATCTTGAATCGTAATGTCGCAGGTTGGTTGGTTACACTTACCAAACGCCGTGTTGTCTCCGAAGAGGTACTGGTGTGGACCGAAATCCCAGGAGGTGTGGGAAGAAGGAGACTATACCTAACGCCACACCATCACCACCTGAATGATTCTGCGTCAAGATGGGCAGCGATGAAAGCCGTTTTAATGTTCCAATAACTGTGAGGGGCAAAGCCGCAATTAGCACAGTGTCGATCCACACACCAAAAACAAAACAAAAATTAACAGAAAGGAGAGCCGAGGCGGAATCGAACAGAGGTCCTTCTGCTTATTAGCCTACGCCTTACCGCTAGGCCAAACTCGCTCACTATTATAACTAACGTCGTAGGACCTAACTTTAGGTATAAATGCGACGGGGAGTGGGGCCGGTGGGAGGAAGGAGTTAGAAAGGCTAATTCTACATGTGTACAGAATATCATATTTAGGTTAATATGTATCTTGTGAGCGCTCAGGGCGTTGGTGAATATATGTATATTATTATTATTATTATTATTAAGGCACATCGGAGCTATGATGTGGATCGCAGGGAGATGGCTTTGCCGAGAGGTTAAGGCACTTGCGGTAGGGATTCAATGGTTGGTGATTCGAATTCCGATCAGGCAGCAACCTTCCACCTCCCCTCCCCCCTCTCCCTTCCTCCCGACAACCATTCTCCTCCGTCTTAGTCTCAGGGCAGTGGACTCGGTGTCCGTTCCCTCTGATAAGACGAAAAACCGAGGTCCCTTGTGCTACATGCGTGCGCACGCTGAAGCTAAATGGTGCTTGATGGGGTGGCGTTCAGTCGTCTGAGGTCCTCAGGTGTGTGGACCTTCACTTAGTCGCCACCGAGGCGGTTCCAGGCTTTTGCCGGTCATTCGATGACCTACGTACGGCCCCGACATGACTCACGTCTGGCTGGGCATGGCACGCCAAGAAAGCTGACGTCAGCGAGGCCCACGGGACACGCAGTTCCTCACCGGCGGACATGCCTCTTCCTGGACACTGGGAGTCTGCAAGCAATTTACTATGCATGCCCACGCCTTCCATGCAAATTCAGGTTCAAATAAGGATGTAAACGAGGCTCCAAAGAAATGCCGAGATCAGTTGGGAACGGCATCCATCTCCGCTGACTGCCTATTTGTTGACACGCTACAATTTTCCTTCCATTAATTCCTCTGATTTGGTCGCGGTCAAAGCACAATGCACTTTGTGCCCCACTGCCCCCCCCCCCCCCCCCCCCCCCCCCCCCCCCCCCCCCCCCCCCCCCCACCCCCTCACCCCCCCCCAAAAAAAGAAGAAGAATAAAAGCGGTGGAGGGGGTGAAGGAGGAGGGGTGGATGAGGGCAACCTTCCAGCATGATTGCATGCTGAAGTAGACGAGTGTTTCGTTGTGCAGGAAACGAATGTTCCGTTGTGTAGGAGACGAGTGTTCTTCAGTTGTGCAGAAAACAAGTTTTCCGTTGTGCAGGAGAGGGTTCTTCTGTTGTGTAGGAGACGAGTGTGTTTTTTGTGTGCAGAAAACGAATGTTCTGTTGTGTAGGAGAGGGTTTTTCCGTTGTGCAGACGAGTTTTCCGTTGTGCAGGAGACGGGTTTTCCGTTGTGCAGGAGACGAGTTTGCCGTTGTGTAGGAGACGAGTGTTCCGTTGTGCAGGAGAGGGTTCTTCCGTTGTGCAGGAGACAAGTTTTCCGTTGTGCAGTTGACGAGTGTTCCGTTATGCAAGAGAGGGTTCTTCCGTTGTGCAGGAGACAGGTTTTCCGTTGTGTAGGAGACGAGTGTTCCGTTGTGCAAGTGTTGAGTGTTCCGTTGTGCAGGAGAGGGTTCTTCCGTTGTGCAGGAGATGAATATTCCGTTGTGCAGGAGATGAACATTCCGTTGTGCACTTCTCAAAGGAGCGGTGTTTCATCGTGGGACAGTGGTGTTTGATTGCAAATTGATTGAGCTTTGAAGTGACGGACAACAGTGCTTCCGTGTTGAAAAGTATAGAGTTCAGAGTCGCTGTTTGCCGCTATGCCTTAAATAGAATTACAGGGGGGCAGGCAGGCACACACACACACACACACACACCACACACACACACACACACACACGCACACGCACACGCGCACACACACACACACACACACACGCACACGCACGCACGCACGCACACACGCACACGCACGCACGCACGCATGCACATACACGCACGCACGCACACACACGCACGCACGCACACACACACACTGACTCGTGCGCGCTCACATACACATACACACACAAACACGTGCACGCGTGCACACGCGCACACATACGCAGGCACACATACACACGCATGCGCGCACAACAGAGACGCACTCATACGCGCATTCACACTCACAACGGAGAGGGAGACAGAGACAGAAGAAGAAAAAAGCAATTAGATTTTATTTTATTTTTTAAACGTGCGCGAGAGAGACAGAACAACACAACGGCTATCACAATAATTGTTACCATCTACAGCAATTACCATGTTAGCTGACATTCACCTAGATGTAACGTCACCTAGATGTAACGTCACCTAGATGTAACGCCCACTTTAGTCAGCTCCATTTCTCAACTCTCTCGCAACCACAGGTCTCGCTCTCAGTGCTACAAAACCAAAGAACGTCGCATTGCAATGGATCGTTTACAGACTCCGCCTCACAGTCTATAAATCGGCTCTTCTCAACAACAAACCCTGACCTGTATGGAATCGTTGGCGAGCTAACAAGACGTCAACAACGTGGTTGGGTAAAACTGATATGAGAGGCAGACAACAACGACGACAACCGACGGAGAAGAGGGAAACAAATGAAGGGGGCGGGGGGCGGTGGGTGGGTGGGTGGGTGGGGGGTGGAGGGTCGGGAGGGGGGGAGTAAGGGGGGGGGGGGAAGAAACAAAGCAGGGAACAAGATCAATACAGATGCCAGTGACTGATGGATCAACGTGTCACAACACTGAAAATAATAACTTCAAACGGCCCATCCATATATACCCGC
>JABMCL010003839.1:47500-60000 GCA_018857735.1 Alviniconcha marisindica
AGGAGAGAGAGAGAGAGAGAGAGAGAGAGAGAGAGAGAGAGAGAGAGAGAGAGAGAGAGAGAGAGAGAGAGAGACACACACACACACACACACACACACACACACACACACACACACACACACACACACACACACACACACACACACACACACAGATAGACAGAGATAGAGACAGAGAGACAGAGACAGAGAAGGGGGTCCTTAATTTCTGCGTCCGTGGAACTGCATCGCGATGGAGGGAGGTGGTAGGGGTGCCTGGGGTGGGAGATGGCGGGGAGGGTATGGGGGGGAGCGGGAGTAGGGAGATGGTGCGGAGGGGAGGAGGGTGGAGGAAGGTTGCGGGGCGGAGGGAGGTGGTGTGAAGGGAGGTGGGAGATGCGGGGAGATGATGGATGAGGGAGGTGGAGGGGGGAGGGAGGGGAGAGGGAGGTGGAGGGGGGGTGCTGAAGGGGGGGGGGGTGCTGGGGGGGGGGGGTGGGGGGCGGGGGGGGGGCGGGGGAGAGATGTCGGGAGCTGGGTAGGGGTGGCGAGGGGGCACTGGTGTGGGAACTTGCAGCACAAGGCTGAGGGAGAAAACGGATTACCGTCCCGAGGATCGATCAGCCCCGCTGCGGCCGTCACTTAGCCACCATCACCACCAGCGGATGAGGTGCGTCAAAGGGGAGCCAGCCAGGGCACGTCACGAGGCCTCAGAGCCGCTCCGACACTGCCCGCTTTCCCTCATCACCACTAAGTGGATTCCGCCACCAGCGACCCGTTGATTTTCACTCTGATCTCAGCGCCGCTGGAAAGGCGGATAATCTGATAAGCTGTCGGCTGACCATCGTTGTCTTCCTTGCAATACCAAAGACCTTCTCGTTGACCAAGATCTCTGACCGGTTTATATACTTGTACGTGGTCTTCAGTAAGTAGATTGTACCGACGCATGCACCTTTCATGATTATGCCGTGTGTGTGTGTATAGCTACTTGGGTACGCGGATGTAGGCGGAGAGATAACTTTGTGTGTTTATTAAAATGAGAAACCGAACCTACTTGGGTACGCGGATGTAGGCGGAGAGATCAGTGTGTTTATTAAAATGAGAAACCGTTACTTTGCCAATAAAACGTTGAAACCTTGGTCGAGCTGTGTGGAGAACTGGCCATAGAAAGCCGTGCGAATCTAGACTCTAATAGAATGACTTAATGGCACGTGCACTCATTTGTGGGGAAATAGGCCAGACAAAACAGACTCGCTTGCCGGGATATGACCCAGACAAAACAGACTCGTTTGTGGGGAAACTACCCAGACAAAACAGACTCGTTCGCGGGGAAACGACCCAGGTAGAACAGACTCGGAAGCTGTCGTACGTGCATACGCTGAAGTAGGTAAATAGGCGAAAACGATTATAGACCAGCCGAATGGCATCCTATAAGCGACTCGGGAGCTGCAGTTGCTTGTGCGTTGAAGAAGATACCAGACTCGGAGGCTGTAGCTGCTTGTGCGTTGAGGAAGATACCAGACTCGTAGCTGCTTGTGCGTTGAGGAAGATACCAGACTCGTAGCTGCTTGTGCATTGAGGAAGACACCAGACTGGTAGCTGCGTGTGCGTTGAGGAAGATACCCAACTCGGAGGCTGTAGCTGTTTGTGTGTTGAGGAAGACACCAGACTCATAGCTGCTTGTGCGTTGAGGAAGATACCAGACTCGTAGCTGAGTGTGCATTGAGGAAGATACCAAACTCGTAGTTGCTTGTGCGTTGAGGAAGATACCAAACTCGGAGGCTGTAGCTGCTTGTACGTTGAGGAAGATACCAGACTCGTAGCTGCTTGTGCGTTGAAGAAGGTACCAGACTGGTAGTTGCTTGTGCGTTGAGGAAGATACCAGACTCGTAGCTGCGTGTGCTTAGAGGAAGATACCAGACTCGGAGGCTGTAGTCGCTTGTGCGTTGAAGAAGATACCAGACTCGTAGCTGCTTGTGCGTTGAGGAAGATACCAGACTCGTAGCTGCGTGTGCGTAGAGGAAGATACCAGACTCGGAGGCTGTAGTCGCTTGAGCGTTGAAGAAGATACCAGACTCGTAGCTGCATGTGCGTTGAGGAAGATACCAGACTCGTAGCTGCGTGTGCTTAGAGGAAGATACCAGACTCGGAGGCTGTAGTCGCTTGTGCGTTGAAGAAGATACCAGACTCGTAGCTGCTTGTGCGTTGAAGAAGATACCAGACTCGTAGCTGCGTGTGCGTAGAGGAAGATACCAGACTCGGAGGCTGTAGTCGCTTGAGCGTTGAAGAAGATACCAGACTCGTAGCTGCTTGTGCGTTGAAGAAGATACCAGACTCGTAGCTGCTTGTGCGTTGAAGAAGATACCAGACTCGAAAGCTGGCAGTAACTGCTTGAGCATTGAGGAAGGTAGCAGTACGTGAAAAAGAACAAAGGCCGGCGAGCCTGTGTCCCTGAGGCCGAGTTGTGGACGTCTCACTGCTAGCGGCTGACAGGCCGGCGTGGTTTCCTAATTACCGCAGTGTGCTTGACAGCTAGTTTATTAGTCCCATGTCAACACTTACTACCTCAGCTAAACACGCCCTTCTGGACTTCGGAATTACCGACTTTAAAGGTTGGTAGTATCGTAGTAGGAGACCAGAAACAGTGCTTCCCCTGTACAAAGTCTAAGCAACCAATCATGACAGCCTTACTTACTTTGCCTGCTGCAGACATCTCTCTGTGTCTTTCTTCTGCCACCCCGGTTGACTTTTTGTTGCTATGTGTTGGAAAACGTCTCCCTTAATTCTAACATAGCTCTTTCTTCAGTCCCTTTGCCTTGAGATACGTGCTTCTGCTAGCCTTCTTGAACACTTCCAGACACGTCCGCACCGATAACAGAAACAGGACAAGTAGCCCAGACAATTGTCGTTCTCCATTTATCATCGTTTACCTGTCAGCCCGTTGCTTTGTAAAAGCGGTTTGCGCCGAAAATTTGCGCGTGTTTCATGTCGTCAGCCGTTTGTGTTGTTTTTTGGGGGGTCGGGGGGATGGGGTGTTTTGTTTTTTGTTAGTTTTGTTTTTGTTGTTGTTGTTGCTTGTTAGTTTGTTTTGTTTTGTTTTGGTTTGGTTTGGTTTTGGGTTGTTGTTTGTGTGTGTGTGTGTGTGTGTGTGTGTGTGTGTGTGTGTGTGTGTGTGTGTGTGTGTGTGTGTGTTTTCTTCTTTCTTTCTTTTTTTTTTGGGGGGGGGCGTGATTTTTTTTGGATTTTTTTTATAGAACTTCTTTGTCCCTTGTGTGAAATTCGGGTCGCCTTACCTGGGTAAGACACAGCAGCTGCAAAAGCATCACTACCCATTCCTACAGTGTGTGCAGTATTTTCGTGTGTCCAAACAATGATACGGCTGCCTGTGGTTCGGATGTTTAACGTGCGCACAAATGTTGATTGCACACGAGGGCTGTACGGACACCGTCAGAGAATCTGCGCTGGAAGTTGACTCTTGGAGAGAAAAATCCCTTGACGCACCGAGGACTCGAACCCGAGTCAGTACTACGCCTGGCTTTTTCAGTCGGTCGCTCTACCAACTGAGCTGTTCCAGCCCCTTGAGCTATACCGGTCCATCATCATCATCATCATCATCATCATCATCATCACCATCATCATCATCACAGTGTTGGGATTTTGTTTCAGAACGCCAAACGTCAACTTTGTTTCAGATTTGGTGTTGTCGTGTTTTGTTTTGTTTTATAATGGGAACTCAGAATAATCTGTTTAACTGATGCCGCGCCGGCAGCGTTCAGAGGTTTGCAACAGGAACTGTGAAGACTATTCTGTCCACGTGATACTCAGACTTTTCTCAGATACTCAGCAATAGTCAGACTTTTGAAACCGGAACTGTAAAGACTAAGCTGTTTAACTGATGACGCGCCGGCAGCGTTGAAACGTTTGTAACCAGAACTGTAAGTTGTTTAACTGAAGCCACGCCGGCAGTGTTCAGACGTTTGTAACCAGAACTGTAAGGACTAATCTGTTTAACTGATGCCACGCCGGCAGCGTTCAGACGTTTGTAACCGGAACTGTAGAGACTTAGCTGTTTAACTGATACCACGCCTACCCGGTAAGGAATATAAGCTGCTCAAGTCTGCGGCGAGAGACTCATAACTGCATTTAGGAAATTGAAAGGCCGGGAACGACAGCTCGTGGGAGCATTGACTACAAATTCTATAGTCCAGGGTCAGAAGAGATGGTAGCCAGCGTAGCGTGCTGCCGGAGACTGAAGTGGTGTGATGTCCTCCTCTACCTCCCCTCCTCCCCGCCCCACCCTACACACACGTCCCTCCTCCCATCCTACCCACCCCACCCCCTACCCTACACACATGTCCCTCCTCCCATCCTACCCACCCCACCCCCTACCCTACACACATGTCCCTCCTCCCATCCTACCCACCCCACCCCCTACCCTACACACATGTCCCTCCTCCTCATTCCCGTCTAATTGGAATCCTGACTTCGAGGTCTCCATCTACTTTCGAGAGTGGCTCACCGCAGAAATGATTAATTATATGTTTCCTACAGGAGAGGGAGGCAGTCTATGAAGCGCTTGGTTCTATGTTCGCGAGGACGATGGAGATCTCCTTGAACGCGTCTCGCTGTACGTCCACGTGACTTAAGACACGGAGCTTGGCCACGCTGCAGCTGTGTTGATCTGACCAAGCGAGGGCAGTGAAGGCAGCAGCTGTGTTGATCTGACCACGCGAGGGCAGTGAAGGCAGCAGCTGTGTTGATCTGACCACGCGAGGGCAGTGAAGGCAGCAGCTGTGTTGATCTGACCACGCGAGGGCAGTGAAGGCAGCAGCTGTGTTGATCTGACCACGCGAGGGCAGTGAAGGCAGCAGCTGTGTTGATCTGACCACGCGAGGGCAGTGAAGGCAGCAGCTGTGTTGATCTGACCAAGCGAGGGCAGTGAAGGCAGCAGCTGTGTTGATCTGACCACGCGAGGGCAGT
Organism: Alviniconcha marisindica; assembly: GCA_018857735.1. Classification (NCBI taxonomy): domain Eukaryota; kingdom Metazoa; phylum Mollusca; class Gastropoda; family Provannidae; genus Alviniconcha; species Alviniconcha marisindica. Next base: position 52,460 of record JABMCL010003839.1, read on the forward strand.
GAACGCTGCAGCTGTGTTGATCTGACCACGCGAGGGCAGTGAACGCGGCAGCTGTGTTGATCTGACCACGCGAGGGCAGTGAACGCGGCAGCTGTGTTGATCTGACCACGCCTGGCTTTTTCAGTCGGTCGCTCTACCAAATGAGCTACCTTGCAGAACTGTGTTAATCTGACAGCGAGGCAGTGAACGCTGCAGCTGTGTTAATCTGACTAAGCGAGGGCAGTGAACGCTGCAGCTGTGTTAATCTGACCAAGCGAGGGCTGCAGCTGTGTTAATCTGACCAAGCGAGGGCATGAAGGCTGCAGCTGTGTTAATCGCTAAGGAGGCTGCTCCTTTTTTAAGTCTACTAGAGGGCAGTGAACGCTGCAGCTGTGTTAATCTGACTAAGCGAGGGCAGTGAACGCTGCAGCTGTGTTAATCTGACCACGCGAGGGCAGTGAACGCTGCAGCTGTGTTAATCTGACTAAGCGAGGGCAGTGAACGCTGCAGCTGTGTTAATCTGACCAAGCGAGGGCTGCAGCTGTGTTGATCTGACTAAGCGAGGGCAGTGAACGCTGCAGCTGTGTTAATCTGACTAAGCGAGGGCAGTGAACACTGCAGCTGTGTTAATCTGACTAAGCGAGGGCAGTGAACGCTGCAGCTGTGTTAATCTGACTAAGCGAGGGCAGTGAACGCTGCAGCTGTGTTAATCTGACCACGCGAGGGCAGTGAACGCTGCAGCTGTGTTAATCTGACCAAGCGAGGGCTGCAGCTGTGTTGATCTGACCAAGCGAGGGCAGTGAAGGCTGGCGCTCGATGGATCCGGCTTATGTTGAGAGACCTTCTTCCTTTTTATTTAAAGTCTTTTCACATAAGTGACATTAGGCTGATCTTATAATTATCAAAATAACAAAATATGTCAACAGGTTACACGAAATCAACAACAACAACAAAACATGATTTGCAGTCGTAAAAACAGACATTTGTATAATATGTATAACATGCACGTAGTTAATTTCACCTGATCTATATCCCATACACTCAGGATCACATGCATGCGCATATACTAACACATTCATACACCCCAAATGTCGTGTACTCAAAAGACATTGTAATGATTCTATGATAACTCGCATACTTTCTGACACAATTAATTGATTTAGCACACAAACTTTCACTCCACCCACCCCTCTCCAACCCATACACAGATATACTCTCACACATATACACAGTCCCCACCTCACTCCCATCTGATGGAAACAAACGAAAACAAAAACGAAAAACGACAGCTGTCGCATATATAATTCAAAGTAAATGACTAATGTGACTATTGACCAGGTGAAAAGCCAAAGAAATAACTGACAGATTATGTTCTAACAAAATTGCGGTAAACAAAAATGTAAATGTCCTTCAGATGACCAATCAGGAGGCAAAAAGAACTTCATGAGCAGACAATTAAATAAAACATGATCTACTGAAACGTTTTCTTTACAAATGCATACAACATATTTGGAAAATTTGGTTTTGATAGCGTTGAGGAAAAGTCCATATACCAAACTCGACACAGACCTTGTAGCAGTGTTCAAAACTGTATAAAAGTCGATTGATTGACTGAATCCTTATATTCAGAGAGGTCTAGCTCTCTGATATAAATAAAAAGTTAAAAGAAGATGCACGGGTCAGAGTTCAGGAGCTGTGTGAAAGTCGAGGTGGCCGTCCTGGGCTTACCGTCCTAATGAGCCTTAAGCCCATTCTTAACTGGGCGAATGTCTGTTCGCCGAACATACTTCGGACAGTTCGACGAACTATGATTCGTTTCTTAATTGAACTTTTAGTTCGCGGAACATGGTTCGGACAGTCCAAACTTTACTTCGTTCTCAACTGGCTTGTAATGAGATGCAAGCTTCGGCCCGAACTTGCGGCAGACGCGCAGCAGACAGCATGATCGAAAATGTAGGCTAAAGTCAAGTCAAGTCAAGTCAATATACTTTCATCATCCCTCACAGGGTAATTCAACTAACTACTATCTCATTCTGGGTCTCCGAGACAAGGCTGCGCCTCCCACAAGTCAACAAATAAACAAATTCCCTCCGAAGCGAGTGGAGAACCTAGCGACTCCGTCATCCATTTTAATTTTTAATTTTTCTTCATCCACAGGAGAGCTCTGCTCTCAGCCAATCAGCGGCAATGATCATCGAATAGGGCGAATGTTCCCAGAACATGTTGAGCGAAGCTTTTTGGACCCCGAATATAGCTTCGACGAATACTTCCAATTAGGTTCGCGAAGAAAAGTTCGCCCAATTAAGAACCAACTAGCTTCGCCGAATACTTCCAACTAGGTTCGCGAAGAAACATTCGCCCAATTAAGAACGGGCTTTACGGTTTCTGTGGACGTAAAGCAACATTGAACCGTGCTTAGGCATTGGTCACAGTTTGTCCCTAATATGTCAACCGACATCCGAGGGCATGAAGCTCTACATCATCAGATGCACGGGCTATAGACGGTAGGGGGTTGGATGGGGTGGGGGTAGAGGGAGAGAGCTCAGTGGTTGGGACGGTCTGTCTGTCCTAGCGGGGACTGGTATGGCTGCTAGCTCAGTGCTATTTCTCGTAAGCATATAACTGCAACGTTGCTATATTTCTGGCGTGTTGAGGATCTTGAGACACTACTTACGGGTACAAAGCCAAGGACATCACACCGCACACCATCAATCGCCTGGAGGAGAGAGAGGTGGAAAGAGGAAGCGCTAGACGATCTTCCCTGAAAGGACGAGGGAGGGCCATCGTCAATTAGACGTAGACTGGAACCGTTTCAAAGGCGACATTGGGGACACTTCTGAAAGACTGGGTGGAGCGCAGAACTGAAGTGAACTGAATAGAGCAGCAAAGCATGAACTAGCTAGCAGTGTCCCTTTCCTGTGAACACGGCTAGCTACCAACGCAGAGCACAGACAGATGTCGAGACGCTGGCCAGACTGCACGAACTGTTTGAGCCCGGCACCGCCAGAAGTTAGAATCCCTCTGATTTCCCCACAGAGCCCGGTAAAACTGCATCTACAAATCCCCCATATATTCCACGACGGAAGCATTCAATCCCGTGCACAGTGTCTGAATCCGAAGAAAATCTTGGAAATAATGATTTTACAATCAACGGATGAACTAGGATTAAAGCCCTCATTCTACCTCCATGCGCCAAGATAAACACACGCACACGCACACAACACACACACGTACACACACACACACACACACACACACACACACACACACACACACACACACACACACACACACACACACACACACACACACACACACACACACACACACACACACACACACACACACACACACACACACACACACACACACACACACACACACACACACACACACACACACACACACACACACACACACACACACACACACACACACACACACACACACACACACACACACACACACAGATGCACTCAGATAGCAGAGGTTGTCCCCAAACAGTCTCCCGCCCCTCCTCTCCCTCCCCTCCCCCCCCCCCCCCCCCCCCTCCACCTTCTCAGTTTCTGGCATTATGTGTTAAGTGCCTAATCCCTGTGTCGTGACCACAGACCAACACTCTGTGAGGCATTACTTTTCACATAAACAAGGCGACGCGGCGATCAAAAGCTGATGATTCATTCATTTTTTCTGACTTGAATAAACTCACTCGCATGTTAGCTGACAGCTATCGCAACGGCTGATGATTATAAGGTTTCTCTTGTTTGGCAGTGTGACGTCAATCGAGCGCGATTATCTCCCTTACTTTGTTGATTCTAGACAATAAACAACCAGACTCGGCAGTGCTAGAAAACAAGGTGCATACGTCCAAAGTAGGGCACAACAACAGAGACCTGAGTCATCTCCCGAAAAAATACGAGGTACATAAACTCCACCAACATTATGTCCGTATCCGTTCCACCCCCGTGTTACGGTCATTTTGCCAAAAGTGCAGGTGGCAGGTGGCAGGTTACAGCTAAATACGCATGCACCTTACGTATGCGGCTTTGCATGAAGCGACATGGTGCATGGTTGTATGGTGTACACAGAATGCGCTGAGACGGCAGCAGTTTCATGTGGCGCCAGCCGTGCCAGCGCTGTAAGTACACCACTTCGGTGGATACTCAAAAACGCGCTAGAAAAAGCTATTCATTCATGTAGGATCACATGCGAGCGCAGTGCGTCTGCTCGAGAGCGGAGAATAGCGCTATATAGATGCGATCAACAACAACAACAACAACAACAACATCCTCTATGCTCGTATTTTTCTGTTTGTGATTCTGAACAAGGCGAGTGACCGTTTCCGTGTCAAAGAACTTGTACAGTTGGAGCAGTGTCTTAATCCTAGCAGCAGTCTGAGAGACAGGCGTTGTTAAATGGAAGCGTTTCTTTTCAGAGCTTTGTTCTCTATAAGAAAGCATCAAAAGTGGGAACTCAAGCAGGAAGTCATAAACAAACCGGAAGGACTCCAGCCCTGGACATCATATGACGTCATAAAGGACAGTAAACGGATTTAATTTCAAATGCATTATCATTAACTAGCGTCCTACGTCACACGACTGAAATCTGTTGTTTTTCCCTCGCATTTCAGCTTGTGATAGTAATATACACATTAGTGTCAACAAAACGAAAGCTCTCACATTTCCTACATTGCATTTACCTAAAGCAAGTAATCCAAGTTTAGGTAAATGCAATGTAGGAAATGTAAGTAAGCAAATCTAAGTAAGCAAGTAATCCAAGTTATATAAAAATCACTCAAGCTTACAATCAGTAATAAGATTACGTGCGAATGATTAGCTCATTAAAATTAAATTATAATAATTATCTCATTGAAATGAAATTTAAAAGCCCGTACACAGAAATGAAAAGGGTATAACACAGGCTAGTGCCTTGGCAAACAGATATACCACAGGATCGAGCGATAAGAGGATTATATAAATAAGGATGGACAAAAACACTAACGTGATCAGCTGACTGTAATGTAATGTGAAAGAGTATAAGGCGCTTACACGATGCATGCAACGGCGCACACAAGCGCACGCATACAAGCAAGACATTCCGAGTAGTGAGGAGAAAAGATGGGCCTTGAGAGCAGGTTTAAATGATGCTGTGGAAGAGGCAGTGCCGGAGAGAGTAAGGTTGATTGTTCCAGAGTAATGGTGATTGACAGAAGAAGGTTCTTCGTTCACAAGAGTCAAACACGTAAAAGGTTCGATAGAACGCTATTTATCAGTACAAAACACAGCCTGCAAATTGTCGGGGTAATCCCCTTGTATCAAGCTACAAAACGACACTTAAACAACAGTTAAGCGGTGAAAAACGATGAAAAATGAGACGGAAAGGCAAACCACTTATCTGCTTTAGGTTGAGCTATGTTGTTTTCCTGTCCAGTGCTTGGGAGAGTGTTGGCATGACAATGTTAACAAGAGTATCAAGACTGTGTTGACAAGAGTGATCGAGTTACTCAGCTGGTTCTTGGATGCTAATGTCCCGCCGTTCGCACAAGTCTACCACAGGACGAATCACACATTCTTCTACACCAGTTCAAAACACAAGTCACTCAAATCACACGAACACAACAACAAAGACCTCAATCGCCTGCGGTAACTGTCACTTGGCATGCGAGTAAACCCAAAGTCACAATTCTGGACACAACACACTCCACAGCAAATGCAACCAGCAGCAAAGCAAAGCGAAATGATTTCAAACAAAACAATAACAAAAACAAAACAAAAAATGAGGGCGATTTGAGCTGGAAGGCAGAAATTAGAACAATTAAGAAAAGAAAAAACAATCCTATCCAATGTTTTATTTTATGTCTGTTCACATCGAGGTGATATTACACATAGTATTAAGACATTTCTGGCAGTAGGTGAAGCATGCTTGGCTATATTCTGACCGGCTCCAGCCTTTTTAGGGAGAAATTTTCACAGCTCTGGGTTCTCAACAGACGGGATCTTAATTTCTGCATCCGCACTAAGTGACAAGAAGAACACGCATCCGACAGCTGCAGACTTAACACGAGGATAGGCTGAGCAAAGGTACTGGAGAACACACTGGTACAAAAAAGAGATGTACGGTAGTAGTAAGTGATGTTCGAATGCTTTTTGGAGACGACACACTGCGTGAAGGTGGGGCAGATTTGTTTCTAATTAATATATGTATAGTCTAAATGTATATCATTTCATTTCGTTATAGCTGGATAAATATTACAAAACAACACGTACGAGTTGTGAAGATTACTACAAGCTATTAGAAAACACCACAATGACGTAATCATAACGATGGGTTATTCACTCAAGGCATAATGATAACAGTATAATAATATTTATGGCATTCCATCTCTTGACAACTAAGGCCAACACACTCCCCGCCCCCCAACCCACAAGCAAACAAACACACACAAACACGCACGAACACAAACACACAACACAAACACACACACACACACACACACACACACCAAACACACACACACACACACACACACACACAACACACACACACACACACACACACACACACACACACACACACACACACCACACACCACACCACACACACACACACACACACAAACACAACACAGCACACCTCACACACACACAACACACACACACAACAACACACACACACACCACACACACACACACACACCCACACACACAAAACACACACACCACACACACACACAACACACACACACCACACACACACCACAAACACACACACACACACACACGCCACACCTACACAACACACACAACACACACACACACACACACACACACACACACACACACACACACACACACACACACACACACCACACACACACACGCACACATTCGTACGCACACAAACACACAACAACAACAACAACAACATACACATCAGCACACGCACGTGTCAATAATAATAACTCTTAAAAATCACCATTCTCTAACCAGAGTTAAACTCACTGCGCTGTACAAACAAACAACTTATGACAAAAACCACATTAACACACATTTCAAACAAACAGAGTTTAGAAGACCATTACTCTGCCATACGAGTATAGGTAAACTCTTGACTCCCAGGACTACCACGTGGCCAGATCGAGACACCGGACAGAAGAGAAGCGCGGTGGGGTGATACCCGACCCCACACTCCGAGCATCGCTTTCCGGCACCATCGCTTTCCGGCACCTTCCTCCAAACTCTGCCAGATTTAGTTACGCCACTGAAGGGGCACTCTTCATCTCCGCGCAGCTGTCCATCGACGCAGTCAGCGCCCTCCGAAAGGTTTGGGTACTGGTATGACTGTGGAAGCAACCAAGCGCCCAAGCACGCACGTAAACATGAGACGCATCCACCCCGGATAAATAAAATAAAAAGTTCCGTCTCGATTCAAACGATTTTGGTTTTATTTGAGCTGTCGTAAGCAACATGGCAACATAAAACAAACGTCTGATATAATTTGAGTTGTTTGTAACAAACTTACTGCTGTTTGAGCACCAACAAAAAACTGCTCGTTAGCTGACA
>JABMCL010003839.1:70000-75000 GCA_018857735.1 Alviniconcha marisindica
CCGATGTTTTATGAGTTTCAAAAGAACACTAATCTTGTAAACAGCTGATAATCACAATCTAAAGGGGAGGTGGCTCGGAGGATGGGGGCGGGGGTCGGAAGGGGCGGGGGGGGGGGGGGGGGGGGGGGGGGGGAAGCGAGGAGATGAGGGAGAGGTCCATTATCTGAGGCGAAGAGCAAGGATTGGAAAGCAAATTTTCTCAGAACTGGTTCTCAAATGGAGAAGAAAAAAATCAAAAAATCAGAGAAGACTTAGGGAAGGCGAGGAGGAAGAGATAAAATAGCAGATGAATAAGGGGCGAGGAGATGAGAAAGAGTTGTAGAAAGGAGGAGATGAGAAAGAGATGGAGAAAGAGGAGAGATGAGGAGATGAAAAGGCTGGAGGACGGGGAGGAGATGGAGAAAGGGGGGGGGGGGGTGGAGAAGGTGTGGAGAAGGGGGGGGTGGAAGGTGATGGAGAAGGGAGGAGGGGGTGAGAAGGTGATGGAGAAAGGGGGGGTGAGAAGGTGATGGAGAAAGGGGGGGGGGCGAGAAGGAGATGAAGAATGGGGGTGGTGTGAGAAGGTGATGGAGAAAGGGGGGGGTGAGAAGGAGATGAAGAATGGGGGGGAGAGAGATGAAGTGATGGAGAGGGGGGGATGAGATGAAGAAGGGGGGAGAGGGGGGGGGAGAAGGTGATGAAGAATGGGGGGGAGATGAGAAGGTGATAGAGAAGGGGGGTGAAGGATGAAGAAGAGGGGGATAAGAAGGTGATGGAGGAAAGGGGGGGGTGAGAAGGAGATGAAGAATGGGGGGTGGGGGGGGGGAGAGATGAGAAGGTGATGGAGAAAGGGGGGAGATGAGAAGGAGTTGCAGAAAGGGGGGAGATGAGAAAGAGTTGGAGAAAGGGGGGGAGATAAGAATGGGATGGGGATGGGGAGGAGATCAATCAAGTAAATCTTTATTATCCATCAATATACAAAGCATAAAAATAAAAAATAAATCTTTAGGGACAGGGAGGAGATCAATCAAGTAAATCTTTATTATCCATAATGTGAAGGAGATGGGGATTGGGAGGTGATGGGGATTGGGAGGAGATGAGAATGAGATGTGGATGGGGAGGATATGGGAAGGAGATGGGGATGGGAGGAGATGGGAAGGAGATGGGGATGGGAGGAGATGGGAAGGAGATGGGGATTGGGAGGAGATGAGAATGAAATGTGGATGGGGAGGAGATGGGAAGGAGATGGGGATGGGAGGAGATGGGAAGGAGATGGGGATGGGGAGGAGATGGGAAGGAGATGTGGAAGAGGAGGAGATGAGAAAGAGATGGAGAAAAATGGAGGAGATGACAAGGTGATGGAGAAAGGGAGGAGATAACAAGGAGATGGGGATGTGGAGGAGATGAGAAAGAGATGGAGATGGGGAGGAGATGGGAAGGAGATGTGGATGGGGAGGAGATGGGATGGGGATGGGGAGGAGATGAGAAGAAGATGGATAAGGGGGGATGAGAAGGAGATGGAGAAGGGGGATATGAGATTGAGATGGGGATGGGGAGCGGATGGAGTAGGTGAGGAGATGAGAAGGAGAAGGGAAAAGGAGATGAGACGAAGACGGAGAAGGGTGAGGAGATGTAAAGGAAATGGAGAAGGTGAGGAGATGAGGAAGGAGATGGAAAAGGTGGAAGAGATGAGAAGGAGGAGGAGATGCGGATTGGAGGAGGGGGAGATGAGAAGGAGATAGAAAAAGTGGGATGGTGTTGATGAGACTAAGATGGAAAGGGATGGGGTGTGGAGAAATAGGGAAAAAGATGAGATGGAGGAGGGGGAGATGAGAAGGAGATGGAGAAGGGGGAAGATTTGAGAAGGAGATGGAGAAGGGGGGTGGATGAGAAGGTAATGGAGAAGGGCGAAGGTGGTGGAGATGAGATTGAGGTGGGAACTGAGAAAGAGATGGAGAAGGGGGGGAGGGGGGAGAAGGTAATGGAGAAGGGAGAAGGTGGGGGGAGACGAGATGGAGGTGGGAACTGAGAAAGAGATGGGGGGGGGGGGGAAATAGGGGGGGGGAACTGAGAAAGAGATGGAGGGAGATGAGAAAGAGATGGGGAAGGGGGAGATGGCAAGGAGCTGAAGGAGGGTGGTATATTCGGAAAGGATGCGGAGATGAGGAGGAGACCGAGGAAGCCGAGAAACAGGAGGATGAGATAGAGGAAGAAGAGGGCATGGAGGAGTAGAAGTGGGAAAGGAGAGGATTTTTGTGAGGTAGAGATGGAGGAGGAGGTGGAGTTGGAGGAGGAGGAGGAGGAGGAGGAACAGCGGGAGGAGATGAAGCAGAGACAGTGATGAACTGAAGAATAAAGAAGAGACGCGGAGCAAGATTAGGAAGGCAAATGGGGTAGGAGAACTGGCTCAGAAAATCATTTTGCAAGCTTTCCTTTCAAGCGCCCCATCCCGTGATTGTTCCTGCGCAAGATTTCAATATACAATGCCCGCAACGCCTTCGCATCTTATCCCATCGTGTTTGCCTTGGGCATAGCCCCGTCCTCCTCTAATGACTTCTTCTCTGGCTCTACGTCGTCGCCGCTATAATACAAATGACGCGGAAGAACAGAGAATTGGCAATGCCTGGAGAAGATGGGTGTGTGGTGGGGGCTGGGGGTTGGGGGGGGGGGGGGTGTGTGTGTGTGGCGGGGTGGCGGGGGGTGGGAGGAGGGAGGGGGGTAAGGAATGAGGGGATGGGGGGATTGCCCCAGGCCAGGAAGAGAGAAGGACTAATGAGGGATCAGTGAACATCATCGTGCTTGACAGTGTCTGATGAACCAGCTCCGATGTCTGGAGAATGAGAGGGGAGGGGGAGGAGGGGGGGGAGAGAGAGACAGAGACAGAGACAGAGAGACAGAGAGAGGCAGAGACAGAGAGAGACACACACAGAGACAGAGCGAGCGAGCGAGCGAGAGAGAGAGAGACAGACAGACAGACAGACAGACAGACAGACAGACAGACAGACAGACAGACAGAGACAGACAGACAGACAGACAGACAGACAGACAGAGACAGGATACAGAGAGAGACAGAGACAGAAATTACAGAGACAGACAGATGGAGAGAGAGACAGAGACAGAGAGACAGAGACAGACAGACAGACAGAGACAGACAGAGACACAGAGAGAGCGAGAGGACAGAGAGAGAGACAGACAGAGACAGACAGACAGACAGACAGACAGAGACCTGACGACTGCTGTCTGATGGTTTCTCCCTCTACGCTCGTAAGCAGTTTTCCAGCAAATCAACTTTGATTTCTCATCCGAAATATCGAATCACGCGATACACAGCTCAACGTGTTTGTGGCAAAGTCGGCCTTTCTGAAGGAAAAGAAAAAAATCTGTTAACTTTTTCCCCCAATCTGTTTTTATTTTTGAATGCTGTCGATAGCTGACGCTGATCGTATTTTTGTAAATGGTTTCATTATGGGGTGAAAAATGACTGCCATCGTGCACACGCGTTTTGTTTTTGCTTGTTCATTTCTTTTCTCCCATGCAATCCCCCTGCTTGTGACCTGCATTTCCGTCTTTGCTTGGCATTGTATAATCAGTATGCTCGCGCACAGAAAAAGCAGAGAGTGTGTGTGTGTGTGTGTGTGTGTGTGTGTGGCTGGTGTGTGTGTGTATGTTTGTGTGTGTGTGTGTGTGTGTGTGTGTGTGTGTGTGTGTGTGTGTGTGTGTGTGTGTGTGTGTTGTGTTTGTGTGTGTACCTTGCATTACTGCTGTATTCAATAACTCCTTGGTATCTGGTGTTTTCCCATCTGTCTACAAGTCCGCTCTAGTTAAACCCCTTTTGAAAAAGATGTCCCTTGACCCTGATGACTTAAAGAACTACCGTCCTTTGTCACATTTATCTTTTCTGTCAAAGGTCTTAGAAAGAATAGTTCTGTCTCAGCTAAACGAACACTTGAACCACAACAACCTTCTCAGTCCTCTCCAGTCAGCCTACAGACCCAACCACAGCACTGAAACTGCCCTGCTCAGGATCGTTAACGACCTTCTAACAGCTATGGATAACAACAAAATATGCATTCTGACACTCTTAGATCTCTCAGCAGCCTTCGATATAATAGATCACCAAATTCTCCTTACCCGACTTCAGCACTCTTTTGGCATTTCTGGACCTGCTCTATCTTGGTTTTCGTCTTATCTTTGTAACAGAACACATGCAATCACCATAAACAGTCTGCAGTCTCAGCATACTACGCTCCATTATGGCGTTCCCCAGGGTTCTGTACTGGGCCCTGTGCTTTTCATACTCTACCCCAACCTCTCTTTAACCTAGTAAGCAAGCACGCAGTCAATCACCATGCTTTCGCTGATGACAACCAACTCTACAAGATTAGTACACTAGACGCAATTCACCAGTCGATAGAAACTCTCCAGAACTGCACTACAGATGTCAAGTCTTGGATGACCGCAAACAAACTTCAACTAAATGACAACAAAACTGAAGCCATGATCATACTTTCAAACAGAATGTCTGTCCACAGTCCTTTGCCGTCTATCATTCACATCGAAGACGCCGATGTCCCATTTGTGTCGTCTGTTAAAAATCTCGGTGTAACCCTGGACTCGAATCTCAGCATTTCTCAACACATAAGCAACACGTGTAAAGCCGCATACATACAAATCAGGCATATACGTTCCATACGACACCTTCTCACCACTCAAGCAACCCAAACCCTTGTATGCTCTCTTGTCCTCTCTCGCTTAGACTACTGTAACTCTTTACTTTCAGGTTGCCCTCAGTACTTACTAGACAAACTTCAAAAAGTTCAGAATGCAGCAGCAAGGCTTGTGTGTAAAGCTAAGAAATCTGACCACATCCATCCTATTCTTGAAACTCTGCTTGGCTACCAGTAACACATCGCATTCAATACAAACTTTCAACTATCTGCTTCAATTCCATCTCTGGAACAGCCCCTCAGTAACTGTCCGATCTCCTCCAACCTTATACTCCAGCAAGACAATTACGATCT
>JABMCL010003839.1:80000-87500 GCA_018857735.1 Alviniconcha marisindica
AAACAGCAGAAGGGCGGATATTCCGAGTAGGAAAAGCAAGTAAAGCGATATTCTGACGTGCTTTCGACGTGAAAAAGAGAACCTTTGATAACTCTGCGTTCTCTTCAGAGAGCACCATAGTTTAGTCGTCCACAACGCACCCCACCGGAGGGCATCATTATTTTGACAGTGTAAAGTGTCCATTTCATCATAATTTCGATACCTCTCTTCAACCACAATCAGTGCAACCAACTCAGCCTGGTTCGATTCGACGCATATGTGTGACGTGTGTCTTGACCCATGTCCTCAATCATTCTGACGCCGGCGCGGAATGTTATGATTGGTTTGGGATCCGGTTCCCTCTTAATCCTCCGCCTCCTGGGACTTGTTCTTCTTGTCGATCACAGACTCCGGTCTTCTGCACGACGAGGCTGCTGTACACTACAGGTCGTTCAGGCTGCTGTACATTGAAGGTCGTTCAGGTTGCTGTACATTGCAGGTCGTTCAGGCTGCTGTACACTGTAGGTCGTTCAGACTGCTGTACATTGCAGGTCGTTCAGGCTGCTGTACACTGCAGGTCGTTCAGGCTGCTGTACATTGCAGTCGTTCAGGCTGCTGTACACTGCAGGTCTTCAGGTTGCTGTACATTGCAGGTCGTTCAGGCTGCTGCACTGTACACTGCAGGTCGAGTCGTTCAGGCTGCTGTACACTGAGGTCGTTCAGGTGCTGTACACTGCAGGTCGTTCAGGCTGCTGTACACTGCAGGTCGAGAGTCGTTCAGGCTGCTGTACACTGCAGGTTGTTCAGGCTGCTGTACACTGCAGGTCGTTCAGGCTGCTGTACACTGCAGGTCGTTCAGGCTGCTGTACATTGCAGGTCGTTCAGGCTGCTGCACTGTACACTGCAGGTCGAGTCGTTCAGGCTGCTGTACACTGCAGGTCGTTCAGGCTGCTGTACACTGCAGGTCGAGAGTCGTTCAGGCTGCTGTACACTGCAGGTTGTTCAGGCTGCTGTACACTGCAGGTCGTTCAGGCTGCTGTATGTACAATGCAATTCGTTCAGGCTGCTGTACACTGCGGGTCATTCAGGTTGCTGTACATTGCAGGTCGTTCAGGCTGCCGCACTGTACACTGCAGGTCGAGTCGTTCAGGCTGCTGTACACTGCAGGTTGTTCAGGCTGCTGTACACTGCAGGTCGTTCAGGCTGCTGTACACTGCAGGTCGTTCAGGCTGCTGTACACTGCAGGTCGTTCATGCTGCTGTGTGTACACTGCAGGTCGTTCCGGCTGCTGTACATTAGTGGTCGTTCAGGCTGCTATATACTGCAGGTCGTTCGGGCTGCCGTACACTGCAGGTCGTTCAGGCTGCTGTACACTGTAGGTCGTTCAGGCTGCTGTACATTGCTGGTCGTTCAGGCTGCTGTACATTGCTGGTCGTTCAGGCCGCTGTACATTGCAGGTCGTTCAGGCTGCTGTACACTGCAGGTCGTTCAGGCTGCTGTACATTGCTGGTCGTTCAGGCTGCTGTACATTGCAGGTCGTTCAGGCTGTTGTACATGAGGTCGTTCAGGCTGCTGTACATTGCAGGTCGTTCGGGCTGCTGTACACTGCAGGTCGTTCAGGCTGCTGTACACTGTAGGTCGTTCAGGCTGCTGTACATTGCTGGTCGTTCAGGCTGCTGTACATTGCAGGTCGTTCAGGCTGTTGTACACTGTAGGTCGTTCAGGCTGCTGTACATTGCAGGTCGTTCAGGCTGCTGTACATTGCAGGTCGTTCAGGCTGCCCAAACGGTTCCTCCCATCTCCCCCCCCCCCCCCCACCCCCCGACCAGAACTGACGCCTAAAGTTGTCATGCTGCAAGCATACTGACAGCTGTTGTGTGGTCATGCTGATGTTATGTGGTCATGTTGTTGTTATGTGATCATGCTGATGTTGTGTGGTCATGCTGTTGTTGTGTGGTCATGCTGTTGTTGTCTGGTCATGCTGATGTGTGGTCATGCTGATGATGTGTGCTCATGTTGATGTGTGGTCATGCTGATGATGTGTGCTCATGTTGTTGTGTGGTCATGCTGATGATGTGTGGTCATGCTGTTGTGTAGTCAAGCTGATGTTGTGTGGTCATGCTGTTGTTGTGTGGTCATGCTGTTGTTGTGTGGTCATGTTAATGTTGTGTGGTCATGCTGCTGATCTGCATAACTACAGGTGCAGAGGTCTGAACCCTGGAATATTAACCCCTTCCCTGCCTATTGGACAGCATATGACTCAGGAAAAGAGCGTCCCATTTGAGTATTTTGATGTCGCTGGAAATTCACATTTTTCATGCATTCTCACTCGGAGCAAACATCCCCAAGTGAACATTTCTGGCTCTTGGAGAGAGAAAGAAGACAGAATCTGAAGTCAACTTGTGGTATTGTTTGTAGAGGTGAGCCTTTAACTCACTTTTCGAATACGTGGGTTGACTGAATGTGACGGATGTTAGAAGAGAGAGAATTCCATTGCTTTGGGACACAGTAAGAGAAAGAGTGTTGGTTAAATGTTTTAATTTTCACATGGGAGATGCGAGGTATTCGTGTGTCTGCAGAAGAACGAAGCTGCCTGGAAGGGGTGTACACAGTGATATTTGAGAGGTATATTTACATATCGTATAGCGATTCCCCCAGACCACAGTTGCTCTATATAAAATTGTGAGTTATTCAAATTAATACTATGCACTATTACATTTTCGTCAAATACGTTCTTGCAGACAAGGACACGTGAAAGTTAGCCGAGGGCAAAACAGTTGTTCGGACACGTCTTTGATCCTGTCAGTTGCAGAATGGTCAATGGGTCAGATAGCCCGCGACAGCAGCAGCGTGCGATGCTGGGTTTGTCTTGACATCGCCTTCAGACTATGGGGCTTAGGGAAATAACCGGGGAGGGCGGAGGGAGAGGAGGGGGGTCTGTAATTGCGTTCGAAGAGAACTTACTAATGTCTCTGTCGAAACCGATTGAGGACTGGTGTGTCTCGAAGATAAACCAATCTCTCTGTTTCTCCGTCTCTTTGTCTGTCAGTCAGTCTGTCTGTCTGCCTGCCTGCCTGCCTGCCTGCCTGCCTGCCTGTCTCTTTGTCTGTCAGTCAGTCTGTCTGTCTGTCTGCCTGCCTGCCTGCCTGCCTGCCTGCCTGCTTGCCTGCCTGTCTGTCTGTCTCTTTGTCTGTCTGTCTGCTCTGTCTGTCTGTCTGTCTGTCTGCCTGTCTCTGTCTCTGCCTGTCTGTCTGCCTGCCTGTCTGTTTCTGTCTCTGTTTCTGTCTGTCTCTGTCTGTCTCTCTCCCTCCCTCTCTCTCTTTGGTGAGTGGATTTTTTAATATATAATGAAACAAGGCATACATCACATACATTGATTTACACACACATACATGCGCGCTCGCGCATGCTTGCACACACACACACACACACACACACACACACACACACACACACACACACACACACACACACACACACACACACACACACACACACACACACACACACACACACACACACACACACACACACACACACACACACACACACACACACACACACACACACACACACACACACACGCGCGCGCGCGAACCTGTACTCTATACACTCTATATACTCAATACGATCCTATACATTAACTTACGAGCCTTCTTCCTTAAACAGACTAGGAACAGGGGCTTACACCGGAGTAAAACTCACCGGAGGGAAGACATGGCAGGTTTGGAGACATATTGTTTCGAGGCTGAACTTCAAAGAGACCATGCAGGGAAAATTTCGTTCAGAGAAGAAGTGGAAGCTATAGCCATTCCACTCGAGAAAAGGCGCACCGAAGACGGTGAGAATGGCGCCGTGGAAAACCGACAGTGATTAAAGTCTGAGGCTGAAACTTTTGCACAAGAGGCCATCTGGAGGCTGAAAGACTATCATATATAGCATGGCATAGTGGAGAGTAGCCTCTCAGTAAGAACGGTGTAAAGTCTGGCACTGACGAAGGAATCCGAGCAGAACCGACAGTGTAAAGTCTGGCACTGACGAGGATCTGGAGGCTGACAACTATCATATATAGCATGGCATAGTGGAGAGTAGCCTCTCAGTAAGAACGGTGTAAAGTCTGGCACTGACGAAGAATCCGGAGACTGATAGCTAAACTGTCATAATTATAATAATAAGAGATAACTTTTGTATAGCGCTATTCTCTGATGCACACAAACTCACTGCGCTTTACAACATTTTCTAAGTTTCACAAACGTAATACATATAATTATAACAACTAACAATGTATAATATACACACACAAAATATGAAGTACATGTGCCGTATGAGAAGCAGCAATATATAAAGAAAATGAATCATTATATTACTACCTACCCTTAATTCCATCCCTCCCAATCCCCCCCCCGCCCCAACTCACACACACACACACAACACACACACACACACACACACACACACACACACACACACACACACACACACACACACACACACACACACACACACACACACACACACACACACACACACACACACACACACACACACACACACACACACACGCACCACCACCACACACACACACACGCACGCACGCACCACGCACGCACGCGCACACACACACACACACACACACACACACACACACACACACACACACACACACACATGCACGCACACACGCACGCACGCACGCACACACACTCAAATGGACTGAAACAGGTAGCGGTTGGCATGTACAAATCAGTCAGAAGGCTTGGCGGAAGAGATGCGATTTTAGTTTAGCTTTGAAAATTTGGAAGGAGGGTGAAGCTCTCAGGTCGGCCGGCAGTGAGTTCCAGACTGTCGGAGCAATGTCACGAAAAAAACGTCCACCGAAGGTTTTCAAGTTTGTTTTTTGAATTTTGAGCAGTCTTTCTGTCGAAGAACGAAGGAGCGCGATGGTTGATATGTGCAGAGAGAACAAGACAGGTACGGCGGAGGAGTCCCGTCGAAGTGACCGAAATAATATAGCATAGCGGAGAATAGCTTCTCAATAAGAACGGTGATTAAGACTTAATGTGATCTTATCACTTGCGTCTCGCCGCCATTTTATCATTGCGGACCACAGTGCACTAAACCTAAAAAATCAAGCCATCTGAAATAGTGCCAGCTCAGAAATACTGAACTGAAAAGAAAAAAAAGGAAAAAAAGAAAAAGAAAAAAAAACTGACCCAGAGGGTACGCGTTAGCTAGTAATACCCAAATCACCCCATCGACCTTTTGCTTCATTTTTGTGAGAGTGCCTCACATCTTGTGTAAGAGGCGGCGTGCACATCGGGTTCTTTGTGAGCATACGGATTCCATATGGATGGATCAAAGAATCTAATTGCTTAAGATGGGCGCGGCTGGTAGGGGCGGGGGTGGGAGGGATAGTGGGGGGGGGGGGGGGGGGGGGGGGGGGGGGGGGGGGGCTGTGGAAGGACGATGGTTGAGAGGGGATCCTAAGACTTAATTCAATTCCTGTGTATACTTTTCGTCTCACGCATCCTTTCGAAGATCGAGACTCTGATTGAAGACTTTGAGCGAAGGAGATCGAAAGCTATAATCCGGCTGAGTCTGCCAGACAGGTTCACCTTTGATGAAAGACCGGTTTCGCTTTGAGCCGTGTCCTGTAGCACCCGTAAGTTACATCCTCCGCCAGGGCGGCTATTTCCGACAGTAACATGAAAGAACTGTGGAAATGGTTTAACAAGTTTTGTCATTCTTGCAAACGCCGGAACGAGAGCAGACACAAAAGAGTTAAAAATGTTGAGAGTCGCTTAAAACGTTGACGGGATATTCAAGCTCCGGGTCAGCAAAGGAAAGCCGGAAAAGAACGACAGAGAGAGGGAGAGACACAGAGAGAGCTCTTATTTCACAACCGCTCCACATAACATTCTCTCTCTTATTTCACAACCGCTCCACAAAACAGTCTTTTGATTTAAAATGTGAAAACAAGATGCAGTTTAAAGAACATGAGCGAGTAGACGAACAAAGCTGAAGTCCAATTACAAATACTAGCGTAATTAATTCATGTAACATCTCAATATTCTGGATTAATTCTTTGGCCTACCAAATCCCCGAAATCTGTTTAGAATAGTTCTTTATCAAAACTGAAGCCGCTTCCGTATTTAATGCACTGGATAAGCTGGGGATGGGCATGGACATTAGATTATGAGATCCAAACACATAAACGGTTCAAAAGAACACTATTTATTAGGACAAAACACAACCTGCAAATTTTCGGGATAATCCCCTTGATGAAGCTACATAACGACACTTAAACAACAGTTAAACGGTGCAAAAAACGATGAAAAATGAGACGGAAAGCTTAACCACTTATCTGATTTTTGTCAAGCTCTGTGCAATACTTGTTATTAGATGTTATGTTATTAGATGTATGAGTAATGTGAGTGACATGGCGCGGCGTGAGATACGCAGTTTGACTGGCGTGATTGCGTGAGTTAGTTAACTTAGCACTGTACCGCATTCGTTGTACAGTTTTATTTGTGAACTGGCATTAGGGTTGTATATTTGCCGATGCCGAGCTGTAGCGGTAAGCTCATCGCGACAGCTAACTTTTTAACACAAAAAGCTTCAGTCGACAAAAACAAATGTTTTAAACAACCCAAACAAAAACAAAACAAAACAAACAAAAAACAAACAAACAAACAACAACAACAACAACAACAACAACAACAAAAACAGCAGCAACAACAACAACAAAGTTTAAAGACTAAAAACGAAGTCTGTCAATGATCTCATGTAATTTGTATTAGTCGCAGCCCCCCACCCCCCCCTCTCCCCCCTCCCCCGCCTCCTCTCTCTCTGTCTCTCTCTCTCTCTCTCCTCCCGCCCCGTAGATCCATAATGCATTTTTTTCAAAGCAAATTTCCGGTATGCTGGTTCTGTTTCCGGTTCACTGAATGTCTGAGTGACCAGTGGAAAAGATTGTAACCAAGCACAGACACGAAGCGTGCACATAGACTCACCTCCATTCGGGTCGATTTCAGCAGCAACAAAAAACGAGACCCCGACCACGTAATAACGGTTTTCGAAAAAGGCAATTTTTCAAAATTCGACTGTTCCAAAATGTCAACGCTCTTTTGTGTCCACATACACACACACACACACACACACGCATACGCACACGCACACACACACCACACACACACTCACACACGCACACACACACACACACTCACCACACACACACACACACAACACACACACACACACACACACACACACACACACCACACACACACACACACACACACACACACACACACACACACACACACACACACACACACACACACACACACACACACACACACACACACACACACACACACACACACACACACACACACACACACACACACACACACACACACACACACACACCACACACACACACACCACACACAACACACACACACACACACACACACACACACACAACACACACACACACAAGCAACAACAGACAACACA
>JABMCL010003839.1:102500-107500 GCA_018857735.1 Alviniconcha marisindica
TCACACAATATGATGACGACTAAAAGAGCACACGAGATGAAGACGCCCGAAGAGCACACAAAACGATGACGCGGCCTAAAGAGCGCACAAAACAATGACGAAAGCAGTGGCGAGACTCACGCCGTGCCGCACTGGTTGATCCGCGATTCCCAGAGGACCGGCGGCATAAAGGCAGACAAGACATTACAGCTCTGTTCCCTGCCCACCTCCCACGGGGCGAAACATCATCATCAGGATCATGCCTTGGCTATATCCCTGCCCCCTCGCCACAATCCCCGTTTTCTTGTCGGACTAGTCACCACGTGCACTGCCAGCACTGAAGGGGGCCAGGAGGGAGGTAATTCTATACCCAACTCGGGCAATCTGTTTAATAACGTGTGGATCGATCGCCAAGATCATCCAGAATCGTGGTTCAGGAAGAAACCAGAGAGGGAGATAGAGATGGGGGGGGGGGGGGGAGAGAGAGGCACGGAGAGAGAAGAAGAGAGAGAGGGGGAGAGAGAGAGAGAGGGGGAGAGAGAGAGAGAGAGAGAACGAACGAACGAATTTTTTATTAGAGAGAGAGAGAGACTGAAAGAGACAGACAGACAGACAGCCAGAGAGAGACAGATAGACAGACAGGCAGGCAGAGATACAGAGACACAGAGAGAGAGAGACAGACAGACAGACACAGAGTGAGACAGAGACAGACAGAGAGACAGAGACAGACAAAGAGACACACAGAGAGAGACAAAGAGAGAGACACAGACAGCGACAGAGAGACAGAGAGAGACACAGAGAAACAGAGAGACAGGCAGACAGAGACAGAAAGACAGAGAGAGATGGAGACAGAGACACACACAGAGAGAAAGAGAGAGAGATAACTCGAACTCAAAGACTTTATTTTACAAGCATTGTAGTTTAGGTTCAGTAAAAACCTGTCTAACAACTAGTCCTTGCTAAGCTACTGATAAATAATGATTAAAAACAAAAATGTACAAGTCATCATTTATTATATATGAAGCATGAATGAATGAGTCAGCGAAAATGTATGCATGAAGCATAAACGTTCCCACACAAAACGTATGTGTTCACAGCGCCAGACACACACATGCATACACTGTATTCATCACTCAATTATACATGGAGTGAAAGAGAGAGAGGGAGACAGAGAGAGAGCGAGAGAGAGAGAGGGACGGAAAGAGACAGATAGACAAAGACAGAGAGACAGAGACAGAGAGAGTGAGAGACAGAGAGACAGAGACACACAGACACACACAGAACCAGACAGACAGACAAACTGACTGACATAAAGACAGAGAGAGAGACACAGAGACGGAGAGAGAAGCAGAGACAGGGAAAGGTGGGGAATGAGACAGAGAATCTCACTGGCTGGTGGCCGTTGTAAAGCAGCCGGGCGAACGTGCTGTGTGAATTGACGGCAGCATTTCAGTGTCTAGTTCGTGGTATTTTTAGCCACAACAGATCTTACTAGCTGCTGTGGAATCTTTAACGTGCGCAATACTCTTCTGTAACTCGAGACATTTTTCTCTCTATATTTTTATGGCAATTAAGTTACATTGCAATATTTCAAAAAGAACGACCAATCGTGAGTATAAAGTTACGAAGAATGCGAAACTTTTTTTTTTTTGTTTTGTTTTTTCATCTCCACATTTTATTCCTGGGAAAGGTGACACCTGCCCCTGGCGTGTGAAGAAATCGATAATTAATATGATTTTGATAAAAAGAAACAAGGATAAAACTCCCCCCCCCCCTCCCACACACACACACTGCCCCCACCCCCAACCCCCAACGAGGCTACTTATCAAATTATAAGATATTAAGCATAAGATCAATTTTCAGACATCGCTAGTCTTGCTCTCTCTTCCATTTTTTTTTTAAACTTCGTCATGATTGTCCTCTCTCTCTGTCTCTGTCTGTCTGTGTCTCTGTCTGTCTGTCTGTCTGTCTGTCTGTCTGTCTGTCTGTCTGTCTGTCTGTCTGTCTGTCTCTCTCTCTCTCTCTCTCTCTCTCCCTCTCTCTCTCTCTCTCTCTCTCTCTCTCTTCTCTCTCTCCTCTCCTAATATATATATATATATATATATATATATATATATATATATATATATATATATATATATATATATATATATATATATATACTGTCATTTACTATTCTCTGTTGTCTCTGTCTGTTGTTTCTCTGTCTGTTGTCTGTCTCTGCTGTCTGTGTCTCTCGTTTGTCTGTCTCTGTCTTGTCTGTCTCTGTCTCTGTCTCTGTCTCTGTCTCTGTCTCTCTCTCTCTCTCTCTCTCTCTCTCTCTCTCTCTCTCTCTCTCGCTCTCTCAGCAGGAAGTGCCCCCCCTGGTGTGACTCGATGCAAATCTCGTCATCTCATCAATTTCCGGGTGAGACTTCAGAAGAACTGGGACTATGTGTCAATCCAAATCGTGAGAGTTGGATCGAACCAAACAGTCTGCAAATAATGACTGTTCCCTTTGCTCCACCAGAAATCTCCCGACCTTTGCACAACAGGAAGTTTTCTTGCTTCTGTCACATGATCTGTTCCATTTGAGGTAGCGTTCTAATTACTTTGCTTTTCGACTTCTCTCTCTCTCTCTCTCTCTCTCTCTCTCTCTCTCTCTCTCTCTCTCTCTCTCTCTCTCTCTCTCTCTCTCTCGTTCTAGCGTGTGTGTATGCGAGTGTGTGTGTGTGTGTGTGTGTGTGTGTGTGTGTGTGTGTGTGTGTGTGTGTGTGTGTGTGTGTGTGTGTGTGTGTGTGCGTCAGTGTGTGTGTGCTTGGGTCTGTGGCGTACTTGCGTGTGGGGGCGCGCGTAGGTTTGCACTTGCGTGTATAAGGGCTTCGGAGGGGTGGATTTGTGTGTTGGGAGTTTGTGCGCCTCCGCGCGCACGTCTTTGTGTGGGGGGTGGGGGGAGGGGGGTGGGGGTCGGGGTGTAGCATAAAGATCCATAAAGAAACATAATTCATTCACTCTTAGCTTTCATGTTGTGGGCTTCGCGAATTCTCTGAATTAACTTTGAAGAAATGTTTTCAGTTGTGGCAGCTAGCTTTGTTCTGATCCTTCTGTCTCTAGTCCATTTCGTGATTTTGAGAGCACTCTCAAAAATTGCTTGTGTTTCGGCGGGGACGGCGGCTTGGGTGGGCAAGATGGCGGAGGATGGGGCAGTGGGGTGGGGGGGGGGGGGTGTGGGGGGGGGGGGGGAGTGACGGAGTCATCGAGGGGCGTGGAGGGAGGAAGGGGCAGGGGAAGGTATCACTTCCCCCGACTTTTCCCTTTTGGATCCTTCCCAGATGTTGGTAGGGAAAGTCACTACAGCTGCACAGTGATACAGCTGCACACTAATACAGATACGCTACAGCAGCACAGTGATACAGTACTACAGATACACTACAGCTGCACAGTAATACAGATACACTACAGCTGCACAGTACCGCAGATACGCTACAGCTGCACAGTAATACAGATACGCTACAGCTGCATAGTGATACTGTAATACAGATACACTACAGCTGCACAGTAATACAGATACGCTACAGCTGCATAGTGATACAGTAATACAGATACGCTACAGCTGCACAGTACTACAGATACGCTACAGCTGCATAGTGATACAGTAATACAGATACACTACAGCTGCACAGTAATACAGATACACTACAGCTGCACAGTAATACAGATACACTACAGCTGCACAGTACCACAGATACACTACAGCTGCACAGTAATACAGATACACTACAGCTGCACAGTACTACAGATAAACTACAGCTGCACAGTACCACAGATACACTACAGCTGCACAGTACTACAGATACGCTACAGCTGCACAAAATTCTAGACAGACAATGCTACAGCTTCATAAAACTACAGACAATGCTACAGGATGCACCAAAATACAGACAATGCTACAGATGCACAAAAATACAATCCTACGGATGCACAAAAATACAGACAATGCTACAGCTGCACAAAAATACAGACAGGCAGTGTTACGGCTGCAGACAATACTACAGCTGCGCATAAATACAGACAAACACTGTTACAGTTGCACAAAAATGCAGACAGTATTAAAGCTGCACAAAAATACAGATATAAATGCTACTGATGCAAAAAAATACGCACAATGCTACAGCTGCACAAAAATACAGATATACATTGCTACAGCTGCACAAATATGCATACAGTGCTATAGCTGCACAGAAATACATACATACCATACACTGCTATAGCTGCACAAAAAATACACACAATACTACAGCTGCACAGAAATACAGACATACCATACAATGCCATAGTTGCACAAAAAATACACACAATGCTACGGCTGCACAGAATTACAGACTGTATACAATACTTAGTTGCACAGAAATACACACGAGGTTACAGCTGAGCGAAAATAGAGGCATACAATGTTATAGCTGCACAAAATACAGACAGAAAATGCTACAGTTTCACAAAAATATAGACCGACAATGATACAACTGCACAAAAATACAGACAGGCAAATTTACAGCTGCACGAAAATACAGACAATGTTACAGCTGCACAGAAATAGATACAATGCTACAGGTGCACAGAAATGCAGACAGTGTTAGAGCTGTACAAATATATACACAGGCAAATTTAAGCTTCGCAAAAATACAGACAATGCTGCAGGTGCACAAAAATGCAAACATTGTTACAGCTGCACAAAAAAATACAGACAGGCAAATTTACAACTGCATAAAAATACAGACAGGCAAATTTACAGCTGCACAAAAATACAGACAAGCAAATTTACAGCTGCACAAAAATGCAGACAAGCAAATTTACAGCTGCACAAAAATGCATACAAGCAAATTTACAGCTGCATAAAAATTCAGACAAGCAAATTTACAGATGCACAAAAATGCAGACAAGCAAATTTACAGCTGCACAAAAATGTAGACAGACAATGCAATAGTTTGAGCCCTCCGCGCAGCGTGGTTCTCTCTCTCTCTCTCTCTCTCTCTCTCTCTCTC
>JABMCL010003839.1:115000-125000 GCA_018857735.1 Alviniconcha marisindica
AGCCATGGAAATGCTTGACTGCAAGAAGTTACTACAAGAAGTTACACTGGCTGGGACCATGACAATATTGGACTGCAAGAAGTTACATTGGCTGGGATCAGGGAAATGTTTGACTGCAAGAAGTTTAACATTTGTTGGGACCATGGAACTGTTCAGTGACTGCAAGAGGTTACACTGGTTGGGACCATGGACATATTTGACTGCAAGAGGTTACATTGGCTGGGACCATGGGAATGTTTGACTGCAAGAGGTTACATTGGCTGGGACCATGGAAATATTTGCCTGCAAGAAGTTACATTGACTGGAACCATGGAAATGCTTGACTACAAGAAGTTACTACAAAAAGTTACACTGGCTGGGACCATGGAAATGTTTGACTGCAAGAAGTTACATTGGCTGGGATCAGGGAAATGTTTGACTGCAAAAAGTTACATTGGCTGGGAGCAATATCCATTTTTTAGTCCAGTCGATTCGCTGACCTCAAATGGTTTGAGGATGCGTGTGTTCATTCCGTCTACACACACACACACACACACACACATTCTCAGTACCATTTGAGGACCCGTGAACCGACGGGGCTAAAAGTGGACATTGCCGAAGTCACTTTTGGGAAGGAACCATGGAAATGTCTGACTGCAAGAAGTTACGTGAGAGTAAAACAACAACAACAACAAAAACCAAGGGGTCAAGAAGGAAAACTCATGTAGTCAGTCTCTGACCTCGCCGCGTGTCTGGACCGCCAAGCCGCAAGGTCACGCTGCCCTGGCCAGTGCGGGCCGCAGACCAACAGATTTCGTAAGGGCGGTTTTCATTCGTGTCTGATTGTCGAGTCCGCCGTTAGCTAGCTCTGTAGCTTCGTTTCCGTCTAGTGGCGCGTTCCCTCGCGGGGTCATTCCGTTCAGACTCACGGGCGACAAGGACGAGTTTCGTAAATGATCGACCCTGGTCGGTAATGCCGGACGTGTTCACTGACGGAGCAGGTCACGGTCACGGCTCACGGCTGTATGGGTGGCAGAGGATGGGGGTGGGGGGTGGGTGGGGTGGGGGGGGGGGCGGGGGGGGTTCTGGGTGGCAGGGACAAATGAGAGAGGGAGGGGACGGTGGGGGGGGGGGGGGGGTAAAAGCGGGGAGAGACAGAAGGAGGGGAGGGGTGGGGGGTGGGGAGGGAGAGCGACAGAAGAGAGAGGAGAGGAGGGAGAGGGCGAGGAGAGGGGGGAGGGAGAGAGAGAGAGAGAAGAGAGAGAGAGGAGAGAGAGAGAGGAGAGAATCAGGGGTGTGGGGATGTGGTGGGCGGGGGGGGGGGGGTGAGGAGTGGGGGCATGGGAGGGGGGGGTTGAGGAAGAGATAAGAGGAGACTGACAGAAAGGAGAGAGAGAGGACAGAGGGTGGTGGAGAGAGAGAGAGAGGCGGCCGGAGCGAAAGGTGGAGGGGGGGGGGGGGGTAGAAGGAGAGAGAAGAGGAGAATAACTTGAAGAGGCAGAGAAGGAGGATGGAGAGAGAGAGAGTGAGCGACCGAGAGCGGCGGAGAGAGGAGAGAGAGAGAGAGAGAGAGCGGGGTGATAAGGCGGGGAAAGGAACAGGGGGAAAAGAAAAGGGGAGACTGGCAGAGGAGGAGGAAGAGACAGAGACTCGCTAAGTTCAAGTAGTGAAATCAGAGAAAGTTGAATTATTTTTCATTCCCGCACTTGTGTGTTTATGTAATATAGACTACCTTATAGCACACGGACCCGTTTTTCGTGACCTTTTCAACTATTTTTCTTTTTACACCTAGATATACGCTTGTCGCGCTGACCCTTCACGGTCCTGCCAGCGGCACGTGACGTTCGGTACCAACTTGATAGAGACTAACCCGGCCCAAGGACAAATACGTCACAATCTTATCGATTTTTGTGGAAAAGGTCGCCAGCTTCAGAGACCAAGTTCTTCTTTACGCGCCCGTTCGGCACTTATGATGTTCAGCTGTAACGAAAAGGCTGATTACGAATTTTTATTTTTATTTGTTAGAACTAGCAGTCATTCTTGTTTCAGATTTGTTTTTTGTTTTGTTTGTTTTGTTTTTACATTTCCGTAAAATTAAACTAATGCTGATCAAAAGATTTAGTTACAGCTGAAAAATAAAATCCCCCGCCCCCTCCCACCCCGCACCCCCAAAGTCGTTTATGGGCTAGTTCCACAGGTTGTAGACTCGGCAAATTATGTTAATCTCAGTCATGAACTCGTACATGACGCATAATTATTGGTTCGGGTTGTTGTTGCTGTTGTTGTTTATCTTCTTCTCCTTCGCTCTGATATAACCGTCATGGTCGATTGGGCGTTAAAAAATATTTTCTATCTGTCAATTCGTCTGTCACTTGTTTTCTCTTCGTTATGATCCGGCAACTACTCGTCAGCTGTTCCCATGGAAACGAAGGGCTAACTTGACGGATTCGCACGTTCTAATCAGTCGAGATTCGCCCGTACAGTTTCTTCGCAACACACGTGAGCCCACCGCTGACCGCTTTGCACGCTTTGCACGAGATTTTACTTTACGCCACAGACCAAACTTTACTGCTCAGACAGGCTTTTTTTCTTTTTCTTTCTTTTTCTTTTTCTTTTCTCGTTATAATTTGGAGAACAAGAAGGTTCTGGTTTCACTGAATTTTATGAGTCCAAACCCATAACGACCTGGATACCAGGATCAGTATTGGGTGTCTTTTTTCAGTGACAAAAGTTTTGTTTTGAAGATGAAGCAGTCCTGCACACCTCCGATCACATTTTCCTGTCGCCAGCTCCCAGGTGGTAAGTTGTGTATTAGTTTTGTGGAAAGTTATTGAACCCTGGCAGTTTCGTCGAATCCGACTCACCAGTTGACGAACAATGCTCGGTGTCTCTGAGGTGCTTGTACTCTCCATGATAACTGTTGGTTTGTGGAATGTTTCATAGCAGACCTTTGACATGTGTGTGTGTGTGTGTGTGTGCGTGTGTGTATGTTTTATTGGGGAGTTTACTGCGGAGTCTCTCTGTCTCTGGGGAGTCTTCCATGGCAGTTTTAGTAAAGAGTTTAGCTTACACCTCCAGTTTTAATTTTATTATGTTGTACATGCCCAGTGACATTAGTTTTAGTGCAGAGTCCGACACTGATGCTCCATGCTAAATATAGGGGTGGTGGTGGGGGTCTCTCGTACATGTGTCACAGTAGGTATGGAAAGGATTCTCTCTTGCACGCCCCATGCTCGTTTCATTGAGGACGTTTCTGTGGGCAGTCTGTTGTACACGCCCCACATTAGCTTTAGTGAGGAAGGAGTCTCTCTTACACGCCCCATGCTAGTTACAAGGGAGAGTCTCTCATACATGTGTTACGTTAGTTTTAGTGAGGAGTCTCTCTTACACGCCCCATGCTAGTTACAAGGGAGAGTCTCTCATACATGTGTCACGTTAGTTTTAGTGAGGAGTCTCTCTTATACTCAGTTTTAGTGGAGTGTCTTTGTCAGACATCAGAGTATAGCTATTAGAGTTTCATGTGGGCATGCAAAACTCGTACTGATGTTAGCTACAGAGAAAGTGACAAAGGCAAGGTCTCTCGCTCGGCTTACAACGCGGCACGGCTTGCATTCAGATCTCCACGGAGATCGGGTATGTCGGTTGTCATGGAGATAACTCGGTGGTTAGAGCGCCGGACTCGTGATCGATAGGTCGCGGGTTCGAGACCCGGTAGGAGCGGCGGGGGGAATTTTCTTCGCCAGGGTAAAATTTATGTGCTGACTCTTATTTCCGTATCCGTTTCACCCCCGCCCTTTACAGAAACAGCACGTAAAAGACCCAGGCCATTCTGCCAAAAGTGCAGGTGGCAGGTTACGGCTAAACACGCATGTACCATAAGTATGTGACTTTTCAGTCATGAAGTGACATGGCGTGGTGCATGGTTATAATTATGGTGTACACAGAAAGCGCCGGGACGGCAGCAGTTTCACGTAGCATCAGCTATGCAACGACCAAATAGCGCTGTTAGCTAGTACACCACTTTGGTGGATATTCAAAAACACACTATAAAAAAAAAAAGCTGCAGTCACTCATTTAGAATCACATGCGACAAAAGCTCATTGTGTCTGCTCGCGAGCGGAGAATAGCGCTATATAAAAGCGACCATCAGCATCAGCATCATCATGGGTATGACTTGGCGAAGCATGGGCCTGTTGGCGAGCAGCGGCCACCGACTCGCCTCATCTGGCTTCGTCACAGTACGGGGATAGTCAGTGGTTAGAGCGCCGGACTCGTGACTGAAAGGTCACGGGTTCAAATCCCTGCAGGAGCGGCGGGAGAATTTTCTTCTCCGGGGTCGACTTTCTGTGCTGACCCTAATTTCGGTATCCGTTCCACCCCGTATTACCGCAGTAGCACGTAAAAGATCCCGGTTATTCTGCCAAAGGTGCAGGTGGCAGGTTACAGCTAAACACGCATACACCTTACGTATGCGCTTTGCATGAAGTGACATGGTGCATGGTTGTATGGTGTACACAGAACTTGCGCCGAGATGGCTGCAGTTTCATGTGGCACCAGCCATGCCAGCGCTGTAAGTACACTTCGGTGGATATTCAAAAAACGCGCTATAAAAAGCTTGTCACTCATGTAGAACCACATGCGAGCGCAGTGAGTCTGCCCAAGAGAGCGTAGATTAGCGCTGTATAAGTGATCATCAATCAATCAATCAATCAAACCCATAGATTCACACGGCTCAGAGCTGCCATGACCTAGTCCGTCCATTTGTGTTTATTTTTTTCTCAGAATAAAATTGCATTGTTTTGCAGTTTTAAGTGTCCAACTTGCATGCCCCGTGATAACTGTTGGGTTGTAGAATGTTTCATGGCACAACTGACTTGGTTTGGTCGGGAGTCTCTCTTACACGCTAGTTTTATTGAAAAAGCACACATGACTGGTGGGATTCGAACCCACAACTTCCGACCCGCAGCCCGAAGTGCGCCTAACCACTACGCTACGAGGGCCAGTTCTGAGGAAAGTTCTGTGTCAGTCTGGTGCTTGTTGGTAGGTTAATAACTTGTATATTTATTTGTAGGCCTAAATTATATTTCAGTATCGCACGCCTGTGCCCCATGCCTTTCTTTTGACAATCAGTACGTGTGTACTGTGTGTTTGTTTGTTTGTGTTGTGTGTGTGTGTGTGTGTGGTGTGTGTGGTGTGTGTGTGTGTGTGTGGATTTGCTTTTCCTTTCTTTCTTTCTTTTAAATATTTTTTTATGCAAATTGTAGGTGCCACGCGCAGCCAGAAAAACAAAAATTATCTACATTTTATCAAGGCGAACTTTATCAATAGGGGTGACTTAATTGTGCCCACTGTCTCAGGGTACGCAGGGTGCGCAGGTGTACTTGCGCAGGTACAGCTGGTGTTGATTTTTTTGGCCCCACACCTATCTCCAGACCCTAATCTCAGACCACTAGCACCTTTGCGGGCGGGAGCGTGTGCAGGTGGACGCGACGTGTTCAGTTAGGTACGTGTCCTGGCCGATTACCGAGTTTGAACCTGTAGGTTCAGTCAGTGCGATCAGCATGTGTAACGTCTCTTCCTTGGGCCGCGGACCATTGCCAAGGAAGGAGCAGTCATAGTGTGCGGTCACCCGGGTAACCGAGGTGGAAAACGAGGCTCGGGAAGAGAATGGCTGCAGTACCGTGCTGTCGACAAGACCCGTCTTGAACCTGGCCACTCTAAGCGAGATGTTTCAGAGTTTTGCATGTATATTGATTAGTGTCTCCGAGCTTGGCACTTACGTGTATCACAGTTTTTGGTGACCTTGACCTAATGTTAAAGTCATAGGGATGTCTCATAGGGACATCGGGACAGTAAATTCGAAAGGTTTTTCCTCTCTCTCTCTCTCTCTCTCTCTCTCTCTCTCTCTCTCTCTCTCTCTCTCTCTCTCTCTCTCTCTCTCTCTCTCTCTCTCTCTCGGATGTAGGTATAGTCGTGCTAATTTGTGTTTGTAGTGTAGCAGCTGACCTTGACCTAAGGTTAAAGTCATAGGGATGTCTCTCAGGGACATCGGGACAGTAAATTCGAAAGGTTCCCCCCCCCCCTCTCTTCCTCCCCCTCTCTCTCCCGCCCCTCTCTCTCTCTCTCTCTCTGGCCTGTGTCTGTGTCTGTCTGTGTCGCTCTGTGTCTCTCTGTGTCTGTGTCTGTCTCTCTGTGTGTCTGTGTCTGTCTGTCTGTCTGTCTGTCTGTCTGTCTGTCTGTCTGTCTGTCTGTCTGTCTCTCTCTCTCTCTCTCTCTCTCTCTCTCTCTCTCTCTCTCTCTCTCTCTCTCTCTCTCTCTCTCTCTCTCTCTCTCTCTCTCTCCTTTATCTCATGAAGTTCAGAACTGTTTTTTGCATGATGATCAATTGCGTGCATGGACAAGATCAGTTTGTTTTTACATTGGGTGTGTGTATGGATTGCATTCCCTCCCCCCCCCCCTGCCCCCGCCCCCGCCCCCGCCCCATTCCGTCTCTATATCACGAAGACAGTCTATCGCATGTAGGAGTGCTTAGGAAGTAACTGTCAGAGAGTGCACACCCGTAAGCACTTGACTTACATAATTCAAAGTGCATGGATAAGTCTCATTTTTGGCTTTTATCTGAACTTCATTTCTGGTCTGGAGTAGATAACTGGTTATTATCAGCCAGCCGCCCGTGTTGGTCATGTTGAAATGTGATGACAGGCGTGTTGATAACATTCATCAAAGCATCACAGCTTTGCTTATCACACACACACACACACACACACACACACACACACACACACACACACACACACACACACACACACACACACACACACTAACGCCTCTTCGGAGACACTTTGGAGTTAAAGGAACTGGTCTTGTTAAAATATGTTTTCCTAACTAAGCAGGCCTTTCAGGTGAAACAATGAGCCTGTACAAAGTGTGTGTGTGTGTGTGTGTGTGTGTGTGTGTGTGTGTGTGTGTGTGTGTGTGTGTAGCAAGAAGTCAAAATAAAAACTTAAACTCGAAGATCAAGGCCTGTAACGCACAGTTGGTTTTATTTTCAGTTTAACATTTGACTGTTGTTAGTAACGATTAACGGGACAAGCCGTGGCGGCTACCCGCGTCCTGTCTGATCTCATCATCCTCGGGCGATGTGAGCACACAACTGTACTGCGTGTCCGATGTCAAAGAGGTGGTGCGTACAACACGGGCGAGCTAGGACGGTTGTACTTGTTGTGTGCAGCAGTCCCGTTAATCGTTACTAACAAAACTCAGATTGGTAGCTGAAAATAAAATCAATGGTGCATTTTAAAACAATAGCATTGATTGAAGTGGTTGGTTGTTTTGTTACTGTCTGCTTGTTTTACTGGTGTGTGTCAATGGAGCATTTTAAAACAATAACGCTGACTGAAGTGGTTGTTTGTTATTGTTTTGTTTGCTTGTTTCGCGGTGTGTGTGTGTGTGTGTGTGTGTGAGAGAGAGAGAGAGAGAGAGAGAGAGACAGAGAGAGAGAGAGAGAGAGAGAGACTTTTGTTTGTTAGGATGGGTGTTTGTTTTCTTCCGTGTGTGTTTTTATATGTATCTGTTAAGCCAAAACATGTTTTGAGAAATCCTTTAAAAATAAGTGAGACAAAGGAATGAACGAAAGGGAAAGGCTGGGAGTACGTCAGGGGAAGGGGGGTAGGGTGAGAACTGAAGGGGGGGGGGGGGGGGGGGGTGAAGAAAACAGTTGGAAAGGTGTATTATTTTAACCACAGACCGTGTATCTGGTCTTGGGATCGTGTGCGTGTGTTTAGAGCTTAGGCAGACAACGCTGGCTTCATTGGCTGCTTGCCCGTACACAACCGTGCATGTCGATCAGCGTCTTGTGAATGAAACTCACGAGAACCAGAGCAAGGCACGGCTTCCTTAGCCCGGCCGTCGAACCGGTCTCACTGAGTCGGTCACGACTGAAAGCTGGGGCCAGTCTTCGTCAGGTGACATCTGTCAAGGCCGGCCGCATTGCGGGGTTGTTGAAGATGTCCAAGACATCGCAGACAATCTTGTCTGGAAATTCCGACCATTTGCATGCATTTTTAATTTCTGATTTCCCGTGCACAATTTGCAGGCTTCAATTTCGGTCACAAACAGAGCTCAGGAGCTGTGTGAAAGTCGAGGTGGCCGTCCTGGGCTCCTGTCCCTAATAAGCCTACGGCCATTTTGATGTTTCATTAATTGTGAGGGACAAAGTCACAAGACGTAAAACAACACTCAATCAATTTGGTCACGCACAACCTCTGTGGGCCAGCTCCACAGGCTGTAGCCTCCTGTCTAAGGAAGAACTCGGTTTGTCATGGGTAGAACTAGACTCGTTCGGACTGCACGTGCGTGAATGGGCGAGAGTGTGGAGAGCTTGTTTAACGCTGATGTAGCGGGACACCCTCGATTCTTTCCGCCTGACGTGTGCGTGCTCCGTCCGCTGGTTTCTCTGGCTTGTGCACAGCTTGTTACTGATCGTAAGTATAAACATGGTGCTTAACGTCCGCAGAAACCACAAGGCTTATTAGGGACGGGGAGAAGGTGGTGATGATGAAGTGATGCTTTATGTCCTCAGATGTCAGTTGACATATTATGGACAAGTTGTGACCAATGCCGAAGCACGGTGCAATAAATCTTTACGTCCACGGAAACCAGAAGGGAGAAGGTGGGGGAAGGGGAGATTATATACCTACCGTTGTGCTGTCACCACCAGAATGACTTCTGTATTAAGATGGACACCGATGAGAGCCATTAGTTAATGTTTCATTAATTGTGAGGGACAACGCAAGACAGTGTCCACAGACCACAACTTTTGAACAGAAAGAAGAGCCGACGCGGATTAGACCCGAGGTCCCTCTGCTTACCAGCCTAACGCCTTACCGCTAGACCAAACCGGTTACAGTGTTTTCTTCTCCTTTTATATGAGGTGCTCATTTAAAGAAGACGCTGCCCGAATTCTGGTGTGTCTGTAAAACTATGAAGAACAGTCAGGGAGGGAGACAGGGATGTGTACAGGGACACTGAGAATGAGAGCGACAGTGAGAGACGGTTGGGGTAATAGTGGTACTACTTTAGCCCTTTTACAGATGGTAGTGAGAAGCATAGCACCTTTAAGGTAGCTAGTGAGAAGCATAGCCCTTTTAAAGATGATAGTGAGAAGCATAGCCCTTTCAGAGATGACAGTAAGAAGCATACCCCCTTTAAAGGAGCTAGTGAGAAGCATAGCCCTTTTAAAGCCTATCCCGGAGCTAGCTAAAGCCTAGTTGCTGCACTTACCTGCACCCGGTGACTTGGAATTTGGCGGGAATGTTTAGACAGGGGTGGCCTGCAAATCAAGGTGAACATAACAATCCCTTTCCGTCTGCAGGGCTGGCATTCACACCCAGCAGAGGTCCTAGCTGCCTGCTTTTGTTTCCGCCAAACCAAACACACAGAAACACTGGCGGCTGGTAGCATCTTCTTTCAGCCACCAGCGGCCATGCCAAATCAGTGCTTCAGGTGCAACACAGAAATGATTGCACCATCGTCTTTGGAGTCTTTAGGGAGTAGCCTCAGCCACTATAGGTCTGTGGCTTGTGTGTGTGTGTGTGTGTGTATGTTGTTGTGTGTGTGTGTGTGTGTGTGTGTGTGTGTGTGTGTGTGTGTGTGTGTGTGTGTGCGCGCGTGCGTTTATTCGTTACATTTTTGGAGTCGAAATTGTACATGTTCAATAGACCAAGACGAAGTTTTTAAAAATGAACATGATGCTTAGTACATCAATAACTAACAATGTATAGTTTATAATCATTGAATATACGAAGACCAGTGAATGTTGTCCGCTTTCCAAAACTTGCTGAATAGAGCAAATACATTGCCAGGTCGTGTTTGCTGAACAATCCACTCTAACTGATTCATTGTGTTAGCTGTGCCTGCAGTATGTCCATTAACATGTCAAGACATTCCGCGTAATTACCTCTTCACAGTCTGCGTTAGCTGGCTTTACTCCAAACAGCGCCAACCATCCCCATCACTGTCT
>JABMCL010003839.1:130000-132500 GCA_018857735.1 Alviniconcha marisindica
GTGTGTGTGTGTGTGTGTGTGTGTGTGCGTGCGTGCGTGTGTACGTGCGTGCGTGCTTGCGTGCGTGCGTGCAACACAAACCAGCACTGCTCTTGATCTTCTACTCTTTTCTGATGACGTCTGTGCCCGTGTTGAGGGTCGAGTGGTGCAGTGGAGAATGCCAGCTTGGAAATATCACCCACTCGCACACTTATCTTCATGATAGAGCCCCCCCAATCTTGACTGTCGGGTCTAAAAGCGGCTCTTCTGGGGGTCTGTGTGTCACCCTGACGCCGATAGTCATCTCAACAAATGTCGGCCTGTACTTCTGCTGCTTGCTCGTCATCTTTCAGTTTCCTTCTACTAGCCCGTACTTTTTCCTTTTTCCTTAAAGGCTCTCTGTCTCCGATTGCTAATTTTGTCCATTCTGCAACAATGTGCTTAGAGTATGAACGAAACTGGCGTATGGGTCTTCGATATTCAATCAGTCACAGTGTTGATTCGTCGCCCTTTCTGACTTTGCCCTTAACCCCTTCACTGCCGTGATGTCTCTTGAAAACGATCAATAAAAGTCCGAAATTTGAAACCCTTCAGCCTTTTTCTGTTTTCTTTTTCGCAGTGCCATGTGAAAGAATTTTCATCAAAACGCATAGCATTTAAAGCAGAGGTGTTATAGGACCTGGAAAATGTACTGTTTGCTGGCGTGTATGTGCACCTTTCAACCCGGAACGAATACAGGCGAGGGCAATGAAGGGGTTAAGGATTCAGCTAAGAAGAGTGATGACTGTTGCCCACACTTACGCAGGGTCGGTCTTATTGTAACAAGCCAGCAAACTAAGACATACGATTCCCTCTCGTGGGATCTCGTCCGCCCTTCCCCGATACCTCTGCTGAGGCACCCCACTATCGCTATTGGACTGTATGGGATGTGATGGCCGCTCTTCTTCTTCTACTGCCTTATCCCTGATGTAACTCTGTGTGGTTCACTGGGCTCAGTGCACCAACTAACCATCTCTTCTCTCTCTCTCTCTCTCTCTGTCTCTGTCTCTGTCTCTGTCTGTCTGTCTGTCTGTCTGTCTGTCTGTCTGTCTGTCTGTCTGTCTGTCTGTCTGTCTCTCTCTCTCTCTCTCTCTCTCTCTCTCTCTCTCTCTCTCTCTCTCTCTCTCTCTCTCTCTCTCTCTCTCTCTCTCTCTCTCATATGGTCCATTACCTTTAAAAGAGCATCTTCAGTGTAATAAATGTATCTTAGTGCATAAAGTTATCCATAACAAATCATCCCAATATCTGAGACAGCTTGTCCGCACTGGAGCGCGCAACGACCATAGTTCACGGAACAGCATTCTTATTTTGCCCAAAACAAGAATTGACATTTATAAGATGAGTTTTGCTTATTCTGGATCCTTTTGTTGGAATCCGCTACCTAGAAGTCTTAAAATAGCATGCTAGTGAGCACATTCAAATCTAAAGCTCTTCAACATTTTCGTACTGAATGTAACATATAAGTTTTCAGTCTTGAACCGTACAGTATTTAGTTTCCTAATGTTTGATACACCTGGCATTTTATGTGTTTATGTATAAGTGTGTGCGCACGCCCAGGCGTGTGCGTGCAATTATGTTTTAAATATATGGATATATTTTCCTTGGATGGTGAGGTACATTTCTTGTCTTGATTGTATACCAGCTCTGTGCTAAGTATACAAAATATTAATTTAAATGTTTTAATCCTTTTATCTTTCCAATTTCTGTTCATAGTATTAGCAGTAGTAGCGGTAGTATATTGTTATCATCGCAGTGCTATTAGAATATTCATTGCCACATCATTGCATGTATGTGTGTGTATGTGGAGGAGGGTGTGCGCGCGGCGTGCGCGTGTGTGTGTGTGTGTAATATGTGCATACATGTCTGTGTATATACATGAATGTGTGTATATGTATATATTCCTTCTATATCTTTTACTTATTAATTTGTTTATATTTTTGTTGTAGTTGTTGTGTTGTGTGTGTGTGTGTTTTGTTTTGTTGTTGTTGCTTTTGTTTTTGTTTTGTTTTGTTTGTTTATTTTTATGTACTAATTTAGTATCCATTTCTTTTTCCTTGTTGATATTGTCGTTTTTCTTAAGCTTAATTTTATCCCTCCCTTCCCTTGCTCTCTCTGTAAATTACCCAGTTGTTTTGTTTTGTTTGTTGTTGTTGTTTGTTGTTGTTGTGTGTGTGGGGTTGTGTGTGTGTGTGTGTGTGTGTGTGTGTGTGTGTGTGTGTGTGTGTGTGTGTGTGTGTGTGTGTTAACTGTGTTTTAGACTTTTTGCTCCAGTTGTTTTTCACTGCTATTTTTTCATTTCCGTTGCAATCGCTGTCTGGTTTTATATGTGTTGTTGTTATTATTATTATTATTTTATTAATTGTTCTTTTTATTTTTACTGATGCTGTATTTGTCTATAGCCTTCTGTAATAATATTTAACTGTGAATGTCTTGGTTATTAGTAGTACTGTAGCAACGGCAGATATGTGAGTCGGCTTCTAAT
>JABMCL010003839.1:137500-147500 GCA_018857735.1 Alviniconcha marisindica
ATTCAAAACAAGTATAGCCTTCTGTAGTGCCTTTCTATGGAACAACCTACCTGTGACAGTTCTTGTCAGAGTATTTGATATATCTAACCTGTACACACGCCCTTCTTCACGCTATTCCAACTCCAGGAACTATCAGCTCAGCTTGCCTAGACCAATGACAGACGTATTCAAAACAAGTATAGCCTTCTGTAGTGCCTTTCTATGGAACAACCTACCTGTGACAGTTCTTGTCAGAGTATTTGATATATCTAACCTGTACACACGCCCTTCTTCACGCTATTCCAACTCCAGGAACTATCAGCTCAGCTTGCCTAGACCAATGACAGACGTATTCAAAACAAGTATAGCCTTCTGTAGTGCCTTTCTATGGAACAACCTACCTGTGACAGTTCTTGTCAGAGTATTTGATATATCTAACCTGTACACACGCCCTTCTTCACGCTCTTCCAACTCCAGGAACTATCAGCTCAGCTTGCCTAGACCAATGATAGACATATTCAAAACAAGTATAGCCTTCTGTAGTGCATTTCTATGGAACAACCTACCTGTGACAGTTCTTGTCAGAGTATTTGATATATCTAACCTGTACACACGCCCTTCTTCACGCTATTCCAACTCCAGGAACTATCAGCTCAGCTTGCCTAGACCAGTGATAGACATATTCAAAACAAGTATAGCCTTCTGTAGTGCCTTTCTATGGAACAACCTACCTGTGACAGTTTTTGTCAGTCACTCAGCTCCTTCAAGCAAAAACATCGTGCACACCTTGAAGCAGTCAAGGATGGATTGTGACAGAATACTGCTTGGGAGAGAGACAGACAGACAGACAGACAGACAGTGAGGTTTTCGGGTGACTGCCAGTGCAGTGACTGGTCATTTGAGACCTGCTTTATACACCCATTGAATTCCGCCCGGTCCTCCCGACTGTTCTGTTTTCTTCTTCAATACTAGTCTATGAACTGATCAGATGTTCTACTGCCTTATTTGCTGGTAGTATGCTCATAATGTATAAGTGAGTGATGTGTGCATCTGGCGCTGTGGACACGCTGTGTTTTTATGTGGAAATTCTTATAAAGTTTCACTCACTCACTCATGCCTATCTGTATATAAAGGATGCCCTGCAGTTTTAATTTTACTCATCAGTAGCTTAGCAAGGACTTGTCAGACTGAACTTAAACTACAGTCTTGTAAAATAAAGTTTTCGAGTTCTCTCTCTCTCTCTCTCTCTCTCTCTCTCTCTCTCTCTCTCTCTCTCTCTCTCTCTCTCTCTCTCTCTCTCGCTCGACCAAATAATATATGTATCCTGTTACTGAGGGAAATCGCAATGACTTTGTTCCTTGTATTACGTATTGAAGCACAGCTATATCATACATGATGTGTTAACTGGTGCAAGATGTCTCCCTTTTGGAAATATGCTTGCTTGCGCGTCTAAAACCATCGCAGTTGCGTGTCGATCGTGCATCGGATTTTTTGCTTGTTTGCCAGTTGGTTAGAGTTTCAATCGCACTTGTATGGCATTTGTGGTCGACTGGGCTTTAAATATCAAATATCAAAGTCTTCGATATCCTCATGCTAGTAGGCTAGTAATGCTCTCTCTCTCTCTCTCTCTCTCTCTCTCTCTCTCTCTCTCTCTCTCTCTCTCTCTCTCTCTCTCTCTCTCTCTCTCTATACATGTATGTCCATGGAAGAAATTTAATTCTGATGTTTCTGCACATTTGTAGTAACTCTGTGAAACTGCATTAACCAGTTGCTTATTCGTGCTTATAGTATCTGTTTTGTAGTATAGCCATGCTTATTTGTGTTTGTAGTACAGCAAGGACTGGCTGTTAGATAGGTCCAAATGGACCTAACGCTACTGTCGTTGAGTATTAAAGTTTTCGAATTCGAACCAAGAGTTTGACTAAAGGTATGTATACACTGGTGAAGATGTCTTTGCGGCTGACTGGTTTATTAGACTTAATGAATGGAGTAGTCCTAATGGACCTAATGCTACTGTCCTTGAGTATTAAAGTTTTCGAGTTCGAGTTCTCTCTCTCTCTCTCTCTCTCTGTGTCTCTGTCTCTGTCTGTCTGTCTGTCTGTCTGTCTCTCTCTCTCTCTCTCTCTCTCTCTCTCTCTCTCTCTCTCTCTCTCTCTCTCTCTCTCTCTCTCTCGTTTGCTCTCTCTTGCTCACTCGCTCACAGCTGAAGCAAGTTTCTATCGTCCTTGCTAAAACGACCTCTCTTCTCTTCTCTCGCATTACACTGTTAAAGTTGCTGTGGTCAGAAGAAGGGATGATCATGGTCAGTTTGCTGGAGGGTCAATCGAGAATGGTAGGTAAAGACAGCCAGTTTTTGAACAGTCTCAGACAAGTTTTATTAGATTTAAAGTGTGTCATTGTTGACGCTTCCTTTGAACTATCCTGCAGATCCGTGCCTGGTAGATAGAGAACTTCTCTTTTTTTAAATGCATGAGGATGCTTTTATTTGAGTGTGTTGTTGAACACAATCCCTTTGAACTATCCTGCAAATCCGCCCCTGGTAGATAGAGAATTCCCCGGTTGTTGTTTTTTAAATGTATGCGGAAGCTTTCATTGGAGTGTGTTGTTGAACACAATCCCGTTGAACTATCCTGCAAATCCGCGCCTGGTAGGTAAAGAATTTTCTTTAACTGTATGAAGAAGACTGCACTGGGCTGCGTTGTTTTGCACAATGCCTTTGAACTGCTCTGCACGCCAGAGTCTGTTGTGTGCAGAACATGATTGGTAGTTTACTCACTAGGGAGACAAAAATCAGAAATAAATAAAGTGTGATTTTTGTTTTGATTTTTCTTTTAAAAATTTTGTGCGCGCGCGCGAGTATGGGTGCGCGCGTGTGTGAGTGTGCTCGAGTTTGCGTGAATGCGTGTGTAGGTACGTGCGTGTGTGCGTGCGTGTGCGTGTGCGTGTGTGTGTGTGTAGGGGGAGAATGTCTGTTGGAATGTTTTGATGCTAAGATTGTTTATGCACATAAAATGTCCCCCCCACCCCCCACCTCCCTGTTTGACATGGGCAGATGGCCTAGTTCAATAAAACCTTTCGTTCGTTCGCTCGTTCGTTAAAAATCAGAAATGATGGCGTGCATTCCAGATTCAAAAGACATTTATTGCGCTTTGTCTGCCTTTCCCAGCTCGGCAAAACCTAGCAAGGACAGTGAATGCCTTTGATCTGTAAAGTCATTGTTACTGCCAGTCACTCCTCGGATTGCACAGAAGCTTTGTAGCATTCCCGGCTGTCCCCTGACTGGCTCAGTCGACTGCTGTTCAGAAAAGAAAAAGAAAAGAAAAAAGAGAAGAAAAAAAGAGAGAAAAAAACAACAACTAAAAACAAAATACCAAAGATTTGTTCGCATAAAAACCAGAAAGTGAAGGGTGGCTTTGAAGCGAAGAATAGAAGAAAAGATCACGACCCAAACGATTTTTTTTCTTTCTTTCTTTCTTTCTTGCTTGCTTGCTTCTTCCTCTCTTTTTTTCTCTTTTTTTTTTTTTTTTTTTTTTGAGGCAGAGAATGGTCGAAAGATGGCAGAGTAATTGTGCGGGGGAGGAACACCTCTTCCGTTTCCTTGAGCAAATGCAGACCGGAAACGGCGAACGGTGTCTTTGAAGAAAACGGCTAATGGAGCCGACTGATGGCTTAATGCAAGGAAACCTCCTGCATTGCCATTGTCCGAAAAGGGAGGCCACTGGGGTTTGGCATTCAGGGAAAACTTGAAAATATTGAACAGAGACATTAAGCAAAAGAATCACGTGCATCTTTCAACCACTGCATATTAACCTAGTCTTGGAAATATGGGACAAAGATGAATTATTATTTGTCCAGTGTTTGCGCTCATGAATCCTCGTGCTTTAGTATCGCCCTGATATAACCGAACCGGTTGACTGGGCGTAAAACACCAACTTACTTACTTAGTCGTGCTTTAGTCGTAGTTGTTGTTTGTCGTTGTTGAACTTGTTGTCGTGGTTTGAAGCGTGAAATTAAGACAGTCCATTGTCCAGTTCCCAACCTCCTCGGTGCTGGCACTGGCGCGAATGGACACAGGTAAGCGTTCGTTCCTGCCGAATTCACCTGTCACCAGTATTACCTGAGGCCTGGGTTCACAGTCCTTTCCGAGAATCCAGTCTCTGCACCCACGCCTACCCCCAGTCAGTTGTATTCCTGCATGTGTCACTATAACACTCACATCGTCACCCTTCTTGCTACCCCTCGTCCACTCCACTCCTCTTGTATCTACCAATAGTCTAACTTCATACGTCACTCTCAAATACTTCATCCGCTGTTTCATCGAAGCTGTCGTCGAGTCTTCGGCCGTAGTTTTCCCGTTTCCAAGAATCCCTTGGCGCCACGAGGAGCTATCGTCTTCGGTCTGTAATGTCGAAGGTAAGGAACATTGTAACACTGTGGAAAAGGTCGTGTTTCCCTGGCAAGGGCATCTCGTTTCGGTCTACCCCACATGGGAGCAGTGTTTAAACTGTCCAGACACTGATTATTGCCAACCGGGATTCCCCCAAGCATGATTCATCATCGTCATTCTTTGCATTTTGGTTTTGGTGTGTGTGGTGTGTGTGTGTGTGTGTGTGTGTGTGTGTGCGTGCGTGCGTGCGTGCGTGCGTGCGTGTGTGTGTGCGTGTGAGTGTGTGTGTGTGTGTGTGTGTGTGTGTGTGTGTGTGTGTGTGTGTGTGTGTGTGTGTGTTGTGTGTGTGTGTGTGGTATGTGTGTGTGTGTGTGTGTGTGTGTGTGTTGTGTGGTGCGTGCGTGTGTGCGTGTGTGTGTGCGTGTGTGTGTGTGTGTGTGTGGGGGGGGGGGTCGGTATGTGTGTGTGTGTGTGTGTGTGTGTG
Source organism: Alviniconcha marisindica (assembly GCA_018857735.1). Taxonomy (NCBI): domain Eukaryota; kingdom Metazoa; phylum Mollusca; class Gastropoda; family Provannidae; genus Alviniconcha; species Alviniconcha marisindica. Next base: position 142,351 of record JABMCL010003839.1, read on the forward strand.
TGTGTGTGTGTGTGTGTGTGTGTGTGTGTGTGTGTGTGCGTGTGTTTTGTTCTTTTGGTGAACGCAAGCGTCCGTTGGCAAAAACGCGATGTTGCAAAGACCTGTTTCTTGGCGGAAAATATTTACAGCTTTTGTGCATGAGGAGGAGAATACACCGAGACGCCACACAAGCGTCCCTGTTCCACTTGATTATGGTGAGGCATCTTATTGCTTTTGGGAAATGCTGGGGTGGAAAAACGTTTAGACAGAGGGATGGGTGGAGGAGGGAGGGAGGGAGGGAGGGAGAGAGAGAGAGAGAGAGAGAACTTGATTTTTCAAGGATTGTAGTTTAGGTTCAGTCAACCTAACAGCTAGTCCTTGAGAGAGAGAGAGGGGGGGAGAGAGAGAGAGAGACTGACAAAACACAGGTGTCCTTGTTTCAGATCTTTACGGTATGACGTTGCGTTCTGGAAGTACTGGGAAGAAAACGGCTTCGACAAAGAGTGATAGGGGAGTTGGTGGCGCAGAGCGAGGGCATCCGCTCTCGAAAGCCAAGTCTTTAGTTAAGCACGGTGAAGTGTGATCACGCGGCCTTGCGCCAGCCCCGAGCTATCTCCCCGGAGTCAAATTCTGTGCAGACACTACAAAGCTCCTTCAGAACACACACACACACGCGCGCGCACACACACACACACACACACACACACACACACACACACACACACACACACACACACACACACACACACACACACACACACACACACACACACACACACACACACACACACACAAACAAACAAACAAACAAACAAATAAAACGCAAGCACGCACGCACACGCAGACCCCCTCCCCTACCCAGCCCCTCGGAACACCCAAACATTTAAAATGAATATGATTTTTCTAAGGGAGAAAAACAAAAGAGGAGGACGTAATTGTTTTTGAAAAACTGGTGAGAAACAAAGCAGCTGAGAGAGAGAGGGGGGGAAGGAGGGGGGGAGAGGAGGGGAGAGAGAGAGAGGGAAGAGAGAGAGGGGGAGAGAGGTGGGAGGGAGAGAGAGGGAGAGGGAGAGAGAGAGGGGGAGAGAGGGGAGAGGAGGAGAGGGGGAGAGAGGGGGGAGAGAGAGAGTGGGAGAGAGAGAGGGGGAGAGAGGGGGAGAGGAGGAGGGGAGAGGAGAGAGAGAGAGGGGAGAGAGGGGAAGGAGAGAGAGAGGGAGGGGAGAGAGAGAGGAGATGGTGAGAGAGAGCTGAGATGAAATGAAGAACAGAAGCGGAGAAGGGGGTGAGCGCGGTGGGAGGGAGAGGGGGGAGAGAGGGGGGGAGAGAGGAGGGGGGGAGAGAGAGAGGGGGGAGAGAGGGGAGGAGAGGGGGGGGAGAGAGGGGGGGGAGAGGGAGGAGGGGGGGGGGGGGGGGGAGAGGGGAGAGAGAGGGGGAGAGAGAGGGGGGGGGAGAGAGGGGGGAGAGAGAGGGGGGAGGGGGGAGGGGAGGGGGGGGGAGGGAGGGGGGGGGGAGGGGGGGGGGGGGGGGGGAGGGGGGGGGGAGAGAGAGAGAGAGAGAGAGGGAACCCTTTCCCATCTGCAGCCGCTTTGTCACGTATGAAATAATGAATGAACAGAATGTCGCCGCATGAATGGGGTCTTCTCCGCAGTTCTCCTCCGTTTGCTCCTCTCATTCAGCAAAAGTAGAGCCTGTGAATGCCCAGGTCTCATTAACTCCTCACCCGCTGAACCCATCACTACGAAGTTATTTACAGAACCCGGCTTTGGGCCGGTTCGGAATGAAGGGGTTAGCTAGCTTACACCCGCTGAACTTGGCGTGGATATTTGTGAAGAGGCGAGGAAGACGCAGCTAGTGCCCGCATTTTTAAAACGACGCGTTTGTCGTAGTGGCTCTGGTCGTAAAGCATCATTGAACCATGCGAAGCAGAGCGGGGAATAAAAAGAGAAACGTCCTCATTACACCGCCATTTGGTCACCCGATCCAAGGGAGTGCACTCTCGTCACCTCTTCGCGCATCGTTTACCTTTTCTTTGCTACGGACCGTCCCTCTTGTGCCGTTCCATTAATTCAGTCCTGCATGTCGTCAATGGGTCGTTGAAAACAGGGTACAAGGGGATGGGGTGGAGGCGGGGGACATCCGGGAGTGACGTACTGTAACCGGGCAATGGGGATCAACTAGGGGGGACAAACCTGTGTGTGTGTGTGTGTGTGAGTGTGTGTGTGTGTGTGTGTGTGTGTGTGTGTGTGCGCGCGCGCGAGCGTGCGTGCGTGCGTGAATGCGTGCGTGTATGTGAGTGTGTGTGTGTGTGTGTGTGTGTGTGTGTGTGTGTTCTGATCGTGACCTGTAACCCATTTTTACTGAATGAACAGACATTCATAAAAGAACTCCTCCCTCCGAAGCGAACTGGGATTTGCAGTACACAGAAGCGTCGTCTCCGTACCACTTTAACACGCCAGAAGTTGAGTGTTGATGAACTTGCAATCGCTTCGACGGGTCACTGCTGAGAACCGTTGCTGTCTGACAGGACTTACCGTGCCGGTAAGGAAGAGGAATGGATGGAACTTGCTGCCGTTGCCGCTGTGAGAACGGTGCTGCCATCAAGTCAACGACGTCATCGCTGTGCTCTGAGAAGAAGGATCTGAAGGTGGCGGAATTTTGCTTCAATCACCCGACAACTGATGTATCGTCTCCGGACTGAAGCCGAGCCATAAACCGTTTTTGCTCTACCTGACCTTGTCCCCGTGTTTCCTTGTACCCTCCCTCTCCCTCCTTCCCTCCCTCCAGAAGGTGTGGGATACAGAAATAACGGTCCACTCTGCTGAGAGTCATCCAGCTATTTCGCAGCCCGGAGTACGTCAGAGAGAATTTCGCGTCGGCCGGCTTCGTCTGCTACCAGGAACTGACATTTCGCCACCCGTCTAACTGCCTCGTTCGCCCTGATAATGTAACCGTACCGGTTGACTGGGTGTAAAACACCAAGTTACTTACTTACTTGCTGGCTGACTGCCGCACAAATAAAGACACCAACTAATATCAATACCCACTTTCTGCTACAGTCAGAGTGTGTGTGTGTGTGTGTGTGTGTGTGTGTGTATTTCCATATACTACCTTATGTAAATTGTTTTGGTAGGACTGTGCTCTACGTGTGTATAGAATATTGTATTTAGGTTCATATGTATCGTGTGAGCGCTCAGCGCGTTATAAATGTACATTATTATTATTATTATTATTATCTTAGACAAGCCCTTCACTGTCCAGCTACCGTTGTGATGTAAACGAAGCACGTCCCTATGCTGTCCATAGAAACAATGGTCAAGAACCTTGGGTCTGTGTCGTCGAAGCGTGAGTTCCAACACACGTTCACTCCGCTTATCTAAGTGGACGGAGCTGTCTGGCTGAACAAGAGATGTCAGTAATTCTGCCTGAAGAAAAGTGGTCTGCTCTGAAAAAATGTGTGCATAGTTCGTAGTACCTCAGTGAATAATTGTTACTGCGCTACAATTAACAAAAAGGGATATAGTTGAGGAATTTTATGTTCGTGTAACAAGATTTTACTTTTAGTAAAGGATCTGTGTGTGTGTGTAGGTAGGAAATATGTAGGACATTCTTCAGACGAAGCAGACCGACCTGTCCGACAGTGACCCCTTTGAGGACCAAGTCATCAGGTGCACATTCACTTATCACACTTGTTACAGCTATCAACGTCCCGACGTCGAGTGGCAGACTTAGTAACGTTATCGCTCATTGTTATCCCCTATATCTCCGATGTCTGACATAGGCACGGGAATACTATCACACATTGTCATCCTCTTTATATCGGTCGCGTTGAAGACGAGTGTTTGAGGGGTTTCTGTTGTCTCACTTATCTCAAACAAGTGCGTGCATAGTGATGTTTACGTACAGAGTCTGCAACGGTGCTTTTGCCAAATGCTAAACGGTCGGTAATGATTATCCCCGCGAAAACGGCGTGCAGGGTTAAAATACTTGCCAGCTCCAGAGAGGAGAGATATGGCAGGTAAACGCAGTGATTTTGCAAAGGTACTCATGCGTCTCTGGTTGAAACGTTTCTGATAGCACCTCATGATAAGCTTTCGGTCCTGATGATATTCTGCTGCGTTTGACGTGCTTGTTTGACCCTAAGCGATCCCTGAGTTCAATCTCCTGAGTTTCTCAGCAACAGCAGCATCAACAACGGAAGTACGGAGAACCTGTAAATGAACAGAGAGATGTGCGGCAAACGTCCACATGTTGCGTACAGGAGCGCATCATGTACGTTGAAACTATAAGGAAGTGATTGTTTCTTTCCTCCCACCCACCCCCTCCCCTCTGCGTGCGTGCGTGCGTGCGTGTGCGTGCGTGTTAACTAAGCTGGAGTACCTAAGCAAATATACCCTATGACGATTCACGCCCGCCTTTGGTACTTGAATAAGTGTACTCATTTGACGTCTGGTCAGACACACTTACTTGAACCCTGATTTGAGTCAAGTTCACTGTTGCTTTACGTCCACAGAAGTAAGTAAGTAAACATAGCGTTTAACGTCCACATAAACCATAAGGCTTATTAGAGACGGGTAGAAGGGGGCGAAGGGAGTGTGCAGATGGGGAAAGAGTCCACAGAGTCCACCAGGGCTATCGTATAGGGACGGGGAGCCCAGGACGGCCACCACGACTTTCACACAGCTCATGAGCTCTGACCCTGTTTGAACATCAGAGTCTGGCCTTAATTACCCGAATGGGTACGTGCCGATTTAAAACCATAGCCACGCCTCTGGCCGGACAGATCAGTTTCAGGACTGCACGCATATCGTCACACTGATTTCTAAATGTTTTATAGTTTCGTTCTGTGCACTAGTATGAGGGGGTGAGGGGTCGCTAAGATCGCCTTTGGACACATCTGGTGATCTCTGTCTCTGTTGTTTTTGTAAACGTGACCTCGTGAGTACATCGATATGAGCATTCTCTTCTAATCTTTAAAACAATAGTCGGACGACCTTTTGTGTCAAGTGTGCCAAATGCGTACGTGACCGACGTTGGCACAAATACAGCAACTGGTGTGATGCGTACGGTGACTGCAGTCGCTAGTGCAGTTCAACCTGAAATCTTTGCTTAATTTGTTTGTTTTCTTTGTTGTTGTGTGTGCGTGCGTGCGTGTGTGTGTGTGGTGTGTGTGT
>JABMCL010003839.1:152500-207500 GCA_018857735.1 Alviniconcha marisindica
GATAGTTACTGCTAATGAAGGCATTTTTCTTCTAATGTTGCTTTAACGTCCACAGAGACCATAAGGACTATTACGGGCGGGGAGCCCAGGACGTCCACCTCGACTTTCACACAGCTCCTGCCTGAGCTGACTGAGTGAAGACATTGTAATGCATTCAGGTTATAAAGTCCTTGAGATTCTGCGTCATCAAGGATACTATTTTGTTCTTTCGCTTAGTCGATCAGCGCACAATGGCATCCCTAGTCAGCTTTGATTTGTTAGTCAAGGGTCAGTCTCCGTCTCTCCAGCGTTTCCCTTCTGTCAGGGCCGTTCAGTCGGTTATACTGTCTCATTCGCTTCGTCGGTCAAGGTTCAATCTCCTTCAGAGGCGCCAACTGTACAATATTTCCAACAGCCAGTCGCTTCGAGGCAGATAGCCGTGCCGCCACAACTGTCGTACGCGCCGTTTGTTTCTGGCAGCAAACACAAACACTGCCACGGTTTTTATACTAAGCAACTCATTATCCGGGATAACGAATGCGTGCACGGCCCTAATCACATCAGTACCGACCAATTGACTGCCAAAGAGGCAGAAAATCTGGGGTGCACTTGGTGCTGAGCGCGATTCGATTTAACATTTGGAGAGGTTGGCAAGGTGACAGCTCCCGGCAGACAACGGGGGCAACGCCTGTCAGCCTGGCTCAAGTTCTGTGCGGCTTTGACTGCTTCCCCCCCCCCCCCCCCCCCCACTCCCCCCCCCCCCCCCCCCCACCCCCCCCCCCCCCCCACCCCACCCTCCACCCCCCCGATACCTACCCTTGCCTGCCAACCTGCCCGAGGCTGGGTGGCGACCGGCGCACTTGCACCGCTTCGCATTTGAACTTCTCGCACCTTCCCCCACTTGTTCTTTCAGGCATTTTCGCCTTTTGACATTTGAACCAGAAATTAGCCCCGAGGGAGAATCTCCCAATCAAACTGGGTGCTGGCATTCCTGAGCCAGGACTGCTGCGCACGTGCAGGGAAACCCGAGCGAGGTTTTTACACCGGCGCACGCGCTTGAAGTTCCGATTGAGGCCCCCTCCACTGGCTGAGGCCCGTCCCCGTCAGAGTCTGCCAGGCCTGTCACGGCCATGCATACGGCTGCATACCTGCCTCGCCGTCCTCCGCACTGGGCTATCGCCGATACAGACGTTAGGATCCCTTCGGCTGAGAATCCATAACTATCAGAGTTATCTGTTTGCAGCCTCTGGAGTGGGTCAGGATATAGCGTTGCATGCTTCGCCCCGCTGCCACAAATGTTGCCCAAATTTCTCTTTTCCCAGCCGACCCCAACCTCCACCTTTTTGTTTTTGCTTTTTGTTTGGTTGGTTGGTTGGTTGGTTGTTGTTGTTTGTTTGTTTGTTTGTTTGTTTGTTTTTGGAAGGCATGATGACATAAAGTGAAGTGTTATAAGAACAGACTTTTACCTTTGATTTGACGAATTGTGTTTCGCCTTGATGTGACCTTTGTGGCTGACTGGGCGTTTAATGGCAATACTCTGCCATACCATTTCTTCTACGGTATGCACTTGACAAGACACGGCATCACAAGAAGGTAAAGGGAACATAGGTAAGGCCGGGATCATAAGTCACAGGCTGCGATCTGACAATACAAGGGGATGGGTGTAACTCAAAGAAAACTCCATGCGGCAACTTTACTACTCTCGGAAGAACCTTTTATGATCTGCAGCAGAGCTCAGGAGCTGTGTGAAAGTCGAGGTGGCCGTCCTGGACTCTCCGTCCCTAATGGTCCGTACGGTCTCTGTCAGTGGATGTAAAGCAACGCTGAAATAAACTGAACCACCTCAGAGCTCAGGAGCTGTGTGAAAGTCGAGGTGGACGTCCTGGGCTCCCCGCCCCTATACGGTCTCTGCTGACGTAAAGCAACATTGAACTGACCTCAGTCAGTAGCATCATATTAATGTCAATTTCACATGCATCAATAAGTAAGTAATTCGGTGTTTTACGCCGAGTCAACCACGTGCATCAGACTGCTCTCACTGCTACATTCCCTTTTCCAGTGCAGAATCAGAGAGAGGTCGGACAAGAAGGCTGACTGGTTGGTTGAGTGTTGCTTTACGTCCACAGAAACCGTAGGCTTATTAGGGACGGGAGCCCAGGACGGCCACCTCGACTTTCACACAGCTCCTGAACTCTGAAGTTCGCAGCTTGGTCTGGTTGGGTAAGTGTTGCTTTACGTCCACAGAAACCGTGGGCTTATTAGGGATGGGAGCCCAGGACGGCCACTTCGACTTTCACACAGTTCCTGAGCTCTGGGCTGACTGACGAAACACTGAAACTGACTAAAAACCGAACAAACCTGTTCAGCTGGCCCCTCGGCGGAGATTCTTGCTGGCGCCAGCTGCACAGGCTGGAAAGATCTCGGAAACTGAGGAAGGAAAAGGATCGTCGTTGCGGCGTGCACTGCGTCCACTGCGGTCACTGCGCTTTGCCGGGAGGCTAGACCGCTAGACCATCGCGGATGTCAGTGGCGTCGGTGGCAAGAGTCCCGACAGGTGGAGCAACGCCACGCTGGCGTGAGCAGTCGGAGCGGCGGAAGTGCGCGGCCGTGACGAGAAATTGGGACAGGGAAACCGTGGTCGTCGCGAAAACACCGCGAGATACCATTCCAAGGATCGCACCGACACGCCGCGCCGGGCACAGGAAGTGCAGCGAGTCAACACTCAGCCGACCTGTGTAGTTAGGAACCCCACTCCGAGCATCGCTTTCCGGCACCTTCCTGATCCTCCAAACTCTGCCGTAACTGGTTACGCCACTGAAGGGGCATTCTTTGTCTCCGCGCATGTCTGCCGACGCTGTCAGCGCCCTCCGAAAGGTTTGTGGTAGCAACATAGCGAACGCACGTAAACATGAGACGCGTCAGACCCGGGTAAAAAAGAAAAAGAAAAAGAAAGAAAAAAGAAAGAAAAAAAGAAAAAAGACTAAAAGAAGAAGAGTAAGTAACTTGGTGTTTTACGCCCAGTTGGAATTACGGTTATATCAGGGCGGAAAAGAAGAAGAAAAGAGTTCCGTCTCGATTCAAACGGTTTTGGTTTTATTTGTGCAAACGTGGGCGGTTATAAAAGAAACGCCTGATATAATTTCAGTTGTCTGTTACATACTGCAGTTTGAACACCAACGAAAAAGTGTCCATTAGCTGACAGTTTTTCGGAACCTATGACGTAATCAGTTATGGCAGTCAGTGGTTGGAGCAAGGATATAGTAAAACAGTGTTTGGAATTTGGCTTGGACCTTGCCCGAAATAGGCATTGTGATACAACGGCGAGGCATGCACGTGCAACACGTATGTATGTCGCAGAAAACGCAGCCGTCAGTTGGTGTATAACGTTTACACGGGGAACCGGAGTGTTGCAGACCATTTACATGATTATACCACGCGACGATTAGATTAATGCTTTTACGTTGCTTACTGACCATTCTTAAGACTGTTCATGAGGCAAGTCACGTCGGGTGACAAAATCGAAAGTGAGATTGGGCACAGCCTGTTGACCGGGGGTCAGTCTTACTGAGCTGGGTCACGACGGGTCACACGATCGAAAGCGAGGTTGCAATGTGCAGAAGTGGCAATCTAATTGATCCGCCGTGACCTATCTCATTAAGGTAAAAAAAGTGTTAAAAGTTTATATATATTATAAAGAGTGATGGTTTTGGTTATTGACTTATTCAAGGATTGTTAAATGACTTACACCATTCTGTAATAAAATAGCATTCCTTATTAGTCCGTTTAGGGCGGTAAGTGGTTAAGCAGAAGGTTCATAGATTATACTTATTTTGTATAATGGACTTGATCAGTTTAGCATTGCAGGCTTGGTCAAAATACCACGTCTTACTCTTAGTTAAAAGCAGGAGCTGGTGAACAAAAGCGATTTGCCCATACTTCATTGATCAGTGTCGATCTCAGAGCAAGCTGTGTATTGCGACACACCAGTTTCGAGGCACATCATTTCCTGTTGCTAGCTGAGAAGAAAAGACCACACACACATGTACACGCACCCACGCGCACACACGCCAGCACTCTCTCTCTCTCTCTCTCTCTCTCTCTCTCTCTCTCTCTCTCTCTCTCTCTCTCTCTCTCTCTCTCTCTCCACTACACACACACACACACACACACACACACACACACACACACACGCACAAAAGGGACACACATGCACACACGCACCCACGCGCACACACGCCGGCACAACACACACACACACACACACACACACACACACACACACACACACACACACACACAAACACACACAACACACACGAGCATATTGACTTTACACGGCTTAATTTACACTGACAAAATAATGACTTCATCCTCAGATTCCGAAGGGCTTCGGGGGTGGGGACTGGAAGGGGGGAAATCTAAATGTATAGAAATGCGTGATAACTGTTATACACCTGGCGGTCTTACACCATCGGTAGTATGCAGGAATGTGTCAAACCCCGATGCGGGAAGCACAGAGATCAAGCACAGGAAGTCGGCACTAAACTCTCCGGAAATGCACTCGTGGCGGGAATATGAAACGATAATTGTTGCCAACACCACCTACAAATATAGTGCGGGGTTGTTTGGGGGTGAAAACATTTCACAGTCCTGACCCTGTTATCACTGACACCAGTTCGACGTCACAGCGCGTCAGACTGGCGCGGAAGCAAAATGACGGCACGTGCAGCAAGGTATGCAGAGTGCGAATGTCTGTGAACAGCATGGTGCACGCCAGTGTGGGGGAGGACCTAAAAATAGCGGGGGCTAAGCGAGGGTACTAGCAGATGCGATATTCTTCATCGAAAACGATAAATTGTGGCGGAAGTCTACAAACGGTTTTTTAAATTAATTTAAAACTTGGAAAGAGATCCATACAGGAAAAGGTTAAAAGTCCAAAAAGGTTTGGTAAAGTCAAATACTGCCGCGAATGACTTGAGTAGTCGGTGGGCGAAGCAACGTATTAAGCGATGCATTGTCACCAAACATCGTAACGTTATTCTGAACTGACAGTCTAGGGACAAATTGGAATTCATCGTTGGTTTAAACAAAATTTTATTCATTCATAGTAATCATAAGCTCACAATAAGTACAGGAAACACAAAAGCAGTATGGTTATTTGAGTGTTACCTATAGATAAAATGATAATCACACAGACATTTACGATGGCAAGATGGCAAATTGTTGTCAAAACGTCAGAGGCAACAAAACAAGCAAAGACCAAAATGACAACAACAAATAAACAAACAAACAAACAAACAAACAAAAATCAACAACAACAACAAAACGGGAGGAGGGGGGGGGGGGGGGGGGGGGGGGGTTGAAAAAGCAAATAACTAACCGAATGGTCTAGTGATGTTGACATAATTATTGATCTGAGAGAGACAGAGAGAGGGAGAGGATTAAGACGTGTACTTCTTCGCTTGTATCATAAACAAATTTTGGCAGACTTTTACAGATTTACAAGCGGTCGGTTTGGCGCAAAAAATCGTGGACTATATTTTCTTATTAGTTTCTAAATGTAGCTGGTCGTTTCAAACAGAAGTGTATTGATATTTCATTCGTTCTCATCTAGTTTATTCATGGTTTTATTTCTAATACTATTATAAAGGGGACAATATAGTAGGAAATGCTCTGATGTTTCTGCTGTATATCCGCATGAACATATAGGGTCTTCTAACAGGTTGCGTCTGAATAAGTCATAATTTAAATCGCTAACAGCAAGTCGAAATCTACAATGCTTAACTTGTTCCTTTCTAGAACCAAAATAATATTATACCCATTTTGCCACATGATAGATCATTAGTTTTTAACGTCCAGACAACCACCAACGTCAGGATTTAGCAGCTGTATATCTAAGATGAGAATCCAAAGCGCGCGCACGCACTCACGCACGCGCGCACGCACGCACGCACACACGCAACACACGCGCACACACACGCACGCATGCATGCACGCACGCACACACGCAACACACACAAACACTCACACACACACACACACACACACACACACACACACACACACACACACACACACACACACACACACACACACACACACACACACACACACACACACACACACACACACACACACACACACACACACACACACACCAAAGCATCGACAACTACTGTGTCTCAGTTCAAAGTATATTCTGACATCGCAATAAGCTCACGTCAGGATCTGTAAGGCGAAGTGAGCTGCGGGGATTCACGCATTATTCATTTGCAAGAGATCCAGATTGTTGTGGAAATCGACACATTTAACCCTTTGCCTGCCGAAGAATTTGTGCCGCTGGTGCAGTTCTTCCCAAAAAGAATTTCTCAGACAGGTTAAACCATGCCACCAAAACTGCTCCTTTTATGGAACTTGGCTTCCCCTGAGCATGCATAAGTCAGAATTCGAGCAGGACGTTCTGTGGCGTCTCTGGCAGATGGAAAGCACTTGGTCATGAACGTCGTATGACGTCATAAGGGCAGCGAAAGGGTTAAGCTAAGGTTCAATAACCACATAAGGGTTAAAACTGACTTATTTTTTTTGTTTTAAGAGAAAACGACGTGCAAATTGCTTGGGCGTCTTAAGAGCAAAGAACCCACAGGGAGACGGTTACTAAAAACAAATGAGTTGATTTATCTTTGCAGTTGGGTGGTCTCGCAAAGACGGAGACACTTTAAAGTGAAAATAAAATGGTATCCAATCCATAAGTAATGGTTTCGTCATCCTGTGACTTTTAACATCGTAGGTATTTGTCGGAAGATTGTACTACCGGCATCCCGCACTGCTGGAAAACCTGAATGGGAAAAACAGCATAACGTACCTGGCCGAGGTAAGATTGGTCTTTTCTGTGTATCTGTCTGTCCTGCTTTCTTTCTGTCTCTTTTTTTCATCCGCCCCCTTTTTGTTCTTTTGTGTGTGTTTTTGTTTGTTCGTGTACTTTTGTTTTGTTTGTTTGTTGTTGTTGTTGTTTCCTTTCATTCTTTTCTTTTTTGCTTTCTGCCTTTTAGTTAATGTTTGTCGTATTGGAATGAGGAAAATATTAATTAAAAAGGGGAGGATTTTATATCTCCCCCCCCCCTCCCCGCCTCCCTGTCTCTGTGTGTGTGTCTCTCTCTGCCTCTGTCTGTCTGTCTGTCTGTCTGTCTGTCTGTCTGTCTGTCTCTCTCTGTCTGTCTCTGTCTCTCTCTCTCTCTCTCTCTCTCTCTCTCTCTCCTCTCTCTCTCTCTCTCTCTCTCTCTCACACACACACACACACACACACACACACACACTTCCCCCTACACACACCAGCGACACACACACACAGCGACACGCACACACCACCACACACACACACACGACACACACACACAAACACACACACACACATACACACTGTCACGCACTCAAGTTCATTTAATAAAGAATTTTCTGTTTCTAACCGAAGGAGTGTACTACATCTGACGAAACGTGTATATATAAAAAATGCTGTAACCGGGATTTCCACGCATGTCGCACGCATACACCTACATGCTTTTGATGTCGGCAATTTCAAAGACACTGCTGAATTTCGGGGCGTTTGGTGTTATCAGCTTCAAAGACACAACTGGAATCCAGTGCTAAAAGAGACTGGAATGAGTTGAGAAATGAAACGCAATGAGTACCAGCATGTTGGTCTCTGTAAGGATGATTACAGAGTGGTTTTCAGGTCTGGCATTCAGTCGATCACTTTGTCCGAGTCTCTAATTCAGTGTCTTCGCTTGTTTTCAACGTACGGAGCACTCTTAATCCTGGTACTGATTCACGGCGGCTTGTGCCATAAGGCTGCTGCTTCAGCCTACACCAGAGAGCGGCTGTGTCGTTGGTAGCGTCATCCGTGGCAATACTCTTGGAGTATCAGTCTCGCTAAAGCCCGTTCTTAATTGGGCGAATGTTTGTTCGCGAACCTAGTTGGGACGCAGTTTGTCTAATTGCGAATGTTGTTCGGAACCTAGTGAGTATTCGGCGAAGCTAGTTGGTTCTTAATTGGGCGAATGTTTGCTTCGCGAACCTAGTTGAAAGTATGATTAAGCTATTGTTCTTAATGGCGTTTCTTCGAACCAGTAGTTCTAAGCTATATCGGGGTCCAAAAAGCTTCGCTCAACATGTTCTGGGAATATTCGCCCTATTCGACGATCATTGCCTCTGATTGGCTGAGAACAGAGCTCTCCTGTGGATGAAGAAGAAATAAAAATAAAAATGGATGACGGTGTCGCTAGGTTCTTCACTCGCTTCGGAGGGAATTTGTTTATTTGTTGACTTGTGGGAGGCGCAGCCTTGTCTCGGAGACCCAGAATGAGATAGTAGTTAGTTGAATTACCCTGTGAGGGATGATGAAAGTATATTGACTTGACTTGACTTGTAGCCTACATTTTCGATCATGCTGTCTGCTGCGCGTCTGCTGCAAGTTCGGGCCGAAGCTTGCATCTCTTACAAGCCAGTTGAGAACGAAGTAAAGTTTGGACCGTCCGAACCATGTTCGGCGAACTAAAAGTTCAATTAAGAAACGAATCATAGTTCGTCGAACTGTCCGAAGTATGTTCGGCGAACAGACATTGGCCCAGTGAAGAACGGGCTTAAGCTGGGCTTGGGACTCAGCGTGGAAGTGAAGATAATAATGACAGTTCCTGAAGCGCACATTTTGACCCCCACCCCCACCCACATCTCTTTTTTTACCACCAAAAGGACAAAGGTCTGCGTGTTTCTCTGCTTGGCCTTTTTGTAGGTTTCTTTCATGGTGTTAGCAGATAGAGACCAGCGACAACAGAGTCTCTGGGATTGCCGGTGAGGAGCATTTTGTGGTGGGTTTGTTCCCACAGTGGGACAGGTTAGGATCGCAGCGTGCTACCGAGTGAGCTCTTCAAAGGACATGGGCTTCCGTTTGTTTATGTTGACAAGGTGGGGTTCGCTGAGCTTTCCGCACTGACTGTGTACCGGGATTGGAGATTGATACGATGACTTCGCTTGCGTTTGACGGTCGTGGGCAATGCGGTGTCTGTGGTAGTGCACTAGTCTTGGCGGGTGAAACTGCTGCCCCCTCCTCTCCCGCCCCCTCCCCCAGAGAGAGAGAGAGAGACGAGAGACGGTTGTGGTGGAATTTCAGTCTAGGCGAACGAGGGACCAAGCGGGCAGATACTGTTTTCCAAGGGGACGTAGGGCCTTCGGAGTCTTCATCTTGACCCACCATACCATCTTGATCCACCACGACGTCTTCGGATTCCCCCCTCCCCAGGCCGTTGGCGATAGACTGTAAGTCAGCCGTCACGCGAGACGGCTGTGGTGGAGTTTCGGTCTAGGAGTGTAAGGACTCAGCGGGCAGATATTGTTTCCCAAAGGGAGGTAGGGCCTTCCGAGTCTTCATCTTCAGCATGACCCACCACACCATCCTGATCCACCACGACGTCTTAACGTCCCCCCCCCCCCCCCCCCCCCTGGTCGTTAGCATAGACTACAGGGCAGCAGACACGTAAGACGGCTGTGGTGGTATTTCGGTCTAGGTGTAGCAGGTAGGTATTGTTTCCCTAAGGGTCATAGGGCCTTCCGAATCTTCATCTTGACCCACCACACCATCTTGATCCACCACACCATCCTGATCCACCACGACATCTTCAGTTTCCATCCCAGGCCGTTGGCATAGACTATAGGGCAGCAAATACACTAGAGGACTGTAGTGGAATTTCGGTCTAGGTGTGCGAGAGTGTCAGCGAGCAGATAGTGTTTCCCAAAGGGACGTAGGGCCTTCCGAGTCTTCATCTTCAGCATGACCCACCACGCCATCCTGATCCACCACGACGTCTTAAAGTTCCCCCCCCCCCCCCTCCCCGGGCCGTTGGCATAGACTACAGGGCAACAGATACGCAAGAGGACTGTGGTGGAATTTCAGTCGAGGTGTAGGAGGGACTCGTCGAGCAGATATTGTTTCCCAAGGGGAGGTAGGGCCTTCCGAGTCTTCATCTTGACCCACCACGACGTCTTCAGTTTTCCCCCCAGGCCGTCAGCATAGACTGTAGGGCAGCAGACACGCAAGATGACTGTGGTGGAATTTCGGTCTTGGTGGGCTAGGGAAGCACGTTGGGTTCCAGTCCCGGTTGCTTCCAATTGCCGGAGGCATCCTGTCGGCACCGGGAACCTGGCGAGATGTAACGGTCCGGTAATCAGAGACACCCCCGTCTCTGGGAACTTTGGCCTCATTCTCTGCGTACCTGGCACTTTCTCCGATTCACAGGCAACACCTTTTCCCTGCCACCTCCCCCGCTCCTCCCAACACGCCTCCATCTTTGCCCGTGGACGCAGAAATCAATCTTTCACATGTTGGGAATCCTGAGCTATCGAAGATCCTGTCTTCTTCAGAAATCAGTCTTTCATTGTCTTCTTCAGAAATCAATCTTTCACTTGCTGGGAATCCTGAGCTGTCGAATATCCTGCCTCCTTCAGAAATCAGAAGTCAGTCTTTCATTGTCTTCTTCAGAAATCGAGCTTTCATTTGCTGGGAATTCTGAGCTGTCTAAGATCCTGTCTTCTTCAGAAATCAAGGTTTCATTTGCTTTGAATCCTGAGCTAAGATCCTGTCTTCTTCAGAAATCAAGCTTTCATTTACTGGGAATCCTGAGCTATCAAAGATCCTGTCTTCTTCAGAAATCAATCCTTTTTTGAGGATGTACCTCTGGTGGTGTTAAGTAAACATGCGCCATGAAATCCACCTGTCTTTGCCCTGTTGCCTTGCTTTGGCTTTTGTGAAAACAAAGCGGCCGCTCTTCGGGTTTTTCACGCGTACCATTAACTGCTGCTTTCTCACTGCCGGTTCTGCTGACTTCATATTTTCCTAGCAACACTCAAGAAAGGTTTGCTTGGTGCAACACATGCTGTTTGCTGCACAATGTGCCCTTCCAGGTTGCGTAGAACGCGAAATACGATATATTTTCTGTTTAAGCAGGCCATGGTGATCGCCATCTTGTAATATGAAATTGCCCGAGGGTGTCAAAGTGGCATCAGTGGGATCTTTAATGTACGAGTATCAAAAGTCTCAAAACAGTCAGAAATCGTCAGGTACTTGTTCACATGACAGTTATCCAGACGGCGTATCGACTATTGCTACGATCAGGACTGACTGGTGTGCATTGTAACGAGTGGGCTACCAACACGACAGAGGTTTTGAGTGTGCTCTACAGCACAAAACAGACGCGTCTACTTTGATCAATGCCGGTTGTAATTTAGGATCCCCCAACTGTCGACAACAGCGGATATCGGAAAAAGAGCTGCCGCTTGCAGGATGCAGCAGGAGCAACGTCCAAGAAAAACAAGGGAGACATCCCGTCGCATTTGTGCCTTTCTGGGAACAAGGCTACAGGGTGTCCTGCAGACCAGACGCCTCATCACCTGTTTGATCAGACCTTTACTGAGAACTGGCCTCGATGAAAGAGACGCACACAATACGTTGCCCGTTATATAACTTGGGCTAAATGATTCGTTTAACTCTGTGCTCGTTTTTGAAAGGTGTTCTTTGTCGAATGAATGTTTTCCGTAGGAATGAATTTTGCGTCACATCTTTGGGAATGTTGACACTAGATCTGCTGATGACGACAATGGCAAGGATGATACACACCAGCACGTAATCTGGGGATTGAAAACTTGAAGCCTGCAGACTTTGCCTGCAACTTGATAATATGCCAAATTAGCGACATTCTGTATCAATGTCTGTTGTGCCGAAATGTTGTGATCTTCATCCGAATAATCGTTGCTGTTTTGTAGTAGGCCTACAGGCTAATGACAAGGGAAGGTAAACCAGAGGGCCTTTGGAATTCCCCGTCCGTCTGTCTGTCTGCTGGGCGTAAAACACCAGGCTTGCTTACTCCCTGCCTGCCTGCCTGTCTGTCTCTGTCTGTCTCTGTCTCTGTCTCTCTGTCTCTGTCTGTCTGTCTGTCTGTCTGTCTGTCTCTCTCTCTCTCTCTCTCTCTCTCTCTCTCTCTCTCTCTCTCTCTCTCTCTCTCTCGTCTGTAGTGATATAACTGCGATTGTTATTTAAAGCTCTGACCTCCGAAAGTACGTATTTATAGCTGTCTACACACATCAATAATTTTATCTGTGCACAGTCAAAGCTCATGAGACCAGACTCAGCCGACGTTGGAGTGGTATTTACGGCAGGGGCGGTTACCGAGAAGCACTATAAGGTTCTCGGTAAATCAAACCAACAGCGCTTAAGCCTGTGACAGAGCAAGAATGCCGAGCGGCCATTTCATCGTGCAAATAGTGAGATGAAGTGCCGTGATTTCAGAGACGTGACAGCGCTGGAGTGGCGTTTGCGCGGCAGTGTTTACCTATTTACGTCACAGAGGGATATTTTATGGCAGCAAAAGACACTCGCTTGTCAAGCAGCTGTTCGCTTGTCGAGTCTTCTAGGGCAGTGAGAGAGTTCGGGTGTGCAGGGAGAAAGCGGAGAGACGGACGGGCAGGCAGACAGACATATAGCCCGGCTACAGACGCCTGTCTATATGTCTGTCTCACAACACAGAGACGGGCGGACAGAACGAAAGAGAACACCCACCCACCGAGAAAAACGTGTATAATGAAGACGAAAATCTAAAGAAAATAATTCTGTAAGACTTTAATATTTGAAAAATACGATCGATGGTAAGTATACTGGCGGTGTCATGCCATGCACCACGACATGTATATTCGCGGGAAGTCTTTTTTTGTTTTGTTTTGTTTTTTGGCTGTTGTAATCATTGTACTTAATAATAATAATAATAATAGATAACTTTTGTATAGCGCTATTCTCTGGTGTACCCAAGTCACTGCGCTTTACAACATTCTCCAACATTTTCTAAGTTTCACAAACGTAATACATATAATTATGACAACTAACAATGTATAATATACAAGTGCATGTGCCGTATGAGAAGCAGCAATATATAAAGAAAATGAATTATTATATTACTACCTACCCTTAATTCCATCTCTCCCAGTCCCCACCCCCGGCCCCAACTGACACACACGCACACACACACGCACCCCACGCGCGCGCCACAACACACACACACACACACACACACACACACACACGAATATGAAACAGGTAGCGGTTGGCATGTACAAATCAATCAGAAGGCTTGGCGGAAGAGATGCGTTTTTAGGTTAGCTTTGAAAGTTGGGAGGAGGGAGAAGCTCTCAGGTCGGTCGGCAGCGAGTTCCAGACAGTCGGAGCAGTGTAACCAAAAGAATGTTCACCGAAGGTTTTCAGATTTGTTTTTGGAATTTTGAGCAGTCTTTCTGTCGAAGAACGAAGGGAGCGCGATGGTTGATATGTGCAGAGAGAAGAAGACAGGTATGGCGGAAGAGTGCCGTCAAAGTGACGGAAAGCGAGCGTTGCGAGCTTGTACTGAATGCGGTATTTTACTGGGAGCCAGTGGAGTTCTATCAAAAGCGGTGTGACATGATCACGCTTCGATTTTTTCAAGATGAGCCGTGCGGCGTTGTTCTGGATCTTTTGTATGCGCGCGATTTATTCATTGGCTATTCCTGCGAAAGCAGCATTGCAGTAGTCCAATTTTGACGTGATCATAGACGCAGCGAGCTTTTCTATGGAACTGTTAGAGAGGAACGGACGGATAGAGGCGATTCTCCTGAGTGCGAGAAACGTAGTTCGGCAGAGGCTACTGATGTGTCGTTTCATTGACAGTGTCTGGTCACTTACTTAGACGGGTCTCTCGTCTCGATCGGGCCACCGTAGATTTTTTCTCTCGCGTCAGCAGGTTGACGAAAGACCGTAAGATAACGACCAAAGTGACCTAAAAAGTGGGTGCATGGTGTGGCGAGAGGTTGATTTACATGCACTTAAGTAGTTACGTTTACGTTTCTGATCACATCGGCGAGAATCGGAAAACGTTTAAGATGTTCCACCACTTGTATAGGGGCGTTTGTCGGACGACAAAGACAGATTATTTTGTCGAACACTTAACATTTGTGTGTGTGTGTGTGTGTGTGTGTGTGTGTGTGAAAATAGACGCAGCTCTCTCTCTCTCTCTCTCTCTCTCTCTCTCTCTCTCTCTCTCTCTCTCTCTCTCTCTCTCTCGGTGTGTGAGTGAGTGAGTGTGTGTGTGTGTATGTGTGTGTGTGTGTGTGTGTGTGTGTGTGTAAAACCGTACTGGTTGACTGGGCGTAAAACACTAAGTTTCTCTCTCTCTCTCTGTGTCTCTCTTTGTCTCTCTCTGTCTGTCTGTCTGTCTCTCTCTGTCTGTCTGTCTGTCTGTCTGTCTGTCTGTCTGTCTGTCTCTTCTCTCTCTCTCTCTCTCTCTCTCTCTCTCTCTCTCTCTCTCTCTCTCTCTCTCTCACACACACACACACACACACACACACACACACACACAGCTTCCTACTAACTAACTCGCTTCTAAACATTCGATCTTAGAAGAGGGACACTGCTCCATGGTGGCGGTCGTGAGCCAGATCTTAGCGCAGAAACACTCTGCGGGTGACAGTGTGGTGTTGGGCAATGGTCTAGGCCTCCATGGTGGCGGTCATGAGCCAAATCTTAGCGCAGAAACGCTCCGAGGGTGACAGTGTGGTGTTGGGCAATTGCCTAGGCCTCCATGGAGGTGGCCGTGAGCCAGATCTTAGCTCAGAAACGCTCTGAGGGTGACAGTGTGGTGTTGGGCAATGACCTAGGCCTCCATGGAGGTGGCCGTGAACCAGATCTTAGCGCAGAAACGCTCTGAGGGTGACAGCGTGGTGCACACTCCGAGCATCGCTTTCCGGCACCTGAAGGATGTCGTAAACCAGTGCTTGGAGTTTGAGTGTCGTGTTGAGCAATGCCCTAGTGTCCCTGTCCGCTGGCCCCGCCTCGCGGATCGCCCCGATATAAATTATCATCGTTGACTGGGCAAATAGAACCCACACTTCCTTCCTTCCTTCCTGCCTCGGATTTCGGTCCCCGCCAGTACCTCTTCGGAGAGTACTCGGCTTTAGCCAAGTCTAGCACAATGACGATGGTCTTCCAACCGGTCACTGTTCCCATTGTACTTTGCGGTCGAATGGACGTGAAACATGCGTCAGCCAAGGGAAGCAGTCGCGTCAGCCAAGGGAAGCAGTCGCTGCGTCATCACCGTGTAGCATTATGTCGTCACTTCTGGTGACATTTTTTCTTTTCATTTACAAATGGCCCCGATGGTGCGTGCACCGGATGATTCACGTGCGTGCTTCGACGCCATGTTGCTTCCACAGTCTTTGTATTCGAACAGAAAACAAACAACAACAAACACATTTTAGTCGCAAATTTGGGGATCCGGGGTGGCTCAGTGATAGAGTGACGCACTCGTGATCGAAAGATCTCGGGTTCAAGTCCCGGCAGGAGCGGCGGGAGATTTTTTTTTCTTTCCAATGTCAATTTTCTGTGCTGACTCGTACTTCGATATCCGTTACACCCCCGTGTTACCACAGAAGCACGTAAAAGATCCCGGTCATTCTGCCAAATGTGCAGGTAGCATGTTACAGCTGAACATACATGCATCCTACGTGTTATTATGGCTTCGAATAAGGTGACACTGTAAACTTGTGCATGGGTGTATGCATGGTGTACACAGAACGTGCGCTGAGACGGCAGCAGTTTCACGTGGCACTACCCACGTAACAACCAAAAAGCGCTGTAATCACTTCGGTGGATATTCAAAACGTGCTGTGTAAAGCTACAATCATATTCAGATTCGCATACGACTAAAGCGCAGACGCAGAGAACAGCATTATAGTTGCCATTGCGAAGCGCTTAAGGCTCATCTGGAGACGAGGCGCTCAACAAGTGTACATATAAGTAAATGGATAAATACATTTTACTGAGGGAGCTGACAGCGTGAGCGAGAATGTGGCCGGTTCTGGTAGACAGTTTAATGCGCGGCGATGAATACCTCCCTTTCAGTGGCAGAGTTTGGCGGAAAGGTGCCGGAAAGCGAGTGTGCCAAAGCGTCTGTGACTTAACAGGAGCTGCCCCGCTGCTCCAAAAATAAACTAATTACCTTCGTTAATGCATTATTACAATGCAGTCAGTCAAAAATATGCTGTTTTTCTCTCTCCTGGAATACAGATGTGTTGAATCGCATGCTGTGTGTGTGTGTGTGTGTGTGTGTGTGTGTGTGTGTGTGTGTGTGTGCAGAAGTGCATGTTTCCAGCTTCCTCCTCTCTCCTCCTCTCTCTCTCTCTCTCTCTCTCTCTCTCTCTCTCTCTCTCTCTCTCTCTCTCTCTCTCTCTCTTTTGTTTTTTAAAGAATGGCATTTTGGATTAGATCAGACTAAAAGATCAGTCCGATTTATCTTTGATGTTTCTTTTTGGCGTAACCTTTGCTGGGAGATCCAAATGCTAACAACTCTTCTTCTTTTTTTTTTTTTTTTTTTTTTTAAGAAGCCCCCTCCATCTTCCCCTTCCACCCTCCCCAACCTCCACCTCCTCCTCCGCCACCTCCACTACCAACCCCCCCCCCCCCCCAAGCCCCACCTCACCTCACCCCACCCCACTGCCACAAAAAAAAAAAAAGGCAACCAATCGCTCCCTCGCACCCGGCCACGTCAAAAGTTAAAAAGCATGTAATACCAAATTGGAGGCTGGGGGGATCAAAGCGAGCGCCGTCCCTGGCTGTGACCCCACGGGCTGCCCCCCGCTGGCACCGACCTCGTCCCTGCCGGCTTGATGGATGCGCCCTGGCACAGCTTCGCTGCTCGCCAATTTGAAACGGAGGCAATTACGCAAGATGTCGACTAGCTGCGGCGTGGCGGGCCGCTACGGCGAAGGGTGCCAGGGTACAAGCCGAGGTCCGTGTAGCGCGCGCCGGCCTTTTGATGTTGGCTTCCAGTTTCGCCCCGGTCCTGGCGATTAGCACGTGCTTCCCGCTGCGGAGCGCCAACTGTGCACCGTGGCCTGTAGGGGCTTGTGCAGCTCGTGTTGCCCTCATCAGCATGTTATACTTTATACTGCATGTGCAATGAGTAGTCAAGTAGGGCAGGGGCGAGGGGGGAGGTTGATGGGTGGGTGTGGGGGGGGGGCGGGTGGGGGGGGGGGGGGGGGTCTGCTACAGCTCAGTAGGGTGGTTTAGTTACGACATCCATTCTCCAACCTGTGCCGTCACTCGTTACATCATAGCCTCCTCCCCCCCCCCCCCCCCCCGGCAGCCCCCCCCCTCCCCTACCCCCCACCCCACCATCCCGAGCATATTATACTGCATGTGAAGTCAGTAGTCGCAGGGGTGGTTGGGGGGGGGGGGGGGAATCACTACAGCTTGGTAGGCCACGGGGCAAACAATAGCGCCAAATTCCAAACGCTGGTTCAGTTACGACATCACTTCCTCCAACCGCAGTGCCATCATTGGTTAGCCCCGATATAACCCTTTGTGGTTGACTGGGCTCAAAGCACCAACCAACTGACCATCATTGGTTACGCCATAATCGGGCCTCCGAAAACCGGTGTCAGCTCAGTGACTGACTTTCTTGGTGCTCAAATGACAGAAGTTCGTTGTAATGGACAGCTTAAATTCTAAGTAGCACGTGTCACCCGGTGAGCATCTGGTATGTTGGGGGTCCGCTGCTGATGTTGCCCCGTAGTTACTGCGAACTGCGTGTGCAGTAGGTAGGTAGTCGTCGTCTTTAGTCGCCTTTATATAGCGCTATTCTCCGCTCCCGAGTACATTCACTGTGCTATTGTCGCATGCAGTTTTGAACTGTTTTCTTTTCATGGTGCTCTACGTCCACAGAAACCGTATGGCTTGGCTTATTAGGGATGTGGGGGGAGGGGGGGGGGGAGATTCTGGATGAATGACTGTTGCCTTTTTTTTAGTGCATTTTCTCAATATCCCTCCAAGTGGTGGGCTTACAGCGCTATTTGGTTGTTGCGTGGCTGCCGCCACGTGAAGCTGCTGCCGTCTTGGCGCACGTTCTGTATACACCACGTAATCATGTACCAGTTTACAGTGTCACTTCGTGCATAGCCACATACGTAGGGTGCGTGTTAATTAACTGTAACTTGCCATCTGCACTTTTGGCAGAATGACCGGGTTCTTTTACGTGCTACTGCGATAACACGGGGATGCAACGGATACTGAAATAACAGCGCAGAAAGTTGACCGTGAGGAAACATTCTCCCGCCGCACCTATCGGGACTCCAACACGCGGCCTTTCAGTCACGAGTCCGGCGGTCTACCACTGACTGAGTCATCCCTACGTCAAGCCACATTTTTGGCAGCAGCCAAAGCATGCATGGCTATAATCTGACTTATCACACAACCCAAGGCTTAAACAAGGTTTGTCGCCTTGCACGGCAAAATACCCCCCGTTGCGTACCTGTGTGAATACTGTAAGTCACAAAGGTATTGCCAGTATGATGAACACCTTTATTTGCGCTAGGCCTGAATATTAGTAATGGTACGTGAACACTCCTAACTTGGTTGCCTAGAGATCAGTACAATGGACAGACAAACATTTACGAAGTTTGGAACCTCTGCTGTGACGCTGACTTGGAACACAGTAATCCAATGTTTTCAGAAGGCACTCTCCTGACTGCCCCATCAAGCTAAGCTGGGTTGCGAAAAGATGAGCAGTTCTGGAGACCTGTATGGTCGAAAGTTGGGGCCTGCAACACGATCGTCCGCAGCGTATAATATTTGTATGTAGAATACTCCTGTGTTAACAGAAGGCAACGATTTGTACAGCGCAACCGACTTTTTGTTGTTGTTTTTGTTTAGTTTAGTTGGGGGGGGGGGGGGGGGGTATAGGGTTCTTTTTTTCTGGTGGGCGAAGGATTTATTGCCCCAGTTAAATTAATTACAAAAGCAATCGTTATTTACAATTATTATTATTGTGGCCGATTCAACGGCGACAAAACGCGTGACTGCTTGTGCTGCTCAGCATCTTCTGGCAAGAATAAAGTCAAACGTGAGAACAGACATTATCATTCAAACGTGTCACCATAGTAGTTATGGTTTTGGCATTCGTGTGCATGCATAAAGAGAGCCCCAGAAGGAGCGTAATAAAAGCTGCACCGAGCCCTGGCAGGGGAGGCAACACGTGTTTGCATACTGATTGGATGCAGGGCCTTCTTTTTGTCTCTCTTTCTCAGCTAAATTGAACCAAAGCCCGTCTGTTTTAAAATAGACGGTCCATGATTGAACGACTCATGTTGTGTTTACGTGTGCGTGCATCGCGCGCGCGCATGCGCGCGTGCGTGTATGCGTGTGTGTGTGTGTGTGTGTGTGTGTGTGAGTGTGGTGGTGCTGGTGGTTGGGGGGGGGGGGGGGCGTGCTGTAGTTGTTGTTGCTATTACTGTAGTGGCTTCTGATGGTGCTGTTCCGTCCCCGATTGTTGTTGCATGTGGTTGTAGTGGTGGCGGTTGTGGTGTTTGCTAGTGATGCTGTTGTTGTTTCGTCGCTAGGCTACTGCTGCTGTTATTGCTTCTGCTGTTGTTAATATCGGTAGTTTTCTCTCTGTCTGTCTGTCTGTCTGTCTGTCTGTCTCTGTCTGGCAGTCTGTCTGTCTGTCTGTCTGTCTGTCTGTCTGTCTGTCTGTCTGTCTGTCTGTCTGTCTCTCTCTCTCTCTCTCTCTCTCTCTCTCTCTCTCTCACACACACACACACACACACACACACACACACACACACACACACACACACACACACACACACCGGCATGACACCACACCATCAACCTGAATATCGCTATCAAACAGACTGCAGTTATCAGCAAAACGCGTACCATAAACCAGTTTTAAACTGTCAGCCAATCCGCCACCGTCATAAAATACACAACTATCAAACAATACACCACCATCAATGGAAATGCTACGGGCGACGAATAAAGTAACCCGCTATGAAGCTCTTTTCAAACCATCTCCCACACTCTCCCTCACTCATGATTATGTCAACGTATACTGGCTGTTTTCGTCTTGGTTTTCGTTTGTTTGTTTTGTTTTGTTTTGTTTTGCTTTGCTTTTCGCGTTTCTCTTTCTATCGTTGCCTCCTAGCACGGATATAACTCTATGTGGTTGACTGGGCTCAAAGCCCTGATATAACTCTATGTGGTTGATTGGGCTCAAAGCCCTGATATAACTCTATGTGGTTGACTGGGCTCAAAGCCCTGATATAACTCTGTGGTTGATTGGGCTCAAAGCCCTGATATAACTCTGTGTGGTTGATTGGGCTCAAAGCCCTGATATAACTCTATGTGGTTGACTGGGCTCAAAGCCCTGATATAACTCTATGTGGTTAACTGGGCACAAAGCCCTGATATAACTCTATGTGTTGATTGGGCTCAAAGCCCTGATATAACTCTATGTTTTGGTAGCCTGTAATCATGTGGTCTCAAAGCCCTGATATAACTCTATGTGGTTGACTGGGCTCAAAGCCCTGATATAACTCTATGTGGTTGACTGGGCTCAAAGCCCTGATATAACTCTATGTGTTGACTGACTCAAAGCCCTGATATAACTCTATGTGGTTGACTGGGCTCAAAGCCCTGATATAACTCTATGTTGTTGACTTGACTCAAAGCCCTGATATAACTCTATGTGGTTGACTGGGCTCAAAGCCCTGATATAACTCTATGTGGTTGACTGGGCTCAAAGCCCTGATATAACTCTATGTGGTTGACTGGGCTCAAAGCCCTGATATAACTCTATGTGGTTGACTGGGCTCAAAGCCCTGATATAACTCTATGTTGTTGACTTGCTCAAAGCCCTGATATAACTCTATGTGGTTGACTGGGCTCAAAGCCCTGATATAACTCTATGTTGTTGACTTGACTCAAAGCCCTGATATAACTCTATGTGGTTGACTGGGCTCAAAGCCCTGATATAACTCTATGTTGTTGACTTGACTCAAAGCCCTGATATAACTCTATGTGGTTGACTGGGCTCAAAGCCCTGATATAACTCTATGTTGTTGACTTGACTCAAAGCCCTGATATAACTCTATGTGTTGACTTGGCTCAAAGCCCTGATATAACTCTATGTTGTTGACTGGCTCAAAGCCCTGATATAACTCTATGTGGTTGACTTGGCTCAAAGCCCTGATATAACTCTATGTGGTTGACTGGGCTCAAAGCCCTGATATAACTCTATGTGGTTGACTTGGCTCAAAGCCCTGATATAACTCTATGTGGTTGACTGGGCTCAAAGCCCTGATATAACTCTATGTGGTTGACTTGGCTCAAAGCCCTGATATAACTCTATGTGGTTGACTGGGCTCAAAGCCCTGATATACTCTATGTGGTTGACTGCTCAAAGCCCTGATATAACCTATGTGGTTGACTGGGCTCAAAGCCCTGATATAACTCATGTGGTTGACTGGCTCAAAGCCTAGTATAACTCTTGTGGTTGCTGGCTCAAAGCCCTGATATAACTCGATGTGGTTGACTGGCCAAAGCCCTGATATAACTCTATGTTGTTGACTTGCTCAAAGCCCTGATATAACTCTATGTGGTTGACTGGCCAAAGCCCTGATATAACTCTATGTTGTTGACTTGACTCAAAGCCCGATATAACTCTATGTGGTTGACTGGCTCAAAGCCTGATATAACTCTATGTTGTTGACTTGGCTCAAAGCCCTGATATAACTCTATGTGGTTGACTTGGCTCAAAGCCCTGATATAACTCTATGTGTGTTGACTGTGGCTCAAAGCCCTGATATAACTCTATGTGGTTGACTGTGGTCAAAGCCCTGATATAACTCTATGTGGTTGATGGGCTCAAGCCCTGATGATAACTCTATGTGGTTGACTGGGCTCAAAGCCCTGATATAACTCTATGTGGTTGACTTGGCTCAAAGCCCTGATATAACTCTATGTGGTTGACTGGGCTCAAAGCCCTGATATAACTCTATTGGTTGACTTGGCTCAAAGCCCTGATATAACTCTATGTGGTTGACTGGGCTCAAAGCCCTGATATAACTCTATGTGGTTGACTTGGCTCAAAGCCCTGATATAACTCTATGTGGTTGACTTGGCTCAAAGCCCTGATATAACTCTATATGGTTGACTGGGCTCAAAGCCCTGATATGACTATGTGGGTGTCTAGGCTTAAAGCCCTGATATAACTATATGGTTGACTAGGCTCAAAGCACTAAGTACCTAACTAACTAACGTTGCCTCTGCCCTCATATAACGGTACTGGTTGGCTAGGCTCAAAGCTCTAAGTACCTAACTAACTGACGTTGCCTCCGCCCTGATATAACGGTACTGGTTGACTAGCCTCAAAGCTCTAAGTACCTAACTAACTGACGTTGCCTCCGCCCTGATATAACGGTACTGGTTGGCTAGGCGTAAAACACCAAGTTACTTTTGTTGCCTTCGACTTTTTCTGTGTAATAATCTATCTCATTTCGCCATTGCAAACTTATGTATGTTATTGAATTTCTCGTTTTGTAGGTTACACTTACATAAGCTACACACACAAACAAGTTGCTTTTGTATTCCCGGTACTTGTTTGTGAATCTATGCTTACGATCTGCGAATGTGGTGTGTGTGTGTGTTGTGTGTGTGTGTGTGTGTGTGTGGTTGATGTGTGTTGTGTGTGTGTGTGTGTGTGTGGTGTGTGTGTGTGTGTGTGTGTGTGTGTGTGTGTGTGTGTGTGTGTGTTGTGTGTGTGTGTGTGGTGTAGTGTGTGTGTGTGTTTTGTGTGTGTGTGTGTGTGTGTGTTGTGTGTGTGTTTGTGTGTGTGTGTGTGTGTGTGTGTGTGTGTGTGTGTGTGTGTGTGTGTGTGTGTGTGTGTGTGTGTGTGTGTGTGTGTGTGTGTGTGTGTGTGTGTGTGTGTGTGTGGTGTAGTGTGTGTGGTGTAGTGTGTGTGTGTGTGTGAATTAGGTTGGTGGCATAAGACGACCGTGAGAACAACACTGAGGGGTCACCCCTGCGACATATGGACACGCAACATTCTGATCGATGTGGATCAGTAAACGAGTGCAGTATTCACAGCTCAGGACTTTCAACAACAATATCGCTGGATATTTTTTTCATTTTTTTTATGTACGTGTTTTTGTGTTGTTATTTCATCTCAAACTCAGGCCGCAATACGGAGTGCATACCAGCGCACAAGGTTCAATGGCCGGAATTTGTTTTTGCGTTCTATTTTTATTTTTTCAGTTGGACATAAGACTGTCAACTGTCAACACGGTGGCTTAAATCGAAGAAGGCCAACAAAAAGCACAAAGACGCTTCAGCCCAAATTGACTATGCGACCGCAGTCACCAAGCTCGGTTGTGTCAAAACTGGGTTAGGGTTATGACAATATTTTGAAGGCGGTGTTTGGCAGAAAATAACATCTCTGACCTGTTGTGGTGCACCCTGTGGAGTCCTCGCTTGTGAGTGTAGGCCACTGGGGCGGGGTGGTCGTATGGGGAGGGGGCGCGGGGGTGGGGGGTGGAGGGGGTTAGGTGTGTGTGTGTGTGTGTGTGTGTGTGTGTGTGTGTGTGTGTGTGTGTGTGTGTGTGTGTGTGTGCGTGCGTGTGAGTGTGTGTGTGTGTGTGTGTGTGTGTGTGTGTGTGTGTGTGTGTGTGTGTGTGTGAGCGCGCGTACGTGTTTTTTGTTTGTTTGTGTGTGTGTTTTTGTTGTTGTTGTTGTTGTTTGTGTGTGTGTGTGTGTGTGTGTGTGTGTGTGTGTGTGTGTGTGTGTTGTGAGTGTGCGCGTGTGCGTGTGTCTGTTGTGTTGTGTTGGAGCACAGCGAAGTTACTACACAGGAGCCTCATAACGTGGAATAAGTGTCGCTTCCATTAAAACAACCTCCATTGCCTTACCTACCAATATCCTCATCCCAGCGATAAGGGTACAGATGACTTTGGTTGTTTGTTTCTCGGTTTGTCAGTGCTGTTTGGTCATCAGAAATCATGTTTTTTGGTTTGTCAATGTTTGTTTGGTCATCAGAAAGCATGCACCGTGAGTTTACCTGTTTGTGGTGTGTGTTTCTTTTGTTTGTTTTTTGTTTTTGTTTTTTGTTTTTGTTTTTGCTCTGTTGTTGTTGTTGTTGTTGTTGTTGTTGTTGTTTTGTTTTGTTTTGTTGAAACAGAAAAGTTCTTGGTCATATTAATTTTGTATTAAATGTTATTCTGCCTACGACGGGTCGGGGTGGCTGATGGATCGGCTGGCCTGGGAGCTAGTGCTGCTCTGATATAACCGCCACGGTTGACTCGGCGTTAAAAAACACATTCTATCTAGGGCTCTAGTGTTGTTGAATCAAAACACAAGGGAGTTAATCAGCGCTCGAAAGACGTCACACAAGTACAACAACAAAGACCTGAGTCGCCTACGGTAACTCTCACCTGGCATGCGTGTAAATATAAGGTATATAAACTCCACCACCTGTGGCACTTGTATTTACATGCGGATGTTGATGATGATGAAGTGATGTTTAATGTTCTCATTGTTAGCTGACATATTAGGGGCAAGTTGTGACCAATGCCGAAGCATGGTTCAATAATTCTTTACGTCCACGGAAACCACAAGGCTCGTTAGGACGGACAGCTCAGGACGGCCACCTCGACTCTCACACAGCTCCTGAACTATGATGCGGATGTAAAGTAAGCATGGTGCTTAACGTCCACAGAAACCATAAGGCTTATTAGGGACGGGGAGAAGGGGGCAAGGGGGTATGGAGATGGGGGGAGGGAGATTATATACCTGTCGCTACATTGTCACCACCAGAATGACTTCTGCATTAAGATGGGCAGCGATGAGAGCCATTTTAATGTTTCAGTAGGATGTGATGGACAAAGTCACAAGACAGTGTCCACAAACCACAACCTTTTTGAAGAGAAAGGAGAGCCGAAACGGTATCGAACCGAGGTCCTTCCGCTTACTAGCCTAACGCCTTACCGCTAGGCCAAACCGGCTCACATGCGGATGTTGTTGTTGAAGTGTTGCTTTACGTCCACAGAAACCGTTGGCTTATTAGGGACGGGACATGCGGATGTACCTCTGGTGGAGTTTATATACCTTGTAGGCTGGTAAGCGGAAGGACCTCGGTTCGATACCGCTTCGGCTCTCCTTTCTCTTCAAAAAGGTTGTGGTTTGTGGACACTGTCTTGTGACTGTCCATCACTTCCAACTGAAACATTAAATGGCTCTCATCGCTGCCCATCTTAATGCATAAGTCATTCTGGTGGTGACAGTGTAGCGATAGGTATATAATCACCTCCCCCACCTCCATACCCCCTTCTCCCCGTCCCTAATAAGCCTTATGGTTTCTGTGGACGTTAAGCACCATGTTTACTTACTTACATCCGCGTGTTCTAGTGTTGTTGATTTTTGCATTGCTTGATCGGGGACTGAACCCTTTTGGACCTGCAGCAAGATTTCCCACGTCATGGTTTTAAAAACGATAAGCGGTTTTAAATGTATTGACTTAGGAGGTATGCAGTGTTTGTTCGTCTTGAGGTTGTCTTGCGCGGTTGACTAGACACTAACGTCCAATTACTAACTAACTAACTAACCGTGAGCTTACTTTTGTTTTCTTTCTTTTTTCCCTTGGCTTTTCCTCTCAACCAAAAAAAAAGCATAGCTGGCTGATTGCAGCAGTACCTGTGCTGGTCAGACGCACGGATCAGGTGCAAAATCATTCGAACGACTTTGACACGCTCCACAGCCGATCAACAAGCAATATCTGATTGCTTCACTCCCCTGGCTCCAGACCACATGACATCATTTCTGTTGCCTGGCCCCAAGACAGTAATAGCGATGGAAGGAAGAGGGGCAGGTTAACCCTTTCACTGCCAAGCTTGCCGCGCTGTCACTCTTAACCCCTTCACTGCCATAATTTCATTTGAAAATAACCAATAAAAGAACGAAATGTGAAATCGTTAAGCCTTTTTGTTTTCTTTTCGCCTGGCATGTGAAAGTATTTTCACCAAAACGCACTGCATCGAAATTAGATGTCTTATAGGACCAGAAGGTGCGTCCGTGCATCTTTCAGCCCAGAAATCTTACAGGCTGGGGCAGTGAAGGGGTTAAAAGGACCAATAAAAAGGCCAAATTTGAAATCATTAATGCCTTTTCTCTCTCCTTCGCATGAGTATATGAAAGTATTTCCATCAAAATGCGCAATATTAAAAGTAGATTCGTTGTAGTACTATCAAATAGACTGTTTGCAGACGCGTATCTACGCAATTTTCAACCCGGAAATTTGACAAGCTGGAGCAGTGAAGGGGTTAATGTTAGATTCTATACTTAGCTGCATTCAGCTGATCTGTTTTAATAGCAGTCCATAACTCCAGCAGAGATGTTCGTACACGGTGAACCATGTCCTTGGCCCTGAGATCTGTTCTTCTCTGGTCAGCGGTTGGAGTCAAACCTCGCCTCAATAATCTCGTGTCATAAACTCTTGCGCGTAGAATGCGTATAATCTACGCAGCACAACAGCTGGTATCGACTGTCCACGTCATGCATTGCGGATCGAAGCGGTGAGTGAGGTGAAGAAGCCCTAACGTGAACGATCCTAGGCACAGGAAAGGAGGACAGTCCGTCAGTACTTTACGCTAACGCTAGGAAGACGAGGGCAGGATAGGCCTGTATCCTTGACCTTCGCAGTGACGGTTCGGAGGGTGCAGCTGCACTGAAAATGTCGCTGCAAGGTGCTACATTTGCAGCTGCGGGGACGGATTTGCCGCTACAAATGTGCTGTTTGGGACAATAATTTGACTGTTGCAGTTTCCTCCTGTGGTATCTGTATGCAATAGACGAGGCGTTGAAATCCAAGAACTAACTTTTGCAGTTCCAGAAACGCAGTTCCCTTGCGATAAAACCAACTTTGCAGCGACAAGACTGCCTCCTGTTTCTTTTTTTCCGGCTACAAATGAGTTGCTGGTGCAGAAGAGCAACGTCGAAGCTTTGGCGCCACGCGCCGCTTTTGCGGTTGCAAAACTTCTCTTTCCTTTTGATGATGCAAAAGTCGATGCAAAATGCACGATTTTTCAGTTGTAAATCTTGTTTGCTGTTGCAAACGTGTACGTTGCAGCAACAAAGTTTTGCAGCGCTGCCAGTGTTGAATGAACGAGTCTCCAGGGGAGACGAAGCTCCGCCCACTGGTTTAAACAAAATTTTATTCATTCATCGTAATCTTAAGTTCAACAAATAAGTGCAAGAAACACAAAACCAGTATGTTTATTTGAGTGTTACCTATGGACAAAATGATAATTACACAGACATTTACGATGGCAAGATGGCAAATTGTTGTCAAAAAGCCAGAGCACCTCCCATTGAGGTAAGGTCCGACAAATATTGTTGTTAACTGCTTTTATATAGCGCTATTTTCCGCTCTCCAACAGACTCACTGCGCTCTTTTCGCATGTGACTCTAAATGAGTGATTGTAGCTTTTTACAGCGCGCTCTGAAAATCCACCCTAGTTGTGTACTTACAGCGCTGATTGGTTGTTTCATGGCTGGTGCCACGCAAAACTGCTGTCGTCTCGGCGCACGTTCTGTGTACACCATATCACCCCTCTTCATAACTTCATAACTTCAAAACCAAATACGTAAGGTGTATGCGCGTTTAGCTGTAACCTACCACCTGCACTTTTGGCAGAATGACCGGATTTTTTTTTTACGTGCTACTGGGGTAACACGAGGATGGAACGGATACTGAAACAAGTCAGCACAGAAGGTTGGCCCTGGAGAAGGAAATCCTCCCGCTGTTCCTACCGGGACTCTAACCCGCAACCTTTCGATCACGAGCCCGTTGCTCAAACCACTGAGCTATCCTCGTTCCCCAAGGAGCGGGTATAGCTCATGGTTAGAGCGCCATCCTCGTGACTGAAAGGTCGCGGGTTCGATCCCTGCAGGAGCGGCGGGAGAATTTTCTTCTCCAGGGTCAACTATCTGTGCTGACTTATTTCGGTATCCGTTCCATCCTCGTGTTACCGCAGTAGCACGTAAAATATCCCGGTCATTTTGCCAAAAGTGCAGGTGGCAGGTTACAGCTAAACACGCATGCACCTTACGAAAGTGACTTTGCATGAAGCGACATGGTGCGTGGTTGTATGGTGTACACAGAACGCGCCGAGACGGCAGCAGTTTCATGTGGCACCAGCCATGTCAGTGCTGTAAGTACACCACTTCGGTAGATGTTCAAAAACGGGCTATAAAAAGCTATTCACTCATGCAGAATCACATACGAGCGCAGTGAGTCTGCTTGAGAGCGGCGAACAGCGCTATATAAAAGTGATCAACAACAACAACAACAACCGACAACTGTGACAAAAGCGGCTCACATGTCATGAAACAGTTACCGGAACGATTTTCTCTCTCACTTCTGTACGATCGGTGAGCGCGAATTCGCGAAAAGGAATAATGATTGTAAACTGTGGGATAAAACTGGCGGTCGAAAGAGTGGGTGTGTTTTATCTACGCATGATGATTGGCTTATCGCGGTCTGTCGCTCAAACCTCGGTGACCGCCAATGGTTGACCCAGGTTCATCTCACTGTCCACACGACACTGAAGCATCGCGTTCACTGTCACTGTCTCTTTGCGGCCAGAACAGCGTGACTCTAATCTGTGATCGTGCAAACAGTTACTTGTGTCCGAACCGAGTCCTTCTTTGTATCTATTCCTTAGCACTCGCCCTGATATAACCGTAATCGTTGACTGGGCGTAAAACACCAAGTTACTTACTTACTTGGAATTAAGGGTAGGTGGTAATATTATAATGATTCATTTTCTTTATATATTGCTGCTTCTCATATGGCACATGTACTTGTATATTATACATTGTTGGTTGTCATAATTATAGGTATTATGTTTGTGAAACTTAGAAAATGTTGGAGAATGTTGTAAAATGCAGTGAGTTTGAGTACACCAGAGAATAGCGCTATACAAAAGTTATATATTATTATTATTATTATTGTTATTGTTACTTATTATTCCTTAGCACGGGTAACTTTTTCGTCAATTTACATTGCCCCAGCGCCACTAAAGCGATTTCCCGTTTCGCCAACACGTTAGAGCTGGTGGTTTTCCGCAAATCGTGAATTCCACTCGGACGTACAGTGAATTCTGAGTAAAGGTTCAGGATTGCCGATTTGCGATCACTTCTGATTTGTTTGCATGATCATGTTCTAACTCGATGAAAAAATAACAAATATCATGGCTGTGTCCAAAACACCGATAGGTAAAATAAAAGCGTCAGCGACGTTCTGATGTGAAGGAGCTAGACTGAAGGTCAAGAATGATATCGGTTATTCAGATTTGTTTGCATTTTTATTGACCTCATGGTGGTGGTGGTGGTTCTTTTTGCTTTTATATTTTCAAGTTATTACTCTTATTCAACAGTGGGTATAAAATATTTGGCACAGTATAATGATTCACAAAGAGAGAGAATTCGAACTCGAAAACTTTATTTACAAAGATTGGAGAGAGAGAGAGAGAGAGAGAGAGAGAGAGAGAGAGAGAGAGTGCGTGCGTGCGTGTGTGTGTGTAACTAGAGAGAGAGTGCCCGTGTGTGTGTGTGTGTGTGTGTGTGTGTGTGTGTGAGAGAGAGGGGGGGGGGGGTGGTGCGTGTGTGTGTGTAATTGTAGGTAGAGAGAGAGTGTGCGTGCGTGCGTGTGTGTGTGTGTGTGTGGTGTGTGTGTGTGTGTGTGTGTGTAACTAGAGAGAGAGAGAGAAAGAGAGCATCACTACAGGAGGCTTGGGACAGTTGACGAAAAGGGAAATTTTAACTTTCTCCGTTCGTCTGCATGACGAAATGAGCGTTAGCAAGAATGGGATTTAATTTATCGAAAACGATCCTCATCCGTTCACACAGCACGCATTTGTCCCCCTTTCCTGTGGTCCCAAACAGCAACGTCAACACCGAAGCGACACCTGTGCGCGCAAAAGCACGGAAACCACAGAGCGCCGTCATGGTCTGAACCACTTGTCCCCAACGAGCATGCCTCCCCCCCCCCCCCAAAAGGTAACAAGCGATCAATTCTTCTGCACTGGTGGCTGTTTGTCGGTCAGCTGTGGACGAACCGTATCACGACGCGTACTACATCAACCTCGGCCGTTGTGTTTGTTGATTCAACTTGGATTGGAAGGGGGGGGGGGGTCTCTATTCCGTACCCGCCTGATGGTTCCCACCTCCATCGTTTCTCGTGTTTGTTCATTTCGGTCAATAGCTATAGCTACACGTACATAGGCAGCTATACTGTCCCACCGTGTTTGTTTAACATGGTAATAACGGAGTTCGACGTTTTGACGAGTTTGTTCGTTTCGATCCTGGGTCCAGTGTTTCAGTCGCTCGACCACGTTTACAGTCTACCGATTTCCGCCCCCCCTTCTTGTTGTTGTAGGTTTGTTTCTTGGTTTTTCGTTGTTGTTGGATTTGTTGTTGTTTTTGTGGTTTGTTTGTGTTGGTGTTGTTGTTGTTTGGTTTTTGTTGTTGCTGTGTGTGTGTGTTGTTGGTTTTTGGTGGGGGTCCCGGCTGGAACGCCGAGTGACGGTTTGGCCAGAGGGAATATTTCATTCGCGCACCCAACCACAATTTGGGCATATTTTGATGTTAGCTCACTTTTTTTAAACTTTGTTAATGGGCATCCGGAACTGACACGAAAATTATTCAAAAGCACATGCTACGAGAGAGAGGTTGTAAGTTGGTCTGTGGACACCTGTTTTGTTATTAGGAGTGGTCAGTATGTGTATCAGGTGTCAGGTGGTAGACTGTGGTGGCAGAGTTCAGGAGCTGTGTGAAAGTCGAGGTGGCCGTCCTGGGCTCCCCGTCCTAATGAGCCTGATTGTTTCTGTGGGCGTAAAGCAACACTGAACCATGCACACGCATTGGTCACAGTTGTCCCATAATATGTCAACCCAACATCCGAGGACATTAAGCTCCACATCCTCGACTGGCTGCACTGAGGAATGGGCATCTGAGTATACTGTTCTTTAGGAACAGCTTAGCGTCGACGAAATGTCGGTTCGACCCGACGAAATTGTGCTGGCGACGAAATGACGCACTATGTCAAAAGTTCGACGAAATGACGCACTATGCCAACGGTTCGACGAAATGACGCCCTGGGTTCGACGAAATGACGCAATATCAGGGCCAAGGGTTCGACGAAATCACGCACAACTCCAAAGGTTCGACGAAATGACGCAATATCAGGGCCAAGGTTCGACGAAATGACGCACTGTGCCAAACGTTCGACGAAATGACGCAATATCGGGACCAAGGCTTCGACGAAATGACGCACTATGCCTAAGGTTCGACGAAATAACGCAATATCAGTGCCAAAGGTTCGACGAAATGTCGGTCACCGCCGCGACGGTAACCGGATTGGTCTTCTCGTTAGCCTGCAGCAGTGTGCATACCAAAGGTTCGATTAAATGACGCAATATCAGTGCTAATGGTTCGATAAAATGTCGGTCACCGCCGCGACGCCGGTGGCCGGATTGGTCTAGTCGGATACCTGAAAAACTAGTCAACAGTTTTGTTGTTTTTCACTTCGCTTAGCCTACGGCAGTGTGCATACCAAGTCAACTGGTTGTCAGGAGTGGCAGTTTGACTTCTCTGTTTAAAGGTCCACAACGTGTCATCAGTCTTGTGAGCCGGTCTGGCCTAGCGGTAAGGCGTTAGGCTGGTAAGCGGAAGGACCTCGGTTCGATACCGCTGCGGCTCTCCTTTCTCTTCAAAAAGGTTGTGGTTTGTGGACACTGTCTTGTGATTTTGTCCATCCCCCTCCAAAACTTTAAAAATGGCTCTCATCGCTGCCCATCTTAAGGGAAAGGGAATTTTTCCGGTTGAAGTGGGCCATTAAAAAATCCCCCCGTTCCCCCCCCCTTTCGGGCTGTGTGGGAGTCGAGGTGGACGTCCTGGACTGTCCGTCCCCAAAACGAGCCTTCTGGTTTCCGTGGACGTAAAAATTTATTGCACCTTGCTTCGGCATTGGTCCAACTTGTTCCCCAATATGTCAACTGACATCTGAGGACATAAAGCATCACTTCATCATCATCATCCTTATCCACAACCCCTTTCCCCCTTTTTGTCCCTAATATGCCTTATGGTTTCTGTGGACGTTAAGCACCATGTTTACTTACTTACTTACTATCAGAGCCTTTAGGTTATATAAATATCGGAGACAGGGTTCAATGAACTGTCTGGATCTGCAAACTCTGTACTTGTAGCACTGTTCTGATCCACGTGCAAGTTTACTGCGCTGCCTTGAGTCTGCACGCTTCATTGCGGGATTGTCTGAGTCTGCACGCTTCATTGCAGTGTTTGTCACTGCGTGGTTCATCTTTTATTGTCTGAGGCTTGTAGCGAATTCAAGTGTTGGGAACGCTGTTCATTGCATCGTGAACCGGTTTGGCCTAGCGGTAAGGCGTTAGGCTGGTAAGCAGAGGGACCTCGGTTCGAATCTGCTTCGGCTCTCCTTTCGTTTCAAAGGTTGTGGTCTGCGGACACTGTCTTCTGACTTTGTCTCTCACAATTATGAAACATTAAAATGGCTCTCATCGCTCCCCACCTTAATGCAAGTCATTCTGGTAGTGACAGTGTAGCGATAGGTATATACTCTACCTCTCCCCCCACCTCCGTCCCCCCTTTCCCCCGTCCCTAATAAGCCTTATGGTTTCTGTGGACGTTAAGCACAGTGTTTACTTACTCTCGAACAGACTCACTGCGCTCTTGTCGCTGACGGTGGTTATCGGGTATTGTGTGCGATGACTCCAGGTTCATTTACTGTCTGGGACGACGAGGTTCATTGCATTGTTTGGGACTGAAAGGCTCGCCGTATTGTCTGAGATGACTGACAAAACTGGAGGTTTATGTCATACACGGCTTGGCTGTGACACTGAAGTTTACTGCGTATAATTAAAGCAGCGTCATACACCGCATTAGAACTCTGTCGTGCATTAACCCTTTGCACACAAAAAAAGCTGTGTCGTTGTCTTGTGGCTGGCTTATAACAACAACAATAATTATAACAATGATGATAATAGTACTAGTGGGGTCTTAGAGCGCCCTTTCTCAAATGAGCCCTAGGTGCGTACAGTTCATGCTCAAAACAACCGACATCAAATCACACAATATTAGCATGCACAAATTTGTCATCAAACATTGCGCCCCCCCCCCCCCCAAAAGGGAAATCCCGCATACACACACACACACACACACACACACACACACACACACAGGAATTTACTTGAAGTAGGCTGGAGACAGCTGGAAGTGTTAGGAGTAAGAGACAGTCTTGAGCTGTGACTTGAAAGAAGACAGAGGTTTGAGCATGTCGAACAGAGAAAGAGAGATAGTTCCAGTTTGTTCTGTATTCTGATTCTCGCCATTGGACAATTCAGCAAACAATCCACGACATGCCCAACTCAAACTAGCAAAACCCAAGACCAAACGAAACAAAAGGTAGTTTTGGGCCCTTTGGTATGCCGTACTGCGTAATTCGTCCCTCGCCGATCTCCAAGTCGTCTGCACCGAGTGACTCACTGAACCCGAACCAGATTGCCGGTCCACACGTTCACTGTGTGAACCACCCCTGGGGGCGGGGCCTCGCCGTGATTGACAGCTGACGCTTTGTGACGCAAGGCGCGTGCGACAGGCAAGCACGTGGACAATAAAGGCGTGGTAAAAAGGGGGCAAAACAAAAGCAAGGGAGCTGTTGATCCAGCGCGGAGAAAGGTGGATTGGACTGCGTGTTTGGCCGGCAAGAACAAGTGTTTCGCCAATGTCTCACCGCAGCGGCTGTCATGCGGGAAAACGACACAGACTGTTGCGCGAGCACTCCACGAACTATCCGTTTTTACCTCAGCTATGTGTGTGTGCGGCCGGGGGAAGGCCGGTAGGTGGGGGGAGGGGGGCGGGGGGGGGGGAAGAGTTGGGGGGCGGGGAGGGGAAGCAAAAGCGGTGTTGAAACGGCTTTCCGCTCTAAAACACCAGGCAGTCCGCGGCCGAGTTTTTCGTCAGTTTTTCGGCCAGGGCGACGACCCCCCCAACCTTTGGGCCCCCAACCCCACCCACGCCTCTTCCCTGCAGCTCACTCTCTAACCAACCAATCCACCGAGAGAGAGAGGGGCGGTGGCCAGAGCCTTGCCGCTATGCAAATCTCAGCGGCGTGGTTTACGGGATTCGGACGGCGAGTCGGATTCCGGTTTCATTCCGGCTTTCCTAGTCAAGTTATAGATAAATGCAATACGGGGTGGGTGGGTGGACAACTTGTGTGTTGGGGGAAGGGGGGGGGGGGGAGCCAGTAGCTGGAGAGAGACAGACAGACAGACAGAGACGAGACACAGAGAGAAGGGGCGGGGGGGGGGGGGGGGGGATTCTCTCTCACCCGTTTGCCGCACTCCCTCACCCACCCCAACTGTACCTCGATTCACCTGCCGTGCCTCCGCCGCCACCACCAGCACCATCACCACCACAACAGCACTAGTCTGTCGCCACGCCACCACTTCCGAGCACCACCCCTATTCCACCCATCTCCCTCTGTCTCTCACCTGTTTGAGTGTCTGAGTAGGTGAGCTTCATATTTAATCTCTCTCTCTCTCTCTCTCTGCTTTTGTGCTAATGTCTTCACCGTTGAGAAATAAAGTTCAATCAATCCCTCTCTCCCCCCCCCCCTCTCTCTCTCTCTCCCCCCTCTCTCTCCCTCCCCCTCTCTCTCCCCTCTCTCTTTCTCTCTCTCTCGGCCTTTGTGCTAATATCTTGACCGTTGAGAAATAAAGTTCAATCAATCAACCAGTCTCTCTCTCTCTCTCTCTCTCTGATATGACCGTACCAGTTCGTATGAGTTTCTAGATAAACTTCATGTTTAACTTCTCTCTGTCTGTCTCTGTCGTTAAGCACCATGTTTACTTACTTACTCTGTCTGTCTCTGTCTCTCTCTCTGGGTCAGATTTTTTCAACCACTCTTTCTTTTCTTCACCTTACGGATACTTAAACTTCCGCCGAACCCATTCGTCAACTCTCAGCAAACAGCATGCAGTCACGGAGTTGCAGTTGTCTCGTTACACCCCCGTATGATAGGCTTATAGGGTGGCCTAGGTGCAGATGAAGTGTCCCCTCATTTCAACGATTAACCCTTTCAGCTTCAGCAGTTCTGGAAAGCAGCAGCTCCTAGCGCAGCTGTGTTGTTTGTTTTGTTGTTGTTTTTCCTTTTTCTTTTCTTTTTCCCTTTTTTTTTGGTTGTCTTTTTTCTTTTTCTTTCTTTTTTTCTTCTTTCTTTTTCCCCTTCTGATTGACACCAAACGACACTATCTTTAAACGCCCATGACTTCCTTATTTTTGGAACCATTTCTAGTGCTGTTTTTGGCAGAATAAAGTAAGCTGGTTCAAATTTTCGTAAATTAGTGCTGTTATACTTCTTTCATTACCAGTTCTTAAAAAAATAGTCCCCTGTTCATTTCAGTTCAGTTCAAGGTGGTATCCATGCGCTCGGAAAAGCTATTTTATTATGCGCTCAACCTCGTCTCTCCGAAGTTTCCCCTTGACGTTGCCTTTGAAACGGTTCCACTGTTCGTCTTGACGATGGCCCTCTCTCGTCCTTTCAAGGAAGATCGTCTAGCGCTTCCTCAGTCTTTCAACGTCTCTCTCCTCCAGATGTCACCTGATTTGGACACAATAAATGCGACGTCGGCGGGAAGCTTGGTGGGCACAGTATTGTGACACAGGAGCTAAAGGGGTTAATTGTGTTTTGCCCCGATATAAAGCAGCAGACATGGCGTTAAATACGCCGAAGTAACCCCCGCCCCATACATAACGGTTTCAAACGGTCCGATCAATAATTATGTTAATGTCACTAGACCATTCGGTTAGTTATTTGCTTTTTTTAAAGTTGCGAATTTCACTGAACTGATCCGAGTATTGAACTGCGGCAGCTGTGTCAGTAAAGAAGGAGAAAGGGACGACAAAAAATAGGGAGGGAGAGGGATGAGGGTGGGACGAAGGGCGGGGGAGGAGGGGGGAGGGGGGGAGGGTGCGGGAGGAAGTTGTTCCCGTTGTTTTCCCCTCCAGGTTCAGTCTACACCTGCTGCAGGAGCTGGTGCCGGCGTTGGCGGCCCCAGTGACTGACACTTGGCCAGGCATCTGCCGCGTGTTGATTCAGACCCGTCACTACACGGGCAAGGGGAGGCTGACAGCGCACAGGTTAGGGTAGGTAAAGGCCAAACGCTCAGCACTATCTCAATCTGTTTTAGCCTCCCCCCCCCCCCCATCCCCCCCACCCCCACCCACCCGCCATCCCCAACCCCCTTCCATTCTTTTTGTTTTTTGTGTGGTGGGAGTGGGGGTGGGGGGTGGGGGTATTACCTAAGTGGGCGGGCGTAAGTAAGTGGGCGTAAAACACCAAGTTACTTACTTACTCGGGAGCGAAGGTAATGGTTGAATGGGCGTAAAACACCAAGATACTTACTCAGGAACGGAGGTAATGGTTGAGTGGGCGTAAAACACCAAGTTACTTACTTACTGGAGCGGAGGTAATGGTTGACTGGGCGTAAAACACCAAGTTACTTACTTAGTACTGGAGCGGAGGTAATGGTTGACTGGGAGTAAAACACCAAGTTACTTACTTATTGGAGCTTAGGTAATGGTTGACTGGGCGTAAAACACCAAGTTACTTACTTATTGGAGCGGAGGTAATGGTTGACTGGGCGTAAAACACCAAGTTACTTACTTATTGGAGCGGAGGTAATGGTTGACTGGGAGTAAAACACCAAGATACTTACTCAGGAGCGGAGGTAATGGTTGACTGGGCGTAAAACACCAAGATACTTACTTACTGGAGCGGAGGTAATGGTTGACTGGGCGTAAAACACCAACTTACATACTGGAGTGGAGACAGCGCCACGGCACTTAGTCTGGTTTAAACAAGAAGTTATTCAAGACAAAATAAAAAATCTCAAACAAGAATGACTGCTAGCAAGACAAAATAAAGATTAATAAATGGTCATTTACGTACAGTTGAAAAAGAAACACAAATTTACGGCAGACAAACAGTTTGATGTATCGTCTCACTTGAATACCGTTAGTAGAGCAAGCGTGAAAGAGGGGGGGGGGGGGGGGGGGGGGGGGGGGGAGGCTGTAGTCATCAAACTTCAATGAAGAGAGCAGGTGAAGATAACCGAGACTGCGAACAGAAAGTGAAACGAAGAGTGAGTGAGCGAGTTAGTTGGTGCTTTGAGCCCAGTCAACCACACGGGGTTATACCAGGGCGATGTGAAACCAAGACGAGAGTGAGGAAGTCGTCTTGAAGACAGTACTAGCATGGTGAAGAGGGTAGGTGAAGCGAACCGAGACTGCGAACAGAAAGTGAGGCCAAGAGAAGTTAGTTGGTGCTTGGAGCCCAGTCAGGGTTTATCAGGGCTAAGTGAAACCAAGACGAGAGTGAGGAAGTCTTGACGACAGTATTTAGCATGGCTGAAAAGCCGTTAGTATTCCTACAAGTGCCGGAAAGGAACCGTAGCGGTGAA
Organism: Alviniconcha marisindica; assembly: GCA_018857735.1. NCBI lineage: Eukaryota > Metazoa > Mollusca > Gastropoda > Provannidae > Alviniconcha > Alviniconcha marisindica. The sequence continues at coordinate 189,929 of JABMCL010003839.1, forward strand.
AGGGAATCGCAACGTAGTGGTTGCTGAAAGTTCAGGTTCAGTGTCGCTTTACGTCCACAGAGACCATAGGGAGCGTAAGGGACGAGGAGTCCAGGACGGCCACCTCGACTTTCACACAGCTCCCGAGCTCTGTTCTTCAATGCTGCTTTACGTCCACAGAGACTGTACGGACTATTAGGGACGGTGAGCCCAGGACGGCCACCTCGACTTTCACACAGCTCCTGAGCTCTGTTCTTCAATGCTGCTTTACGTCCACAGAGGCTTGTACGGACTATTAGAGACGGTGAGCCCAGGACGGCCACCTCCACTTTCACACAGCTCCTAAGTTCTAATAAAGAAAGGAAAACAGGTGAACTGCAGTGACTGTCATGTCAGCCAGTCGGTCCTAGACCCGTGGAGAAGCATTATGGACACTGTCGCCGGCTGTGGTGTAAGCGCACGCAGACTGAAACGTTTAACCCGCATAGTCTGTCAGTGATGCAATCATCTTTTCTCAGTTGTAGTCGGTCAGTGGCGCAGTCCACACCTTTCCTTCTATTCCTTCTAGTCAATCAGGGACGTAGTATATCCGCATTTTTCCCGTTCTAGTTAATCAGGGACGTAATTCGCATTTTCCCTTCTAGTCAGTCAGTGACGCAATCATCTTTTGTTCTAGTCAGTCAGTGACGCAATCATCTTTTGTTCTAGTCAGTCAGTGACGCAATCATCTTTTGTTCTAGTCAGTCAGTGATGCAATCATCTTTTGTTCTAGTCAGTCAGTGACGCAATCATCTTTTCTTCTGGTCGGTCATTGACGCAATCATCTTTTGTTCTAGTCAGTCAGTGACGGAATCAGTGTCAGTGAGGAATTTTGCCCGGCAGTGGAGACTAACTACCACGTCAACATAAGAACTAGCACCTCCATCCTCATCCCCACCCAGCCGGAACGACCAGTCAAATAATAATAGGGATACACGTACCCCAGCATCACTCGAAACAACGTCATCGCAACTAACGTTTAGTTCCGTCGCTCGACTGGAGCGGACTTATACAGTTGTAGTCTACCTCCCCTCCCCTCTCCTTGCCCCTTCTCACCACCACCACCACCACCACACACCCCCACCCCCACCACACCACCACTACCACAACCCAGTGAACCCACCCGTCCTTTTCGTCTGTTTGTCAACCCACCACATCCACGGCAGGAGCTGCGTGGAGGTTAAGCAGACTACCTGCCGATCTCGTTCCACAATACGTCCGGCCACCACGAGTGTGACAGCGAGCGAGCCCCTCTCTCCCCTACCGCTCGGAACTCCTCTCATTGGAGGCGGCCACGGAGATAAGAGCAGAGAGTGGAACAAGCAACTCGCCCATTCACAAAGTCGTGCATGCTGCTAGCAGGGCTGTGTAGCGTACACCGCGGCGGTTCTCCATTGAAAAGCACCCCCCCCCCTGTCTTTTTTTCCCCTTTCTTTCTCTCTCTCTCTCTCTCTCTCTCTCTCTCTCTCTCTCTCTCTCTCTCTCTCTCTCTGTGTGCTCTTTTTCGTTCTCTCTCTCTCTCTCTCTCTCTCTCTCTCTCTCTCGTCTCTCTCTCTCTCTCTGCTCTTTTCGTTCCTCTCTCTCTTCTTCTCTCTCTCTCTCTCTCTCTCTCTCTCTCTCTCTCCCCTCTCTCTCTCTCTCTCCCTCGTCTCTCTCTCTCTAGCTCGCTCGCTCTCGTTCACACAGGCACAGCTGTCCGAAGGTCTGGTGCTTTGCTCCCGCAGCGGTGAAAAAAGGTCAGAGCAGGGGGGGTCGGCGTGTGCGCACGTGAAGGGCGCGAGCTCTGTCGACTGACACCGCGCTTCTTCTCGTCGCTGTCTCAGATTAACTCGACTGACCGGCGTTTTCACGAGTCTGGCACTGACCGGACCGATCGTCCACCGTGACTGTCAGCGACCCGTGAACGTGTGTGTGTGTGAGACTAGAGAGTGTGTGTGAGTGAGTGTGTGTGCGTGTGAACCGTGTCGTCAGTACTGTGCCTGTGCGCTGCGGCATGCACTCTGAGTGTCAGGTGATGGGGTTCAACCACGCCGCTCGCTTCTTTCACACACCGTCGCCGCCACCACCACCACCACCACTGTGACCGCCGCACGTGGAGTTTTCTGTGACGTAAACCGACGGGAAAAACTTCCTGCAACATTTCTCCGTTTTTTTTCCTTCTGGTTCTGGTTCAAGTTTGGCCTTCTTCTTCTTCGTGCCGGGGGATTTGCAACCGCTCGTCGTCGAACTCCGGCGTGGGATTTCCGCGACTTGAGCGAGGCGCTGCGTGCTCGGATGTTTACAACCGCGGCGAGTCCGCTTCGTTCGTTACCGCCACTAACCACCAGCGTGATAATCGATGTGACGTAGCGCGCACGCTGGTCGAGTCATTGAGAAGCGGGGACTGCCCGGTGCAAGGCCGATTTCGGACACACGACTGACGGCCCTGCGGTCAGTGGGAGTGGGGAGGTCTAACTACTTACTGACTGAGACAGCTGACTCAGTTCCGGCGGACGACGCACCCAGTGTCTCAGCGTCGTGGCCGTCTCAGTCGCGGTTCAATCAGCCTACCTGCGTCAGCGGACAGCGGTGGAGTGGACAGTGGACAGTGAACGGTCAGTGGACCACACAGCCCCGCAGGGGTTTTAGGATTTGAGCAAGCGCGAGGAAGCGAGCAGCAGCGGGAGGAGAAAAGAAAGAACCGCTTCTCTTTGTCGGGCTAACTTTTGTCCCAGGTTGTCCGAGGCCCGTGTCAGTGCCCCGAGGCCCTTCTCTTTTTCCCCCTCGCCGTCGCTGTCTTCCGGCCGCCGTTTGTCCACCTTCGCTGCCCCCGAGCTGAGCGCTGTCACTCACTCCCTCCCTCCCTCCCTCCCTCCTGTGCCTGCCCCCTTCCCGCCATACCCCTCCCTCCTCTCCTTCCTCCTCCTCTTCCTTCCGTTGGCCGCCCGTCCGTCGCCTGCTGACCCACGGCTGCACTCCGTCACTCACGCGCCAGCGCTGTCCGGCGTCAGATGGAAACTGCAGTAACGGACGTGCGTCGCGCTGCACGTTGAACCTGCGCGAGCGATACATACCTACCCACCTACCTCGACAGGACCGGACCTCGCTCGTCGCCGCTGTCGTTTCAATCGGTCCCCCGCGACGTCCACCACCAGGAAGGAATTGTTCACATCCGTCACGCCCCTTTTCCGCCCCTTGTGTCGGTTCAGCTCGGGCCCGGAGGACCGAGAAGCCGACGCGTGGTCAAGTGAAAAAGTCAACATCTTGCTTTACGTCCACAGAAGCGAGGTGGCTTACTGGGGGCCGGTGTGTCGTCAGTGAAGGCCTGCCTCTCTTTTTAAGTGCACCGACTCGCTCTCAACCGCCGCCGTTCACGTCGCCGCGGTGTAATCAGCGGGCCCGAGTTCAACCGAGTTTATCTGTTCGCCGAGGGTACGACGCTTACGCATAAATACGGAGACACGGCCCGCGTCGTTTCAGTCGTTCATTCAGTGACGCTCGTTCCACCCCGCGTCGGTTTCGGCTTTGGGGACTTGGCCGAGTTTCAGTAGTGGGTGGAAAGTCCCGGGCTACGACGGCGAAAGTGCTATATAATACAGGAAGAAGAAGAAAAAAAGAAAAAGAAAAAAGAGATTTAAAAAAAAAAACTCTAGAGAAAAACCCCAAGCGTCCGTGCATCAGGTTGTTTATTTGCTGGGTATCACAGCCCAAGCCCAGTGCCGTCGGTGGTAGGGTAGCTGGGGTGAACGCCGCGCGTAGGGTAGTAGTGACTAGTGGCAGTGAACACCGCCGCCGTTGCGGTGCGGGAGGAAGGACAGTCGAGGGCATCCCTCTCACCACCATCTGCGGCCCGGCCGGCAGTTGGTGCTGCGGCTTCTCATCACAGGGCTGGTAGATCGCTGGCCCGCCGCTACTCCACCCACCCTTGCATGCCTCCTCCGCCGCTGCCGCGCGCTACCCGTGTACGTAGCGCACCTCCGCTTGACGTACGTACACCTCGCATTCCGCACCCGCAGGGTTGCGGCTCTACCTGCCCCCTTAACCCGTGCACCGCTCGGCGACTATACGGCGTGACGCTGGCTTTTTGTCAGTGTCAGTTGTTAGCGCTTTGGTGGTGCGAGTGATCGGCTCCATCCCGCTCCTCGGTTTCAGCTGCCTGACTTGGCTTCCCTCGGTTACTTGCTACCAGCGCGGCTTCTGCTTCTTCTTCTATATATGTATGAGCTGCCAGTCTTCTTCGGCTGACGACTGAGGACGAGAGAGGAGGCAGAAGGAGACGAGGAGAGGTTTTTAAAGAGTCGCTGCTCAGTGTTCCCTCTCAGCCCTTTCAGTGTGTCACCATGAGGGAACACGTCGTTCGAAAAGCGCTGGACAAAGGGTTCAGGCTGGCCACAGCCTCAGCGAGGACTCGAACCCGCCTGGCGCCAGCCTCCCCCGCCCCCTCCCCGGCCCCGTCCGCGGGGCCACACCGGACAGACACCCCGGCCCCAGCGGGCGGTGGATGCCCCCACCGCCAGACCGCCCACCCCCCGGCTGCCCCTCCCAACAGCCGGTGCGTCTACACCCAGACAGAGAGTGCCAGAGACGGTCTGTCGGCGCCGCTGCCCCCGGGCGTGGACAGTGAGGAAGCGCTGGGCGTGGCCACGCCCTTCCCCACGGACAATGTCCGCAGCTTTGAGGAGATGCCGGGCCCCAAGGGCTACCCCGTGGTGGGCACGCTGCTGGAGTACTTTCGTAAGGAGAACCACGGCAGAATGCATGAAATCCAGGTAAGGACGGGCCCTTGACTATCACTATCATCATCATCATCATCATCATCTTCATCTTCATCATCACCATCATAATAACGGAGATTTTTAAAGAGCGGATTCTTAAAGAAGAAGAAGAAGAAGTAAGTAACTTCGTGTTTTACGCCCAGTCAACCAGTGCGGTTATATCAGGGCGATAAGAAGAAGAAGAAGAAGAAGAAGAGAGAGAAGGGGGGAAAAAAGTTACAAAGAACATTTGGGAGGCTTGAGAGTTTGTTAATAAATATATATACATAGTACAAAAATAAAACGAGGCATACATTAAAAATTTAAAAAAATCTTTTCAGAAAAAAGAAGAAGAAAAAAAGGTTTTCAGTATTTCGTCCATACTGACTGATACACTCATACGTTGGAACTTAATAATGATCACTTGTCGAGCATCAGATCTCCAGATGAGTCCTAGGCACTTCGCAATTGTGACCGTTTTTTGTAACTTCAGTAGTGTGTTTATTTAAAACAAAAACAGACAAAATACCGAATAAAATCGAAACTGCTGTGAACGTGTGGCCACATTCGTGACTTAGCTGTCTGTCTGTTTAAACGCAAATGCTGTTGTTCACTTCGAATGATGGCTGATTTTGTTGTGTTTTGTTGTTGTTGTTGTTTGTTTTTGTAATTGTATTATATTTTTCTGGTAAATTTTTTTTCTTCCTTCTGTTCTTACCGTGCAATCAGTTTAGGTTAAGACGTAACGGACCTCTTCTTCTTTTTCCTGAGACATGTGCTCAATTGTGTGACAGAACTGGACTGAGTTGCATGTATAGCATTTATCATTTAACTCTTCTTCTTTTTCGATTAAGACACCCATACTTTAATCGTTTGTGTGGGGAGGGCAAGTCTTCGTACGGTCTCTCGAAACGTTAAGTCGTTTGCCACACGTTTGTGTTTACAACGAAACTGATCAACATGTGGGCGCAAGTTTCTGTTCGTTGTTGTTTTGTTTATTTCTTTGTTATCTTCTCGCCTTTTTCTGCGTATGTGTCAGTGTGTGCTAACAAACAGCTGTTGCTATACACTACTTACCTGCTGATTAATTATCTTTACACCTCCCCTTCCCCGTCCAATCCCCACCCCCCTCCTCCTTCCCCAGTTACAATTTCCAGACTACCCATTGCCCGCTTCATGTTATGTCGCACACCCTGTGTCGTTCATTGATCGGCGATCAGCTGATAAAGTTTTGGACGACTCGCTCGTCTCTTATAAAAAACACACACGTTCGACAACAACCGTTGGCTCATTGAAGCTTCGCTGTTGTTTTAATCAAAGTTTATTTATCATACATCGTAATCATAAACTCAGCAACAAACAGGTACAGGGAACACAAAAGCAATATGCTTATGTGAGTGTTTCCTGTAAATGAAAATGCAGTCACATACACCTGTGTGCGCTTTTGTTTCTAATGGAACAGTTCTAAATGTTACTGTACTTCACTTGCGCCGGGTGGTTTTGTAAGAGGATCTGCTTGTCAGTTTTTGTTTTTTGTTTTTTTGGTGCCTGTTATTCTTTGTTTTGTTGTTGTTGTTCTTTGTTTTTGTTGGGGGGTGGGGGGTGTTAAAAATTATTCATAGATATTGATAGAGCCATGTTTTTATTTCTTTTCCCTTTTCAGTTTTTTTTGTTTTTGTTTCCGTTCTCTTTTTAACTCGGGAATCACGCGACGTGAACACGGTTAGACACGTGTGCCTCCTGTTTCACTCGGAAAAGTGTGAGGTTTGCCACTGATGCTGAACTGTTGCAGTTCAGCACCGTTGGCCGGCAAACAGGGAAACGTTACTTTGTTTTGCCAGGTAGGCCGCGAAGGGCGTCTTGTGTAAACTGTAAACACACTGCGTGCAGTTTGAGTTGCATTCACGGTTTGTAGACCTGTGGTAAGGCAAGGATTATGTCACAGTGCGCAAAGGTTGCTGTCTTCCCCTACATAACACGGGATAGAAATTCCTAGAAGAAGAGGGGGAAAGAAAACCGAGAAAACACACACACACACACACGCGCGCGCGCGCACACGCACGCACACATACGCACGCGCACGCACGCACACACGCACGCGCGCACACACACACACACACACACACACACACACACACACACACACACGCACGCACGCGCACACACACATACGCACGCGCACACACACACACACACACACACACACACACACACACACACACACACACACACGCGCGCGCGCGCGCGCGCGCACCCCAAAACAAACAACACTGATGTTTATTTAGGAAGGGACAGTGATGTACACCAAAGTGCAAAACAACACCCCCCTCACCACCTCCCCAGAGAATGAGACAGAAAAAAAGCGCTCTCATTCGCTCGAGCGCCCGCTTGTCGTAATCTTTGTTTCTTCGCCAAGTAGTTACGTGTAGCCTCTGCGTAATCCACGCGATGAACTCCAGACGCTACCACCACATCCAAAACAACAACAACAACTAGGGGAAACACCTACACCGACGTCGTTCGGAAAAGATTTTCCGCCTCATTACGCCCCGAAGCGCAGCGTTCTGCCCACGACCCACGAAAACTTGAACATGTCGAAAGCATGCAGACATTGCATAACGTGGCTTTTCTGTTGTTGTTCTTGTTGTTGAATGTTGCTTTACGTCCACATAAACCGTAGGCTTATTAGGGACGGGAGCCCAGGACGTCCACCTCGACTTTCACTGAAACAGCCCCTGAGCTCATATAACGTGGCTGATGATGATGTAGAGCTTCGTGTCCTTGGATGTCAGCTGACATGTTAGGGACAAACTGACCAACACCTTTACGTCCACAAAAACCACAAGGCTCATTAGGACGGAAAGCCCAGGACGGCCACCTCGACTTTCACCGAAACAGCTCCTGAGCTCCCATAACGTGGCTTTACCGCAGCTCGCCTTTAACGTTTAGCGAGGGGAGGTAGAGGAAGAGGCGGAGTAGTAAGTAGTAGGCGCGCCTGCTGTTGCGTCGCTGAGGACGTGCACCGAGAGTTCGAGCGTACTGAGAGGCCCCCCCCCTTACCCTTCGTGACCCTACTTTCTGCAGGCTGTTGCTATTACGTCGTCACAGAAAGGTTATCTGTCGTTACGTCACGAGCGACGCCCCGACTCGGGCCGTCCATTTTGTGTCCTTAAAGAGTTGGGGCCACTTCGTTCACTTCTCGGTTTGGCCTAGCGGTAAGGCGGTAGGCTGGTAAGCGGAAGGGCCCCGGTTCGATACCGCTTCGGTTCTCCTTTCTCTTCAAAAATTGTGGTTTTGTGGACACTGTCTTGTGACTTTGTCTCTCACAATTAATGAAACATTAAAATGGCTCTCATCGCTGCCCATCTTAATGCAGGTCATTCTGGTGGTGGTGACAGTGTAGCGATAGGTATATGATCTTCCTCGTCCCCACCCCCTCCCCCCCCCCCCCTTCTCCCCGTCCCCAATAAGCCTTCTGGTTTCTGTGGACGTTAAGCACCATGTTTACTTACTTACTTGGTTCACTTCTCTGGGGCGGGAGGCGTTGGGCACGGATTTCGGCCCGTTTTCCGGACAGAATTCCGTGCCTGTCTTATCTAGATTCGGCCGCCTCGCCCGGGTGAAGGGTTAGAGGGAGCAACAAACAATGAAGGCTTCAACTTGACGTAAGTGCTCGACAGCTCGGCGTTTCAATGAACGAACAGCGGGTCACTGGTGTTGTGGTGGGACTGTAGCGTGATTGTGTGTTTGGGTGTTTATGTAAAAATCTGGGTCAGATAATCTGGGTTAGAAGAGAAGTAGGGTTACGTCCCATCTCCGTGTTAATTCAGCAGTCTCTGTCTGTCTGTCTGTCTGTCTGTGTGTCTGTGTGTGTGTGTGTCTCTCTCTCTCTCTCTCGCTCTCGCTCTCGCTCTCTCTCTCTCGCTCGCTCGCTCGCTCTCCTCTCTCCTTCTCTCTGTGTCAGTGTGTGTGTGTGTGTGTGTGTGTGTCTCTCTCTCTCTCTCTCTCTCTCTCTCTCTCTCTCTCTCTCTCTCTCTCTCTCTCTCTCTCTCTCTCTCTCGCTCGCTCGCTCGCTCTCCTCTCTCCTTCTCTCTGTGTCAGTGTGTGTGTGTGCTCTCTCTCTCTCTCTCGTCTCTCTCTCTCTCGTCTCTCTCTCTCTCTCCTCTTCTCTCTCTCCCTCTCCTCTCTCTCTCTCTCTCTCTCTCTCTCTCTCTCTCTCTCTCTCTCTCTCTCTCCCCCCCCCTCTCTCTCTTCGCCCTGATATAAACGTACCGGTTGACTAGGCGTTAAAACACCAAGTTACTCTCTCTCTCTCTCTCTCTCTCTCTCTCTCTCTCTCTCTCTCTCTCTCTCTCCTTCTTCTTTTTCTTCTCTGGATCGCTTCTCGTTTGCCTTACTTTCAGTGCTTTTGGTTGACTTTCCAGAATACCCAGCAAGTAGATTTAAGTTTAGAAACTGCGGGACCCTCAGGCCTGCAAGGCTGTGACAAGACTGAAAAGTGTGTGCGGAGGGGGTGTGCGTGCGTGTGCATGTGTGTGTGTGTGTGTGTGTGTGTGTGTGTGTGTGTGTGTGTGTGTGTGTGTGTGTGTGTGTGTGTATTGTGTGTGTGCAGGACTTGAAAGAGAGAGGGGGAGGGGTTGTGTGGGGGTCGAAAGGTCATCCATGTTTACCTGCGCCACCTGGTTTTGTTCGGCAGCATTCTGGCCATACCAGGCAAGCGGGACCTGCCGCGGTTGTGGAAGTTGAAGTGAAGATGAGCAAATGTTGTCAGTCTGTGCTGTAAACGCTGCGCTACTCACAATGTTGTACAACCAACCGCACACGCTCCGTGAACGGGGCCTGTGCCAGACTTATAAATGGCTTCCTTAGCGATAGATCTGTCTGCATGTAGTACTATAATCAGGCAGCCCCTCTGATCTCGTTCCAATGTGATTGGCAGTCGCTGTGAAACAATGACGTCAAACGTTCAAAACACACGTTGACGTCATATTGGCAAGGAACAACGTCACGATTCAACTCTCGATGACGATCGTGCTGTTTAATGCCGTCACTTTTAACCGATTTCGGGGTGAATGCTGACAACATGCTTTGGACGTCTAACAACTAGGTTAATTGAGCAGTCTGGCCTGAAGATGGTGGCACATTATTCTGACGAGCTTGCCGCCTTTAAAACAAAACAAAAAACAAAGATGAGGATCGTCGATTGAATGAATGTTCGTGATCAGTTGGTTCTTTGTGAGAATATTGTTGTATTGTTTTAAAGTTTACTGGTACGTGTTGGTATGTCGGACTTTCAAAGGTAGCCTTTCACTTCAGAGAGGTTAAGACTGCATATTGAAATCAACAAACAGTTCTTAGAACCGTTCCATTCCATTTTGCTCTTGTTTTTTTTCCTTCTCTCTCTCTCTCTCTCTCTCTCTCTCTCTCTCTCTCTCTCTCTCTCTCTCTCTCTCACTCAGGAGTAATATTTTTCTTCGAATTTGAGCTCCTCAGCCATATTAGTTTGCTTTTCAACAATGATCGACGAGCAGAAGATTTTTTTTTTTTATAATATATATATATATTTTTTAATGAATGGCTCGTGACGTATTTGATTACTTTTTATGATACACATTTTGGTCTTGTTCACGACGTCACTCGACATTTCTAGTTCAGTTCAAGATGGTATCTGTGCGCTCGGAAAAGCCCACATGCGCTCCACCCCGTCTCTCAGAAGTTTCCCCAACGTTGCCTTGAAAACGGTTCCAGTGTTCGTCTGACTGACGATGGCCCTCTCTCGTCCTTTCAAGGAAGATTGTCTAGCGCTTCCTCTTTCCACGCCTCTGCAAGCCGAGCACAAAATGTCCGCACTCGTGATCGTGTTTTTGCGACTTTCAGGTGTAGAGTTTGACTTTTTAGTCAACAGGACCAGTAAACGAGTGAAAAAACAAACAAACTGTTGTGTGAAAATATTCTTTATTCCATTCCTGTTGACAAGGCCCGTCATGTTTCATCGCTTCGGTTCCACTTTAAGCCATCCAGAAAAGTTTATTTTGAGAACTTGACTTCACATGGGAAAGCAGATAATGTTAGAGTTGCAGCAAGAGGACTAAACGCGAAAGAGAATTGTCTTGATATGGACATTATAATATCAAAGGCAGGAACTCAGTTACGGAGAGAGAGAGAGAGAGAGAGAGAGAGAATGAAAGAGAGGGAGAGAGAAGGGGAAGGGGTGGGGGGGGGGGGAATAAAAAGAAAGAAAAGAAAACGGACTTGCGAAGATTTTAGAAGTATGTGGCGTTTCCCAAACCTTTAAAAAAAATTTTTACCCCTTGCTTTACGGTTTGGCATTTCACAAAGTCCATTTTAAGCAGTGTAGAACGAAGTCATTGACGCGTTATGATTGATTTGATGTAGGTAGAGGTATTTTATATATGGGAATAATTAAATAGTAATTATTTATCATGATCCGACACAGATGACTTGCATTTGCAAGTCAGTCTTACCTGAGGCTGACAACTGTATCATGGTAATCACCAGGAGTTGAAGTTCATGCCCTGGGTCACATGTTTCGCTAGCCCTTAAACTTAATCTGATTGGATATATATTAATACATAAGTGCATTATTTCAGTTTTGGAAAGATTTGTTAACTGTTATTTACTGTTATTTTAGAAATATTTGGCATATATATATATACGAATATAGATAGATAGATAGATATTCATGCATATATGCTCATTTCCTGATGAAGCTTCAGATAGGCGAAAGCTTGATAAGAATAAAATCTTCGTGGGAACTTTTGACAAGCCTTATATATATATATATAGCTCTTGTTGTCACTCACTAAACATGTAGCCCCAGTTCTTGCTGTCAGTCACAAAACACATAGCCCCAGTTCTTGCTGTCAGTTACTAAACATGTAACCCCAATTCTTGCTGTAAATCACTAAACACGTAGCCCCAATTCTTGCTGTCGGTCACTAAATACGTAGTCCCATATCTTACTGCCAGTCACTGAGAATTGAATTCGAATTTGCGTTACTTTTAGCTCTGTTCGTATTTGCGACGTTTAATAGTGGTGTGTGTGTGGTGTGTGTGTGTGTGTGTGTGTGTGTGTGTGTGTGTGTGTGTGTGTGTTTTGTTTGTTTTCCTGTTATTTGTACTCTCTCTCTCTCTCTCTCTCTCTTCTCTCTCTCTCTCTCTCTCTCTCTCTCTCTCTCTCTCTCTCTTTTCCGGCGGTAGGTCTCACTCACTAATGGTAGAAGGCGAAGTCAGTCACAAAAAAATGCTCATATACCAACCACAACTGCGATCAATCGATGCCGGCACTTACGATGCACTTCTGTTGCACTTGTGTACTAATAATGATCCTCAGTCCGACTCAGACGGACGCTCCCTGTCGATTTTCCTGCCAAAACAAACTCTGTGGTCAAGGCGAACAGAAAAACCAGTCTGAGTAGAACCAGTACTCTCTGTTAGCGTTACTATACTGACTACCACTGGAGTTTTCCTCTTCTTCTTCTTCTTCTTTTGGAACGGGGATAGCTCAGTGGTTAGAGCGCCGGACTGGTGATTGAAAGGTCGCGGATTCGAATCCCTGCAGGAGCGGCGGGAGAATGTTCCTCTCCATGGTCAACTTTCAGTGTGCTGACTCTTATTTCGGTATCCTTTCCACCCCCGTGTTACCGCAGTAGCACGTAAAAGATCCCGGTCATTCTGCCAAAAGTGTAGGTGGCAGGTTACATCTAAACAGTGGTTTTACATGAAGTGACATGGTGCATGGTTGTATTGTGTACACAGAACGCGCCGAGACGGCAGCAGTTTGATGTGGCACCAGCCATGTCAACGCTGTAAGTACATCACTTCGTGGATATTCAAAAAGCGCGCTATAAAAAGCTATTCACTCATGCAGAATCACATGCGAGCGCAGCACTTGAGTCTGCTCGAGAGCGGAGAATAGCGCTATATATATATATAAAAGCAATCGTCACCTTCTTCTCATCCGACATCCGAGGACGTTAAGAATCAAAGAACGAACTTCTTCTCAGAGCTCAGCTGTGTGAAAGTCGAGGTGCCCGTCCTGGGCTCCCGTCCCTAATAAGCCTATGGTTTCTGTGGACGTAAAGCAACACTCAACCATATTCTTCTTCTTCTTCTCGCTGCCCCTCTACCAAACCAAGAGGCTGCGGTGAGAATGGATGGAGGTAGAGGCTAAAAGGAACTGGATCCCCGGGCTCGAGTGCTAATATCCCGAGAAGATCCATGGTGGGGGCAGATAAAGCATCGCTCGTGGCAGTGGCGTTCTGGCAGTGTTTGTATTCGCCCGTCTTGGCTTGTTTGCTTTCCCCCCATGAATGCTTCGCTTGCCGCCCTCAACCTCCTCTGCTTCGCTGCCTCCAAAATAGAGCCCTTGCTTATTTTTCTTGGCATTTTGCCCCCCCCCCCCCGGCCTCCCTCATCCCCCATTCCTTCGTATAAATGGGGGGATTTACGTTTCTGTGCGTGCGTATCGTTTTGCTCCGTTATACTGACGGAAAGGTGCCGGCTGGCCTTTAAACACTTGGCCGACTTTCATTACTGAGAGATTCTGCGTAAGCCCTTTAGACCTTTTTTTTTCTTTCCGTGTTCCCTTGTTTTTCTTCCGCTTTGCTTGTTTGGAATGGCGGGTTGTGACTGATTGAGGGTTTCGGCACCCCTCCCACCCCCCACCCCCCACCCTTTCCCGAAAAACAGATACTATGGAAAGATGAATTGATAAGACTCACTCGTCGGTTCTTAGCTTCTGAAAAAGGTTATCCCACCTGCTTGTTTTCTTTTAAGCAAACAAGCGAATGCACGAGTGCATGATAGTGGGTCATCAATAACTGCGTTTGTATACTGACCTGTGCACACAGGCACTCCTTGAACAGGTTACATGGAACTATAAATTCAATTTGGGCAGCTAGTGCAGCTGACAGCTGATGGACAAGACTTTTACCGAGACCAGACAGGTGCGTCAGTGATCCCTTTAGACCTTGTGTGTGTGTGTGTGTGTGTGTGTGTGTGTGTGTGTGTGTGTGTGTTTGTTGTGTTCTCATGTTTTTCTTCCTTTTTGTTTGTTTGCAAGGGCGGGTTGTGACTGATTGAGAGCTTCGGTACCCCCAGTGCCCCCCCACCCCCCCACCACCTCCTCTGGAAAATAGGTACTATGGAAAGACGAATTGATAGGAATCAGTCATCGGTTCTTGGCCTCTAAAAACAGGCCATTCCACTTGTTTTCTTTGAAGCAAACAAACGAATGCACGAGTGGGGTCATTAATGACTGCGCTAATATTCTGGCCTGTGCATACAGGCACTCCTTGAACAGGCTGGATGGAAACATAAATTCACTTTGGGCAGCCAGTGCAGCTGCTAGCTGACGGACAAGACTTTTACCAAGACCAGACAGGTCTCCACTGAATCGAGATGCCTCCGGTACCAAAGAGTAGCCCCTGCGGATCGGCCGCGCCATCTGCAGACTTTCCCGAGGCGCTGCCAGACACACAAGTATGCAGACGAAGAAATTAATCAGGGGTGGTAACCTGCAGCAGTGTCTATCTTGTCGACAGGCGTGTGCAGTGGACAGACCGCAGAGGTATTATCTCGGTCCCTGCGATGCCCCGTGGGGAAGGAACAGGATGTGGCTACCGAGAGGAGCCTGGACCCGTTGCCGGTGTTGGTCGCTTCGTTAGTTTCCCGCTCGGTAGAGACTCCTTGGCAATGCGCGCGCGCATGCACATGTATGCATACACACTTGCACGTGAATACGCACACACACACACGCGCGCGCGCGCGCACACACACACACACACACACACACACACACACACACACACACACACACACACAAACTCAAACTCGCATGCGCGCGAATGCACGCCCGCCACCCCCCACCCCCTCAGCCCCACGAATGCACGCCTCCCTCCCCCCCACCCCTCCACACACACATCACACACACACACACACACACACACACACACACACACACACACACACGCGGGATAACAGATGAGGTAAGGAGAGTTTAGGCCACTCTTTGCATAGGCTGGACATCATCCGTGGCACCGTCAGCAGCAGCTGCGACCCCGGCGGGAAGCTGGGGAATGCATGCTGCTGTGGTTGACCACTTGGCCACGCTGTCTCAGTGAAACGTCCATCAGCCACCCAGCCATAGAGTGGGCATGGCCCAGTCTAGACGAGGAGGCATGCCGGCCACGATCTTCCCTGCCAGCTGACGGACATGCCTGCTTCCCGGCGGTACATCAGTCAATCGGCTGCTGATGGCAAATAGCTGGCCGTCTCGAGAGAAATAGTTGGTGGGCAGTATTGTGTCTGGGGAAGGCGGGAGGATCGCAAGCTATTGGTGGCTTCTGGGTTTGTCCGGAGAGTCCGTGTTCAGGAGCTGTTTCAGTGAAAGTCGAAGTGGCCGTCCTGGGCTTTCCGTCCTAATGAGCCTTACGGTTTCTGTGGACGTAAAGCAACATTTTACCGTGCTTCGGCATTGGTCACAGTTTGTCCCTAATAATTATATTAACCGACATCCGAGCACTTGAAGCTCTACATCACCACCACTCCAGAGAGAGCTCGAACTCGGAACGTTTTATTCTACAAGGATGGTAGGTAGTTCAGGTTCAGTCAAAACCTGTCTAACAACTAGTCCTTGCAACTAATGCAAGGACATGATGTCTGACGAGAAGCTGGAAACTATGAAGTTGAATGACTAGACTCAGGAAGGAAGGAATTACAAAGACAATAATTATTATATTCTTGGGTGTAGGCGAAACAGAAACTGAGAGAGGGGGGGGGGGGGGGGAGAGAATGCCTTGTGTGCATCCATCTTTTGACCCGCTTTAAACTACACACCGAACTGACTTTCTGGATTTTACTGTTAAAGGGTTACACACACACACACACACACACACACACACACACACACACACACACACACACACACACACACACACACACACACACACACACACACACACACACACACGCAGGTCGTATTAGGCCGACGACCAAAGTATTTTTTATGTTTGTGGCAGTTTTAATCGTCGACCTTATGGAACCCTGTGACGTTGAATCCAATTACTAACTCCACGGCGGTTGAGTCGCGGGCCTGTCTTCACTCACTCACCTAAAGAAATACTAAATCAGGGTTTGAGCTGGAACCGACTGTGTGTCAAATCACTTAACCCTTGCCCTCTCCACAGACTTTGACATTACGTGCCGCTCACCTCCCAAAAGGGAATACAGTTGTTATCAAGAGATTATCGCTTGTAACAGCCACAGCCCAGCGTCTCTGGTACTGCTGAGATGATGCTGCATCAATGGGTGGTTGACAGCATCACTCGGAGTAATGCGTCTGCGAATGTCTGCACATCTTTCAAGCAGCTGAGAGTCAGGTTTCCAAACACCTGGGTCTGTCTCAGTGTCTGGATAGGTTTTCAGACACCTGGGTCTGTCTGGAAGGTGTGCTATCGCCCATTTCCTGCTTGATGACTTCACTTTGTCTGGGATCCAGAGTTCAGGCCAGCAGCGATGAGTCTGGCTTGCTGTTAAACAGATTTGTCCAGCTTAACGGTTACGTCATGGTGCCAGCGGACGGAATCATTTGGATGCAAGGAGCTGTTATGGGTTGCGCAAGGGAGTGTCTGGCTAGCCATACCTGTTATTGGTCTGACTGCAGTGTAGAATCTGTGACGTGGTGTGGAGGAATCTAATTTGCCATGCCCCCTTTCTGGCTCTCCCCGCCTCCTTTCTCCTCTTTAGTTCAGTGTTGCTTTACGTCCACAGAAACCATAAGGCTTATTAGGCCGGGGAGCCCAGGACGGCCACCTCGACTTTCACACAGCTCCTGAGCTCTGACATTTTCTCGTCTCATTCTGGCATTATTTAAACCAACGACAGAAAACGAAAGAGCAGCTTGTTTTTTTATTTTTATAATGGGGACATTTTTTTGTTCTGGAACGAATTCTAACAACAACAACAAAGAAGAGATAAAGCGTCTGTTATTGTCAATGATGAAACGCTTTTGGTGAACAAAACTAATTTTTCCGTTGCCATAACGCTCTTTTATATATATATATATGTATGGAAATCTCTCAACTGTTGTCATTCATTGTGCTGCTTCCAGCACGTTCTCGGTGATGGGGAAAAAAGCGCTCTTCCTGTGTCATTACGCTTTGTACTGCAATCAAATTTAGCCGGTTCAACGACCAGACACACTCTCCAGGGAGATCAGAGGCCTGCATGAATCATGAAATGTCGAGACGGTCCTATCACGGGGCAGATTAAGGGCTTGTGTGAATTGTGCAATGCCCAGACACTCCCTGCCGGGATGTTCCAGACACACAGAACTCGGCGGGTCGTGGGTGGACACAGCGGTCATCAGGAAACGTCGTCTGGGCGATAACCTCTCGTCCATCCAGCTTCTGGTTTCCCCGAAACTAGAGCACAGAATCAATCTTCACTCTTTGTCTGTTTCAGCTCTGGCTACAGCTCTCCCTCTCTGTCTCTTTCTCTGTCTCTGTCTGTGTGTCTCTCTCTGTGTCTCTGTCTCTCTCCCCCCCCCCCCCCCTCTCTCTCTCTCTCTCTCTCTCTCTCTCTCTCTCTCTCTCTCTCTCTCTCTCTCTCTCTCTCCCTCTCTCTCTCTCTCTGCGTCGCACAGTGGTATGTAATGGTCAACTTTACTGACAACTCGACATACCGGTTTGTCGATTTTCTGTCTGTCTCTCTCTCTGTCTGTCTCTCTCTCTGTCTGTCTCTCTCTCTCTCTGTCTCTGTCAGTTTGTCTGTCTGCCTGTCTCTCTCTCTCTCTCTCT
>JABMCL010003839.1:212500-235000 GCA_018857735.1 Alviniconcha marisindica
GTGTGTGTGTGTGTGTGTGTGTGTGTGTGTGTGTGTGTGTGTGTGTGTGTGTTGTTGCTGTTGTTTTCTGTTTGTGTATGGATACTCGATTTTGTAGGTTTGACTTTAGAAAGGGTTTACAGATACACAAGACTTCTGAAGAGTGTGATGGCTCCAGCGTTTGGTTTAAACAAAACTGTGACAAGAGACTTCAGAGTCTGACTGTCCTGAGGCCCCCCCGTGCGGTTGACAGGGACGTTAAAGTCCAGTACCAACATGCTTCCCCACCCCCCCCCCGCCCCCCGCCCCCTCCTCTTTGTTTTTCACTTCCATGTCAGAGTGACTACACGGACCTGTAGTACCAGCGGTGCTGGAGGTCGAGAGGGCGGCCCGTGCAAGGAGCGGTCAGTTTTCACTACTGTGGTTTTCGCACTGTGCCTAATGTGCGGTACCTATTTTGGGCCGGCAGTCCCCGATTGTTTCCGGTACTGCGCTGTTCGCTCGCCCCGATATAACCGTCCTGGTTGACTGGGCTTGAAAAAACAAGTCACTTACTTACTTACTTACCATTGCTCGCGGCCCCCACCTTCCCCGTAAAAAAAAGGTCCATTTACATACATGGTACTTTCCAAAAAATCAGTCGGAAAATATCGCCCTGTTACAACCGTCCTGGTTGACTGGGCTTAAAAAAACACGTTACTTACTTACCATTGCTCGCGCTTCTCCGCCCCCCTCCCCCGGTAAAAAATAAAATAAAAAATAAAATAAAGGGGGGGGGGGGGGTTTCCATTTACATGTACTTTCCCCCCCAAAATAAGTCTCAGTAATTATCGCCCTGATATCAGATATAACCGTCCTGTTTGACTGGGCTTAAAAAAAACCATGTTACTTACTTACCATTGTTCCCCCCCCCCCCGTAAAAAAAAAGGGGGGCATTTACATTTACTTTCCAAAAAACTTAAAAAAAGTCCCCTTCCATCCCGTAAAAAAAAAGAAAAGAGGTCCATTTAGATGCACTGTCCAAAAAAATCAGTCTCAGAAAATATTGCCCTAATATAACCGCACTGGTTGACCGGGCGTAAAACACCGAATTACTTACACTACTCATCAATAGTTATTACCAAAGAAGGATTACAGGTACCGTACTTCTGTTACTTAATGTAAGTAGCAGGACAGTAGCTGCACATCAGATAGGCTGTAGCAGTCTTCAGTTAGTTCCCTGCCCTGCGGCGCTTTGGCTCATATACATGTATATTATGTAACGCGCTTTAAATATTCACGGATGCAACTGCTTGGTCATTTAGGATAGTGATGCGGTTTAAATCCATAAGTGTTACTAACGGTACAAGTTAATATAAGTATTATTAAAGGTACAAACGAACAGAGTTGATTCTCCAACACACATTGATAGTCAGGAGCTGTGTGAGAGTCGAGGTGGCCGTCCTGGGCTGTCCGTCCTAACGAGCCTTCTGGTTTCCGTGGACGTAAAGCTATATTGAACCATGCTTCGGCATTGGTCTCAGCTTGTCCCTAATATGTCAGCTGACATCTGAGGACATTAAGCAACACTACCTACCTCCAACACACACTAGGCAGGCGCGAACCAGTAAAGTAAAACCGGACAAGTAGACAATTTTTATTTATCAGCGTGTATCATTTACCATCGTTTATTGTTTATCATCGTTTATCATTTATCATCGTTTATCGTTTATTATCGTTTATCATCGCTTATCATTTATCATCGTTTATCCGCATCGTTTATCATTTATCATCGTTTGTCGTTTATCATCGTTTATCATTTATCATCGATTACGTGTCGGTCTGCGGCTTGAAAACGGGGTTGACCTGGAAATGAGCGCCTGCTTTCTGTTATCCTATTAAAACCAGCGTACTTTTTAACCCTTTTGTATGTGTGGACCTTGCTGTAGAAAGTGAGATGATAAGGCACGATGCTGACCCTGCGTTTGGTTGATGGAAGGCTGTAAATAGCGAAACAAGCTTTTGTCCGCAACACTTGAATTTACACGTGACGCTCCTTACCTTCTTCACATAAATCAAGCACATCTTCCTGAAGTTCCTACGGCATCGTGTTTTCGAGTGCTTTGGGCGGAAATGTCTGCTTAGTAAGAGAGGAAATGAAGACCAAAAAGGAGAGAGAGAGAGAGAGGTGGAGGGGGGTGGGGTGGGGGGGACTCTCCAACTCACGACACTTCTTCCGACCGAGGCGAGGCAAACTGCATAGACCCAGTGACCGCGTTCTTGAGCAGTTGTCTAATGTAAACTTGAGCTGAAGCCGGGAATGCTTTGCTTCAACCTCTTAGTTCTTTTCCTGCCAAGGCTCCTGTTTCATTTCGACACCAGAGGTCATAGGATGCGCTAGAAGAGCTAGTGTCGTCGGTAGCATGAACCCATCACTTCCATAAATTTAGCCTCAACAGCTTTGTTCAAGCGTCATCGCGAAACGCGAAACAGCCGCCGTGCCCGTGTATGTTAGTCGCAAAGCGGTGTAGTGGTCTTCAAAGTGGGTCCTTGGGATTGTTGGCACGCGTATGCCCTTGTGAGGAAGGGATGACACCACCCTCCCCAACAAACACACACACACCTTCTCTCTCTCTCTCTCTATCACACACACACACTCCACACACACACACACCACTCACATCTCTTCCTCTCTCTCTCTCTCTCCCCCCCTCTCTCTCTCTCCTCTCCCACACACAAAACCACACACACCCCAACACACACACACACACCACTCACTCACACCACATCTCTCTCTCTCCTCACAACACCTCCCCCCCCCCCACTCACACACACACACACACACACACACACACACACACACACACACACACACACACACACACACCTCTTCTCTCTTCTCTCTCTCTCTCTCTCTCTCTCTCTCTCTCTCTCTCTCAAAACACACACCACACACACACACACACACACACACACACAGGCTACACACACACACACACACACTACACACACACACACACACACACACATACACACACACCCCAAGACCGTACTACCACCGCCACTCTGTTATTCCTCTTCCTGTCATGTGCAGTGACTGTTAACCGCTTTTCACGCACAGTCACTCATGCATGTCACATTGGAGCAAAATTAGTGTCACGAAGAGGGGCTAGCGATTTCCACAGACCGCATGGCTACTGTAGATGATGATGGTGATGTGACAGGTTTCGGTGTCATGTAGCTAGTGATTACAAATGAGTTCGTGATATGTAAGGGCTGCAGTTACCCTGCAATGTAAATTGGACCCCGGCTAACACCCTGGTATCTCGCGTGCTCGTTGTTATTAGTGCGTCAGTCCCACCCGTGCCAGCATCACATTGAACGTGATACTGAAACTGATGTAAACGTAAATGGCACTGGTCCATTAGAATCGCGTTTTAATTTCAGCCATCTCATCCACTCCACCTCCGGCCGTTGAGAGAGAGAGAGAGAGAGAGAGAAGAGAGAGAGAGAGAGAGAGAGAGAGAGAGAGAGAGAGTTGCTTGAGTGTTGCTTTACGTCCACAGAAACCGTAGGCTTATTAGGGACGGGAGCCCAGGACGGCCGCCTCGACTTTCACACAGCTCCTGAGCTCGGAGGGGAGGGGGGGGGGGGGGGAACTGATTGATTGATTGATTGATTGAACTTTATTTCTCAACGGTGAAGATACTAGCACAAAGGTCGACTCACATATCTGCCGTTGCTACAGTACTACTAATAACCAAGACATTCACAGTTAAATATTATCACAGAAGGCTATAGACAAATACAGCATCAGTAAAAATAAAAACAACAATTAATAATAAAATAATAATAATAATAACAACAATTAATAAAATAATAATAATAATAACAACAACACATATAAAACCAGACAGCGATTGCAACGGAAATGAAAAAAATAGCAGTGAAAAACAACTGGAGAAAAGTCAAAAAGTTAACCCAAAAACAACACAACACAACACACACACACACACACACACACAAAAGAGAGAGAGAGAGAGAGAGAGAGAGAGAGAGAGAGAGAGAGAGAGAGAGAGAGAAGCAGTTCCTTTAAACGGAAGGAGGGGAGGGTTACGAAACGCACACCCACCACAGCTGACGGCGGTGTGAACTGGTGGGGATAGAGCGTGCTGGGTGCAAGTCTGCTGGCAGGGTACTGGGTGCACAACTCACTCCTCATTGACGACGATTATTTTCAAGGTTCCCTGGCCCTCAAGGGGTCGAGCACAAGGCTGGCGTTGACCGGCCAGGTATCGGGTGACACTCAACGAGTGCGTTTATGGCGTGCGGCACTTCTTCACCACAATCAATCAGCCGCGCCGCTCCGCTGCCTTTCAAATGAACCGTGTAAGAAGAGCTGTACCCGCTCTCAGGGTAAATTGAATGTCCAAAAAGGAAGAAGCCTCCGCCCTCCCTAACTCCCTCCCCCCCCCCCCCCCCCCACACTCCGCCAGGGTGGGAAAAAAAGGGGGGGGGGGGGGGTTAGGATTTGTCAGTAGACTTCCTCGTGAACGACTGAAAATACATTTCAACTATGACTACTAGTGAGAGGTGAGCCGGTTTGGCCTAGCGGTAAGGCGTTAGGCTGGTAAGCGGAAGGACCTCGGTTCGATACCGCTTCGGCATTCCATTCTCTTCAGAAGGATTGTGGTACGTGGACACTGTCTTGTGACTTTGTCCACCTTAATGCAGGAATCATCCTGGTGGTGACAGTGTAGCGATAGGTATATAATCTCCCTCTTCCCCCACCTCCATACCCCCTCCCCCTCCCCCTTCTCCCCGTCCCTAATAAGCCTTATGGTTTCTGTGGACGTTAAGCATCATGTTTACATGTTTACTAGACTATTAGTAGTACACCTACCACTTCCATCAACTCTTCTACTCGTTCCACCTAGCCCACCCTGCTCCGTGTGCCAGACACACACATATATTATGCACATGGACCCTGTTACGTACCTCCCTCTTGCGGAGTAAGCAAAGGCAGCACTGTGCAAATAGACCAGGGCAAGGCTGCTTTCATCGGTTTACTTCAGCTCCGCGCGTAAGCAGGGAACTTTCTGCTGATCCACGAAAAGTGGCGGTGGTTGTTTTCATTCAGCTCCGCTCCCTCTGGAAGCAAGGTGCGTCACGGATGGCGCCTGTTCCATCTCTGCACGTGCAGCTCCAGTTGAAAGCGAGCAGACTGCGCTATTTGACCGCAGTGTGCCTAATGTAGAAATGGCACCAGGGAAAACTCGGTTCCTCTGGTGCCATTTCTATATCTGGCAGCGGCGGTCAAATGACAAATTTAATCGTCTGATGCCGTTTCTGTATTTGGCACACGGCGGTCAAATGACAAATTTAATCGTCTGATGCCGTTTCTGTGTTTGTCACACGGCGGTCAAATGACGAATCGTCTGGTGCCATTTCTGGATCTGGCACACGGCGGTCAAATGACGAATCGTCTGGTGCCATTTCTGTATCTGGCACACGGCGGTCAAATGACGAATCGTGTGGTGCCGTTTCTATATTTGGCACACGGCGGTCAAACGTGTATAGTCTTCTCATATATCCACATGTAGGGAGATGACGCTGCCAGGCCAAGAGGAAGTGTGTTGAACCCAGCCGGTGCTGCCCGCCCGTGACACGTGTTTGTGGCTCCTTAGCATTAGGGCCAGTTTGACAGCCCTCAAGCCAAACTCCAAGCACTGGTTTACGACATCCTTCCTTCAACCACTGCCGTATTTAGTTACGCCATAGGGTCCAGAAAACTGTCAGCTAACGAGCAGTTTTCTGTTGGTGCTCAAACAGTAGTAAGTTTGTTACAAACAACTCAGATCAAACTCAACCCGGCATCCGAGGACATGAAGCCCCACATCATCATCATCATCTCAGATCAAACAAGGCGTGTCATTTATAGCCGCCAACAAAGTTTACACCAGCACAAATAAAACCACAATCATTTGAATCGAGACGGAACTCTTTTTCTTTTTTTTACCCGGGGTGGATGCGTCTCATGTTTACGTGCGTGCTTTGGCGCTAGGTTGCTTCTACAGTCATATTCGTACCCGAACCTTTCGGAGGGCGCTGACCGCGTCGGTGGACAGCTATGCGGAGATAAAGAGTGCCCCTTCAGTGGCGTAACCAAATCTGGCAGAGTTTGGAGGAAGGTGCCGGAAAACGATGCTCGGTGTGTGCCCTCAAGCAAGAAGGCAAGATAGCCGTCAGTCCATACACTCAATGGCGGCCCGAAACTCTCCACACACAGTCCAGGTGTATTTTTTCTGAACAAGGAGGTGGAGCTGGGTTCTCACGTTGTGACTGTCAACCACAACTTTTGAAAGAGCAGTGAGTAAAAAAACCTTGGTGTTTTACCATAACGGTTATGTCAGGGCGATTTGAAAGAGCAAGTTGCGATGATGATGATGAAGTGATGCTTAATGTCCTCAGATGTCGGCTAACATATTAGGGACAAGCTGTGACCAATGCCGAAGCATGGTTCAATATAGCTTTACGTCCACGGAAACCAGAAGGCTCGTTAGGACGGACAGCCCAGGACGGCCACCTCGACTCTCACACAGTTCCTGAATTATGCAAGTTGCGAAGAACACAAGTCGCTTTACACTGGCAAGGGCCCGGCCACCACCGTAATAATTATCCATTAGATTTTTCTGCTGGTCGTAGGCAGTCTTTTTCTGGTTTTGCGGGTCGGAGCGCTTCGGACTACGGATTTCGTAGGTACCCAGTCCCTTCAACATACTTCAAACTACGAGCTATTTCGTAGGTACCCAATCCCTTCAACATGCTTCGGACTACGAGCTATTTAGTAGGTACCCAATCCCTTCAACATGCTTCGGACTACGAGTTATTTCGTAGGTACCCAATCCCTTCAAAATACTTCGGACTACGAGCTGTTTCGTAGGTACCCAATCCCTTCAAAATACTTCGGACTACGAGGCTATTTCGTAGGTACCCAATCCCTTCAACATGCTTCAGACAACGAGCTATTTCCTTCAACATCGGTGTTTTAGATTACGGCCCTGATGACTTCCGTCCTGGTTTTCCACAGGTGCTAGTACGTCAGTGTCCACGGCACCTGCCGCTGGGCCAGTGGCTATCAGCCCGTGCCTGACCTGAATAGACGTGAGAAGCATGCAGGTATTATTAGCCCGCTGGTGACTAGTTCGGGGTTCAAACAGTTCCCTGGCCTCATTGTCGTGCACCTCCCGAACCCGCTGTTTTGGCGTTTTCCGCTACCGCCTCGGTTTGCTTGTAGCGATCAGCCAATCTTGCTCGTTATCTCTCTCCACACTCCACGTGCTGTGAAGGATCGCATTGTCCGTGCAGACACTCGTTTTCGCCAGTCTTCTGTAAGAGCTGGCGGTGTGGTTGAAAAAAATATTTTTTTAAGTGTACCCCCGAAGCTCCCGCTAAAGGTGTCGTGCACTAAACTAGATTTGGGGGGCTGTGTACGGCTTGGACAACGGGGGGGGGTTCGGTGGTGTGTGTGCGTGTGTGTGTGTGTGTGTGTGTGTGTGTGAGAGAGAGAGAGAGAGCGTGAGCGTGCGTACGTGTACATGCGAGTGTGTGTGTGTGAGAGAGAGAGAGAGAGCGTGCGGGCGTGCATGTGTGTGTGTGTGCGTGCGCATGTGCCTGTGTGTGCGCACGCATGTGTATGTGTGCATGTGTGCGTGCATACGTATGTGTGTGTGTACATGTGTGTGCGTGCGCGTGTGCATGTGTGTGTGTGTGTGTATGTGCATGTGTGTGTGGAAGGTCCCCCTGCCGCCCCGCCGCGTCTGTTTGTTTTATGTACCGCGGGAGAGGGGTTGCGGGTTTTGTTTCTCCCCGTCTTAAGGGCTTGCAAGGGCATTTATGGCGCCACGCGTGAGTGCGCAGAGGCCAAGCGTGTGGGACGGGGTGAGTGAGAACGGGGCAGCGAGTGTAGCCACAGGAGCTTCTGCTGTCTCAGTCGAACCGTCCCCGCCGTCACGCATCCCGCGGCATCCATCGCCCATATGCCCATCAGGGCCGCATTCTTGGGGTTTTCCGATGAGTGGCGCGATAGCGGATCGTGCGTTCCGCCAAGACGCCACGCCAAAGGGGATGGGGATTAAGCTGGATTAACTTGATGGTGATTGCAGTCGGCCCGCGCAGTGCCAAGTGCTGACTGATACGCCTGCCGTATCATATTCATATAATACCTTGGCGTTTTTCTTTTTCTTTCTTCTGTGAGTGTGTATGTGTGTGTGTGTGTGTGGGGGGGGGGTGTGTGTGTGTGTGTGTGTGTGAGTGTGTGTGGTTTGTTGTGTGTTTGTGTATGTGTGTGAGTGTGTGGTTTGGTGTGTGTGTGTGTGTGTGTGTGTGTGAGAGAGCGAGAGAGAGAGAGAGAGAGAGAGAGAGAGAGAGAGAGAGAGAGAGAGAGCGTGTGCGTGCGTGCGTGCGTGCGTGCGTGTACATGCGAGTGTGTGTGTGTGTGTGAGAGAGAGAGAGTGTGGGCGTGCATGTGTGTGTGTGTGGTGAGAGAGAGAGGGAGAGAGAGAGAGCTTTCAAGCTCAATTGAGGTCCGTCGTCCTTTTTTATGCCTAGTGTTTCGCTTGGGTTCGGGCGATACTGATCGCTGTGGTTTTGATGTAAAACACTTACACCACGCTCTGTGTGCGTGTCTGTCGGTGGCATACTCCCTATCTCTCTCAGATCACCGAGCCTCTTTGGTCTAGCGGCAAAGGCGCGAGTTGCCTAGTAAGCAGATGGACCTCGGTCCGTCCCCTTCAGTACCTCTCCGGGGACAGTTTTGCGTTAGGCAAGCCTAACAACATCTCTTACTCACTCTCAGATTTCGCTTGCATGAAACATGTATACGTACCTACGCACGCACGTACACGCACAAAGAAACGCACACACACACACACACACACACACACACACACACACACACACACACACACACCACACACACACACACACACACCACACACCCGCACGCACGCACGCACGCACGCAACACAACCACACACACACGCCGCCACACGACACACACCCACGCACGCACGCACACACGCACGCACACACACACACACACACACACACACACACACACACACACACACACACACACACACAACAAGGAGAGATACCCACGATGATGAAAATGGCCTGCTGCTCGCAGTGCCGACACTGACACCCGACAGCAGGTAACTGTCGAGCCCGGTCCGCCTTGGAGCCTCCAGCAAGCGTACCCCAAGGTGTGCTCGGACCTCTGTACACACCTAAATCACAGCGACCTGGCAGCAGGATCCACACATTCCCGGTGTCAGCGACGTCTGACCTCCCCTACTGCTGGCATGCCTGAAATATCGCCATCAGGTCTCACTGTTTCTGCCAGGATTACCACTCCTTTGTCAGTGCAACGCTTTCTCTCTGTCTCAGTCTCTATCTCTGTCTCTCTCTCTCTCTCCTTTTTTTCTCTCTCTCTCTCTCTCTCTCTCTCTCTCTCTCTCTCTCTCTCTCTCTCTCTCTCTCTCTCTCTCCTTTTCTTTTTCTTGGGGGGAGGGGGGAGAACGAGAGAGACTTTTGATCGTCCTAAGATGGAGAGATAATGGGTTTTTAACGCCCAGTCAGCCATGACGGTTATGTCAGGGCGGTGTCCTAAGATGACCCTGTGCTGTCGACGGGACGTTAAAATCCAACAACTAGCTATCGAACTTTTCGTGATTTGCTGTGCTGAGGTAACTAGTGATTTATCGTGCTGAGGTGACTAGTGATTTATGATCGTGCTGAGGTAACTAGTGATTTGTCGTGCTGAAGTAACTAGTGATTTGTCGTGCTGAGGTGACGTGATTTGTCGTGCTGAGGTAACTAGTGATTTGTCGTGCTGAGGTAACTAGTGATTTGTCGTGCTGAAGTAACTAGTGATTTATCGTGCTGAGGTGACGTGATTTGTCGTGCTGAGGTAACTAGTGATTTGTCGTGCTGAGGTAACTAGTGATTTGTCGTGCTGAAGTAACTAGTGGTTTGTCGTGCTGAGGTAACTAGTGATTTGTCGTGCTGAAGTAACTAGTGATTTGCCGTGTTGAAGTAACTAGTGATTTATCGTGCTGAGGTGATCCTGTGCGGCTGACGGGACATTGAGACCAGTTTTTGACTAACTCTCTTACCCTGTTGAGTCCACTTGGCTGGGCCTGTGGACACGGTGTAGCGACCGTGCAGGAGTGAAACTGGAGTCTCGTCGGTGCCACGCAAATGAAACCGACGTAAAGCCAGAAAGACGAGACAAGACAGGAAAGTGGAGGAGGGATCCGAGCAGGCAGGACTGCTTCTGCTTGTAAAACTACATCTGGCATTTATGGCACTTAGTGTCTCCACAGGGGATCATGTTGTCAAAGAAACATACTTCTCTCTCTGTCTCCGTCTGTCTCTGTCTCTGTCTGTCTGTCTGTCTGTCTGTCTCTCTCTCTCCCTCTCTCTCTCTCTCTCTCTCTCTCTCTCTCTCTCTCTTCTCTCTGTCTTTCTCTCGTGTCTCGTCCGTCCGTCCGTCCGTCTGTCTGTCTCTCTCTCTCTCTCTCTCTCTCTCTCTCTCTCTCTCTCTCTCTCTCTCTCTCTCTCTCTCTCTCCCTCCTTCCCCACTACGGTTAGAACCGTAGGGCAGTGTTGAAGCAGCCACCCCACCCAGGGCAAGGAAAGCCCCAAAGGGCGTGGACTTTGTGCCCACCAGGCTGCCGCGTGTGACCTTGACCTTCCCGCACGTCCTTCCGCTTCTTGTCAGTCGTGTCTTACTCGGTTGGCCAGGTGCGGGTCACCGGCTGTGTGATACAACACTCTGTTATGTATATGATAGCACGCCTCCGTGGCTACCCCCAGGAGGTCGGAAGGTAAACACGTGTCTCTACAGTATTTGTGACAGGTATGCTCAGGTTCCCTCAGATCGACCCTTCCCCTTCCTCCCGCCCCCTTCCCTCCCGGCGTGCTATCCTCCTCTCCTCCTCCTCCTCCTCCTTTCCTCCTTTTCTTTTGTGGCTGTGTGTGTCCGTGGTTTTATCTGATGTTGCTCAAAAGGGGAGCAATATGTCGCTGGCTCTTTGTGCGTCGTGGTCATGTAGAGTACAACTTCCTGGAAGGCGTGGGTATCCAGCTGAAAGTTAGTTCGTTGTCGTACGTGGCGGGAGGGCTTGGATAGATATGTTTATTTATTTGTGTTTTTTTGCGTTTAAAAAAATATTATATATGTAAAAATATAAGGTATTGCTTTAGCATTGTTAACCTCTCTGTCTCTGTGTCTCTGTCTCTGTCTGTCTGTCTGTCTCTCTCTGTCTGTCTGTCTGTCTCTCTCCCTCCCTCCCTCCCTCTTCCTCTCCCTCTCTCTCTCTCTCTCTCTGTCTCTGTCTCTGTCTGTCTTTTGTCCTGTCTGTCTGTCTGTCTGTCTCTCTGTCTGTCTCTGTCTCTCTCTCTCTCTCTCTCTCTCTCTCTCTCTCTCTCTCTCTCTCTCTCTCTCTCTCTCTCTCTCTCTCTCTCTCTGTGGTCCCCCCTGTGTGCTTAGATCTTTATCCTTGTGTAATATAAAATATATTTCAGTCATCATCATCTCTTCCTCCCCTCCCATCTCTGTCACCCCATCCTCCCCCCCCCCCCGCTCTCTCTGTCTCTGTCTCTGTCTTTGTCTCTCTCTGTCACTCTCTGCTTCTGTCTGTCTGTCTGTCTGTCTGTCTGTCTGTCTGTCTGTCTGTCTGTCTGTCTGTCTGTCTGTCTGTCTCTCTCTCTCTCTCTCTCTCTCTCTCTCTCTCTCTCTCCCCTGTCTATCTCTCTACCTGTGTCCCTGTGTGTTAGATCTTTATCCTTGTGTATATAAAATATATTTCAGTCATCACTCTCCCCCTCTCCTCCCCTCCCATCTCTCCCCCTACCCCCCCCCCCCCCCCCCCCCGCTCTCTCTCACTCTTTCCAGCCCCCTCTCTCCTTCCCTTTCCCCTCTCTCAACATGTCCTGCCTGTTCTGGCTGGTGGCAAAGGTCCACAGGTGAGCGCGTGTCACGGAATATGTGTCATGTTCAGGTATATTTCCTTACATCTCTCCTTCCTCCTATGAACATCTCCTTCTGCTGACTGTGTGTGTACGTGTAACAGCGATGTCTGCAGGGGAGAGGGAGGGGGAGGGGGGGGGGGGGGGGGGTCAGGTCTTCATTTGAGCTTCCAAAACATGGTTGGTCGTTCCTACCAATTTGTACACGAAATGAAGAGAAACAGTGTACTTACTACACGTGTCTAAGACGGAGGTTCGTTTGGCAAACGGACACGGTAAGGTTTTTAGCAAACCGTGGTTTGTTTCTTGCGACTCGGTAGGAGCGCGACAGAAGTCGTTATAGATTTGTTAAAAATTAAATCTCTCGATACATGCATACGTTATGATTTACTTCGGTAATCTTTGCTTGATGCCGAAATGAGGAATATGTCGGTCACATGTGCTTCTCTCTCTGTCTCTGTCTGTCTGTCTGCATCTGTCTCTGTCTCTGTCTGTCTGTCTGTCCCTCTCTCTCTCTCTTTTTCTCTCTCTCTGATTTGAAATTCAGCTCCGCCGGAATGCCGCAGTTTTTTTAGTCGTTTTTTACTTTGGTTTTAGTTGCCACATTTGCAATCGTCTCATCACACTAGTATACCACTTCACGAGAAACACCGAACGGACAAAATATCACATCACAGACTGAAAGAAACGAAACTACGGGTTTACCATACGGCCACATTCCCAAACAAAAAGTGCTCCAACTCTTAAACGTGGTGGTATAGTAAGTAAACACGGTGCTTAACGTCCACAGAAACCGTAAGGCTTATTAGGGGCGGGGAGAAGGGGGGAAAGGGGTATGGAGGTGGGGGAAGAGGGAGACTGTTATACCTGTCGCTACACTGTCACCACTAGAATGACTCCTGCATTAAGATGGGCAGTGATGAGAGCCATTTTAATGTTTCTTTAATTGTGAGGGACAAAGTCACAAGACAGTGTCCACAGACCACAATTTCTGAAGAGAAAGGAGAGCCGAAGAGGATACGAACCGAGGTCCCTCCTCTGCTTACCAGCCTAACGCCTTACCGCTAGGCCAAACCGGCTCACAGTGTGGTGGTATGTTCACTCTGACGTTTTAATAGCTGTCAGTCTCGTTATGTGTTATCATTCCGCCACAAAGTGCAATTCGAAACCAGCTTGCCACATGTAATACGATCCGTCACCAGCGTTGCTCTTGCCAGTCTTCAGCTGTCCGCATTGTAGGTACTGTTCCGTGCGCCGGACTTGTATGTCGCTGCTTTTGTCAGTCTTCAGCTGCCCGCATTGTCGGCACTGTCCCGTTTGCTTGGCTTGTATGTCACTGTTTCGTCAGTCTTCAGCTGTCCGCATTGTCGGTTCTGTTCTGTCCGCTGGACTTACATGTCGCTGCTTTTTGTCAGTCCTTTTTGTCCTGGGCTTATTGGCTTGTGGTTAGATAAACTCCCCCCCCCCCCCCCCCCCCCCCACACACACACAAGAGGACGACCGCTTCTAGACTGAGAGAGTGCAGCGGTGGTGTCTGTATCTCTGTATGGCACCTGAAACCGATACCCTGCTGTCTTTAATCCACCGCAAATCTCTTCTTGTCGTACATCACGCCTTCCCACCGTTGTGGATTTCTCGTGGAGGAAACCGGACTCCTCCCGTCTAAAGTAGGTCAGTTTTCTGTGTTGGTGCACATGAACTAGACGGACCTGAGTCATCACAGTTTCTGTTTACACGTGGCCGTTTGTTCAGTTTTCAGGGGAAGGTCTAAGTTTAAAGTTAAATTGTATCGTATTAAATTGTATTCTTGGGTTGACGGGGCGTTTGCTTCAGTGTGGAGGGCCATCATTTTGCGAATGTCTGCGTATGAAGGTCGATAGATAGATTGATTGATAGATACAGACATAATTATTGTCATAGACACTATGAAGGCACGGTACAGCAACTGATTTAGATCATGAGAGATGGTCACCAGTTTAGCTTGACTACAACACATAGATGTGCAGGCTCATGTTTTCGTTTGACTGTCAGACCCACCAAATATCCTAGAGCAGAAACTTGGCCAGCTGACGCAACGGCGAGGGAAAGATCCACTGCGCTGCAGAGAACCCCCAGCCCACAGCGACACGCGTCATAGCCAGCGGAGCTTCTGCCTGAGTGAAAACGACGAAGAAAAATCTTTCGTTTGCACACTCATCCGGACAGGCAGGCAATAATCGAAGAAAAATCTTTCGTTTGCACACTCATCCGGACAGGCAGGCAATAATCAAAGAAAAATCTTTCGTTTGCACACTCATCCGGACAGGCAGGCAATAATCAAGAAAAATCTTTCGTTTGCACACTCATCCGGACAGGCAGGCAAAAAGTCAAAGAAAAATCTTTCGTTTGCACACTCATCCGGACAGGCAGGCAATAGTCAAAGAAAAATCTTTCGTTTGCACACTCATCCGGACAGGCAGGCAATAGTCAAAGAAAAATCTTTCGTTTGCACACTCATCCGGACAGGCAGGCAATAGTCAAAGAAAAATCTTTCGTTTGCACACTCATCCGGACAGGCAGGCAATAAGTCAAAGAAAAATCTTTCGTTTGCACACTCATCCGGACAGGCAGGCAATAATCAAAGGAAAATGCGTTTGCCAATGTTGAAGTATGTCTGCGGGCGAGTTGTCCTCGGCAAAAAAATCCAGCTTCCACACCCCTCGCGGCGTCTCAGCTCTCAATTTTTTCACATGCTGTGTGTCGTTCTATGGGCACAGTCACGTTTGGCCTTGGTTAGAGAGAGTATGTATGCACCGAGTATGTATGCACTGAGAAACCTCGTGATGTTGACTGCAGATCGTCAGAGACATGGCTGTACCGCTTTGCGTCTGTTGGATTGGCCCGTTGACCACTAGGGGATGGAAACGAAAGAGATAAAAATAAATAAAATAAAATAAAAACAGAAGGAAAAAAAAAGAGAGAGAGAGAAAAAAACAACAGAAGACGAAGAAGAGGAAAACAGAAACCAACCTACCAACAAATAAAAACGGACAGAGGTGAAGACAGAACAGCGTTGGTTTCTATCAGTTGTGTCGAAAAATGCCACGTCGATTCCAGTATATTTTTTCCCCTTCTTCTTCCTGCGAGTCTTTCACCTGCCAAACAAACACCATCTTCTGCTAATCTACAGCTCCCCCTGCCGACCACAGAGCTCGTAAAAACAATGCGGGGAGATAACTCTTCACACCAACTGGCGTTTTATTTTCCCCAGCATCGTGTTGGGATGCCGGCCACCTATGGGGGTAGCTTAGTTCAGGTGCTCTCTCTCTCTCTCTCTCTCTCTCTCTCTCTCTCTCTCTCTCTCTCTCTCTCTCTCTCTCTCTCTCTCTCTCTCTTCTCCGGCATTTTACTTCTTCTTCTTCTTTTGCACCAGAAGACTATGCAAGGCGCGCGCGCGCGCGCGCGCGCGCGCACACACACACACACAGACACACACACGCACACACACACACACACACACACACACACACCACACACACACACACACACACACACACACACACACTTTACACGATCGGGTTTTACCACCTAAACGGGTTTACTAACTAAACATTTCAACGTTTTTATGTGAGTAAGAATGAATGCATTCCAAACTTTATCTGGAATGCATCTTCACAATATTGGCTTAACCCCTCCTCAGGCTCAGTTTTTTTTCTGCCTTCATGTTGCTGTTTTCATTCAACACACAAACACTGTTGCTGTTTTATTTGTTTGTTCTCTTCTCTTTCTTCCTCGGACCAAACATTTTGCGTGGGCAGTAAGAAGCTTAGTGTGCAAAGGATGGGAATTGCAAAATGACGCTGTCTTGTTTTTTCTTTTTTTCTTTTTTTTCGTATTTGTGTGTGTGTGTGTGTGTGTGTGTGTGTGTGTGTGTGTGTGTGTGTGTGTGTGTGTGTGTGTGTGTTGTTGTTGTTGTTGTTGTTGTGTTGTGTTCTTTCGTTCTTTTCATATTTTTTTTTAAATATTTGTTTTATTATTATTTTCTTTTAATATATTTTATACCTCTCCCATTTCCCAGCTTGAATCAGCTTGCCAACTCGTCTCCTCCTCTCTCCCTCCCCCACCTTCCCACTCCGCTCCCCCCCCCCCCCCCCCCCCCCCCCCCTCTCTTTCCTCCTTCCTACCGGCCTGACGTATCGTTATTTCCTCTTTTTTGTCACCTGTATAACAAATACCGCCATGTCGTTGCATCTTCTCCACTTCCTTATGATATCTATGTCGGTGTCTTGGCAGCTTCCTTATCTTCCAGTCGTAGCTGTTGTGGTTGCGGTCGCCGACCTTGGAACGATGAGAGGTCTCAAGACAGGATCGGAGTGCATACCCCCCCCCCCCCCCCCCCCCCCCGCTCCCCCTCCCTTTACAGACCAAGATCAAGTGGGAATCGAAGGTGCCGAGTCGGACAGGACTCAGTATCAGTGCTCTCAGTTCTGTCCCTTGGCAGTCCCCGTATTCACAGCGGTTTCACGTGCCTCGTCTCGTTGCATGGAGAGAGTCTGCTAGAGAGAGTCTGCACTGAGTCTCGTTAGAGAGAGTCTGCCTTGAGTCTCGTTAGAGAGAGTCTGCACTGAGTCTCGTTAGAGATAGTCTGCACTGAGTCTCGTTAGAGAGTCTGCACTGAGTCTCGTTAGAGAAAGTCTGCACTGAGTCTCGTTAGAGAGAGTCTGCACTGAGTCTCGTTAGAGAGAGTCTGCATTGAGTCTCGTTAGAGAGAGTCTGCACTGAATCTCGTTAGAGAGAGTCTGCACTGAGAGTCTGCACTGAGTCTCGTTAGAGAGAGTCTGCACTGAGTCTCGTTAGAGAGAGTCTCGTTAGAGAGAGTCTGCACTGAGTCTCGTTAGAGAGAGTCTGCACTGAGTCTCGTTAGAGAGAGTCTGCACTGAGTCTCGTTAGAGAGAGTCTGCATTGAGTCTCGTTAGAGAAAGTCTGCACTGAGTCTCGTTAGAGAGAGTCTGCACTGAGTCTCGTTAGAGAGAGTCCTGCACTGAGTCTCGTTAGAGAGAGTCTGCACTGAGAGTCTGCACTGACTCTCGTTAGAGTCTGCACTGAGTCTCGTTAGAGAGAGTCTGCACTGAGTCTCGTTAGAGAGAGTCTGCACTGAGAGTCTGCACTGAGTCTCGTTAGAGAGAGTCTGCACTGAGTCTCGTTAGAGAGAGTCTGCACTGAGTCTCGTTAGAGAGAGTCTGCATGAGTCTCGTTAGAGAAGTCTGCACTGAGTCTCGTTAGAGAGAGTCTGCACTGAGTCTCGTTAGAGAGAGTCTGCATTGAGTCTCGTTAGAGAGAGTCTGCACTGATAGTCTGCACTGAGTCTCGTTAGAGAGAGTCTACACTGAGTCTTGTTAGAGAGAGTCTGCACTGAGTCTCGTTAGAGAGAGTCTGCATTGAGTCTCGTTAGAGAAAGTCTGCACTGAGTCTCGTTAGAGAGAGTCTGCACTGAGTCTCGTTAGAGAGAGTCTGCATTGAGTCTCGTTAGAGAGAGTCTGCATTGAGAGTCTGCACTGAGTCTCGTTAGAGAGAGTCTGCACTGAGTGTCGTTAGAGAGAGTCTACACTGAGAGTTGTTTCCGGCAAAACTTCCGCTTCCACACCCCTCGTCCCAGCTCACAACTTTTTCATTGCCGTGTGTCGTTGCGTGGGCGCTACCATGTTTGGTCTCGGCTGATTGAGTTTAGTGGTGTTGCACTGAGTTGTTTCAAGCTTTCAGATCAAATCTAATTAAATCAAATTTAAAATTCGTATGATTGTAAAATACTTGGACCACGTCAGGCGTAATCAATAATGACATAGTTGACTCTGGTGTCCATTCAACGGAGATCAACGACGTGTTTTCTGACCATGCGAAAACCAGTGTTGGCTTTTTTTCTCTCTTCTTCTTCTTTTCTTTTTCTTTTTCTTTCTCGGACACTGTTTCAGCGAAGTGTTGCAAACTTTGCATTGATTATCACCTCTGTCGTCGAGCTTGACACATTCATAAACCAGTTTTGATGATGTTCGGTTTATTTCAAGGTCCCTGCTGCAAGGAAAATGCAAAATTGCTGTCATGTTTGATTCCTCTCTCTCTCTCTCTCTCTCTCTCTCTCTCTCTCTCTCTCTCTCTCTCTCTCTGTATCTGTCTCTGTCTCTGTCTGTCTGTCAGTCTTTCTGTGTCTCTGTCAGTCTGTCTGTCTGTCTGTCTGTCTGTCTTTCTGTCTCTGTCTCTGTCTGTCTGTCTGTCTGTCTGTCTGTCTGTCTGTCTGTCTGTCTCTCTCTCTCTCTCTCTCTCTCTCTCTCTCTCTCTCTCTCTCTCTCTCTCTCTCTCTCTCTCTCTCTCTGTCTTGCTGGTTTTGGCAGTTGTTGTTGGACGTGTGTGTTTTGCGATGTGGAGTTTTTCACCATCACATTTATAAATCGCCACTTTGGTGATTGGACGGGGGTGGAAAGTCGGCAGGATAAGAGGCTAATAAGCACTTTCAATCCTAGAAGGTGGTGGATTAACAGAATGAATGAAGAGGCTGAAAAGGTATTCTAACCGCCATCACGCGAGGAATCTGTCTTGATCTTCTAATGTGTTTCTCCATGTGTGCGTAGGGGTGAGTCAGGGGTTGAGTTATACTCTGTCGGAGAAAGAGAGGGATGGGAGGAGGAGAGAGAGAGAGAGAGAGAGAGAGAGAGAGAGAGAGAGAGAGAGAGAGAATTTGTCTGTCTTTCCGCATGTTGATCTCTGTCTTCTTCCTCGTAGCACTGTTCGGTTATAAGATTGCTCGAGTGTTTGTTCCTGTTCACTGGTGTGACTTTTTTCAAATTTGTTTTTGTTTTCTTTTTTGTTTGTTTGTCTTAGGTTTTGGGCCATAAGCGATTTTTAATGATAATTCGGGGTAGCTTATTAAAGGGAAGGGACAGACATTTAATGTATTAATTAACAACACTTTATGGAGAGAGATCTTTCCGTGTGCCGTAACGGATGTGCTTCTGTTTGTTACAGAGGCGGAACCACCGTCAGTACGGCACCATCTTCAAAGAGCCATTCGGGCCGGCCAAGAACGTCTGCGTGGCGGACCCATCCATTGTGGAGGAGATACTCCGGTCGGAGGGTCAGTTCCCCAACAGGCCGCCCTACGAGTCCTGGGTCCTCTACAACAACCTCCGCAAGAGACGAGGAGGCGTCATGACCTCGTGAGTGCATTCTATACACCTTGGTATATGTAGTCTTTTGTCTGTTTGTCTCTGTCAGTAGTGTTCCAAGTCCGTTGCAACAACCTCTGGAAGAGACGAGGAGGTGTCATGACCTCGTGAGTGCATTCCAGACACCTTAGTGTATGTAGTCTTTCGTCTGTTTGTTCCTGTCAGTAGTGTTCCAAGTCCGTTGCAGCAACCTCCGGAAGAGACGAGGTGGCGTCATGACCTCGTGAGTGCAGACACCAGACACTGTAGACACCTTTCGTCTTCTCTTTCCGCTTGTTGTCCATGTCAGTAGTGTTGCAAGTCCGTTGCAACAACCTCAGCAAAATGCCAGGAGGCACCATGACCTCGTGAGTGTGCTTTGTAGACACACTGGTGTAGTGATCTGCCTCAGTGACCCTGTAGTGTCCCAGGTCCTCCGCAAGAGACGAGGAAGCGTCATGACCTCGTGACTACATTCTGAACGCCTGTCGTCTTGTCTTTCGTCATGTTGTCCCTGTCACAAGTGGTCCAAGTCCATCATAGCCTATAGAGCGCATGTATTACAATTATAGACTCACTCGTTTCATCTTTTCGTCTTATTCGCGTAGCTGCATGAGGTGACTTTCGGACTTGCATGTTTTATTAGCAGGAAGTCTGTGTTGATCTGTTATCGTTCAGTCGAAATTTGCTGTAGAGCTGTGGAATCTAATTGGTGAGGTTGCTGTTAATTGTTATATGAATACAGTTCCTTCACCACTTGAATGATTCTACATTATGAAGGGCAGCAGTGAAAGCTATTTTAATGGTTCATTAATTGTACGGGGAAACTTCACAAGGGCAGTGTCCATAAACCACAATTCTTAAAGAGAAAGGAGAGCCGAAGCTGAATCGAGCCGAGGTCCTTCTGCTAAGCAGCCTATCGCCATACCGCTGCGCCAAACCGGCTCACATAAATTATGGCTCATATCCGCCAGTGAAATTTGTCCCTAAAGTCGGACAGTCAGCTTCGACGGCTTTTCTTTCTACATCCCGAGGGAGTAAGTAGGATGATGCACTGACTGGTCTTTGCAATGAAGCACATAAATGTGGCGACGAAAGAAACATTGTGACATAAAATTATACTGCATAAAATGAAATTTGCTTGATATATATCTGTTATCATTGTTGTTTTTTTAAACATTATTATTACCAAGCGGACGTCCTTTTGCTTCGGGATAGGTCTTTATCGGGAATCTACAGGTGGAGTAAATTACGATCGAGTCATGTATAATCGAGTCAAAATCTCAAATACATTCAAAGGTGGCATTGTGCTGCGCCTTTGAGGCCCTTCGTGCATGATCGCTATCATTGTAAAACTCTGAATATTCTGTCCTGCAAAGCGTAATTTGGGTAGGATGATTTGCCTCCTGCAACGGTATACATATACATCTGATTAACTGTGAGAGGATTCCTCCTTTCAAAACGGACACGTGAAAGCAATTTTTCTCGCTAAATGCACACCAATAAATGATGGGTGGTCCCTTTTTTTCTCTCCTTTTTTTCTTTCTTTCCTGTACGCATATTTTTATGTACTCTAGCTTTCGTCAAAGCCAACAGCTGAAGACGTGCATTTGTGATTAAATGTGTTCATATACTGTTGCGTTGCTTCCGCTAGCAGAGTTGGCATATCGTGTTAACGATGTCCTGGTTTTAGAAACAGTGACCGCAGGATCCTGTTTATCGTCCCCACCCCTCTCTGTGCCTTGTGAAAGGATCCGTTCCATCACATTTCCCTTAGTGTCTTGTCAAAGGACCCTTTTCGACACCTTCAGTGTCTTGTCAAAGGACCTTTCTCGATACCTTCGTTGTCTAAGGACCCTTTTCGACATCCTCAGTTTCTTGTCAAAGAACCCTTTACAACACCCTCAGTGTCTAGCCAAACCCTTTTCGACACCCCAGTGTCTTGTTAAAGGACCCTTTTCGACACCCTCAGTGTTTTTGTCAAATTACCCTTTTCGACACCCCAGTGTCTTGTTAAGGGACCCTTTTCGACACCCACATTGTTTTCACAAAGGACCCTTTTCAAAACCCTCAGTGTTTTGCCAAATTGCCCTTTTGCCAAATTGCCCTTTTCACCCCCGGGAAACCCAACCCTCAGTGTCTTGTTAAGGGACCCTTTTCGACACCCACATTGTTTTCACAAAGGACCCTTTTCGACACCCTCAGTGTTTTGCCAAATTGCCCTTTTCAACACCTTCATTGTCTTGTCAAAGGACCCTTTTCGACACCCTCAGTGTTTTGCCAAATTGCCCTTTTCAACACCTTCATTGTCTTGTCAAAGGACCCTTTTCGACACCCTCAGTGTCTAACAGTCTTTACAAAGGACACCTTTTGTTTTTCTCAGTGTCTTCTTGAAGGATTTTATATAAGTGCCTCCCCCAGTATCTCAGCAATGGATTATTTCCGTTGATGTCAGTGCCTTCTTTCAGGGCCCTTTGTTTGGCCTTGAGTGTTTATTGAAGGGCCCTATTATTTTATCGACCCCTCAGTATTTTATCAAAGGACCCGTAGCATCACTGCCAGTGTCTTATTTAAGGACCTGTCTACCGTCCACGGTGTATTATCAAAGAACGTTTTACGTCACCGTCAATGTTTTATGACAGGACCTGTCTGCCATACACATTGTATTATCTAAGGACCTCTGCCATCCAAAAGTGTATTATCAAAGAACGTTTTACGTCACCGTCAGTGTTTTATTAAAGGATCTGTCTGCCATACACATTGTATTATTAAAGAACCTGTCTGCCATACACATTGTATTATTAAAGGACCTGTCTGCCATCCTCGGTGTATTATCAAAGGACCCTTTGCGTCACCGTCAGTGTCTTCGTAAAAGACTCTTTCCGTTGCCCTGTCTTCTGAAAGGGTCCTGTCTATCGCCCTCAATGTTTCATCAAGGGACCACTGTTCAACACTCTCTGTGTCACACAGTCTTGGCCAAGACCCTTCTGTTACCTTCAGAGTCTTCTCAAAAGACGCTATCTGTCTGTCTTCCCCGGTATCACGTCAGAGACTTTGTCCGTTCAGCCAAACGCCCGAGAGCGAAAGGAGCGACTGACGCGAACATTGTGCGGTAAAGGTCAATCGGTGAGACACAGGCGTCGCAATTAAACCAGCAAGTCTGTGCGACGCTGCGTTTAGAGCTTAGGTTATAGTACAGACCCCACGGCTCCAAAATCTGTTCCCAGGTCTAACTAACTGCAGGGGTTCGTGTTTGTCAGTTATACAGTCTGTGGTCTGGCTTGCAGCCCGATGGTATCCTAACCGAACCGCCACGCCGTCGCCGTGTTTT
>JABMCL010003839.1:240000-242500 GCA_018857735.1 Alviniconcha marisindica
CGAGTTCAGAAGAAAATAAGCTTGTACGAGAGAGAGAGAGAGAGAGAGAGAGAGAGAGACACGAGAGAGACAGAGACAGAGACAGAGAGACAGACAGACAAAGACAGACAGACAGACAGACAGAGGAGAGAGAGAGACAGACAGACAGACAGACAGACAGACAGACAGACAGAGGGAGAGAGAGAGAGGGAGGGAGAGAGAGGGAGAGAAAGGGGGGGGGGAGGTGATGTAGGGGGATGAGAATGAGAGACAGATTGAAAAGAAAATATGCTTGTACGTAAGAGAGAGAGAGAGAGGGGGGGGGGGAGGGGGGCGGAAGGGGAGAGAGAGGGTGATGTGGGGGGCAGAGAATGAGAGACAGAGAGAGTGAATAGCCTTAGGCATCAAACGACCTGCGAGCTGCGTCAGGAGCCAGACGACCTTCCACTATGTCGTCATCGTTGGCTCTCTGACACGAGGCCGCTTCTGGCGATGGCCTCCCCTTGTTCTGGAATCCCCAGTAACCTCTCCCTACCCCCTCCACTCCTCCCCCTCTTTCCTTCTCATGAAAAAGTCAGTCAATTAAATCGTCTCGTCTGATTTTCCGAAGAGCTGCCGCCAGCGACCCCCTGTTGACACCACCTCGTGTAGTGCACCGCTTCACCGCAAGGTCCTCCGGATGACGTCTTCGTTCGCTCTGCAAATAGATGCTATCTGCTCCATGCCGCTCGAGGTCAAGAGAAAGGCGGCTGCCGTGTGTGTGTGTGTGTGTGTGTGTGTGTGTGTGTGTGTGTGTTGTGTTGTGTTGTGTGTGTGTGTGCGTGCGTGCGCGTGTGTGTGTGTGTGTGCGTGCGTGCGTGCGTGCATGTGTGTGCGCGTGCGTGCGTGCGCGCGCGTGTGTGTGTGTGTGTGTGTGTGAGAGAGAGAGAGAGAGAGAGAGAGAGAGAGAGAGAGAGAGAGAGTAACTTGATGTTTTACGCCCAGTCAACCATTGCGGTTCAGGGCATGTGTGTGTGTGTGTGTGTGTGTGTGTGTGAGAGAGAGAGAGAGAGAGAGAGAGAGAGAGAGAGAGAGAGAGACAGACAGACAGACAGACAGACACACAGACACACAGACAGAGACAGAGAGACAGAAACAGAGAGAGAGGAAGGGGTTGGGTGGAGAGCGGCTGGAGGCGTTATTACGAATAATTACATCTTCACCGAGCGAACCGCACTGACTATGCCCAAGGCTTGCAGTTCCTGTATTACATGTGTAGAAGCCCCTTTTCCTTTGATGAGCTGAAGGTGATTTACAAACAGTTAGAGCTCGTTTCCGCATGTATCCAACTCCATGAATCCCAGTAACACTTCACAGTATGTCATTTAACTCCTGTCGGCGAATACCTCGCGCTCTATAGCTGCATGTGTTAAAAAAAAAAGAGCAAAAATAGAAAAAGGCTGTGATCTGAATTGCCGATTGAACAAAGAGATAAATCACTTTTGCAAAATGGTTTATACTTCATGCACTCCTCCCTTTCTCTGTTTGCATTTAAAACTCTCTCTCTCTCTCTCTCT
Organism: Alviniconcha marisindica; assembly: GCA_018857735.1. Lineage (NCBI taxonomy): Eukaryota > Metazoa > Mollusca > Gastropoda > Provannidae > Alviniconcha > Alviniconcha marisindica. Next base: position 241,536 of record JABMCL010003839.1, read on the forward strand.
CTCTCTCTCTCTCTCTCTCTCTCTCTCTCTCTCTCTCTCTCTCCTCTCCCCTCTCTCTCTCTCTTTCTCCCCTCCTCTCCCCTCCCCTCCCCTCCCCTCCCTCCCTCCTTTCCCCCTCCCATGCTTGCATTTAATTATCTGAACACGTTGTGTTGGACGTTGCATTTTATTACGCACGTCGCCTGTTATCGTTTGCATCGTTGTCGTCGTTTCATCCGGTCCTGCAGGCGCTGTTGTAACGTACACAATACTGATGTTGAATAAACTGGGACGTATTCTTCATACGCCCTTAGGCGCCTCCGCCCCCCCCCCCCCCCCCCCCTCCTCTAACTTGTGATTTTTTGGGGGATTTATTTTTTATTTTTTATACCTGCAAGGCAAAATGATGATGATACTGATGGCCCCATTTCAGTCACCAGTTTTGGGAGTTCGTCTTTATAAAAAAATAAAATAAAAAAATCAGAGCGCGTACCACTTTTATTTCACCACCTCCTCCTCTTCCTTCTTCTTCTGTGTTTCTTCTTCAGAAGCAGTCAGAAATATCGTCCTGATTAGTACGCAAGTTTTAGGCAATATCTGTTCATTTTACATAACAGAGACCGTCGGTCATTCTCTCACCAATATCTGACGTGGGATCTTTAACCTGCGCAACGGTCTGAGAGCGTGCAACGCACACGAGGGCGAGGCAAGTTCGGAATGAAATAATGTTGGAATAATTTCACGTTTAACCCTTTCACTGCCATGATGTCATCTGAAAACGACCAATAAAAACGCGAAATTTGAAACCCTTAAGCCTTTTGGTTTTCTTTTTCGCATTAGCACGTGAAAGGATTGTCATCAAAACGCACTACATTGAAACTACACTCGTTACAGGACCGGAACATATACTGTTCGCAGGCGTATTTGCGTGCACTTTTCAGCCCGGAAGTTTCACAGGCTGGGGTAGTGAAGGGGTTAAACCAGAC
>JABMCL010003839.1:247500-255000 GCA_018857735.1 Alviniconcha marisindica
CACTCTGTTGACCTGTGCCACTGTGCCATAATTTCCCCATTACCTGCGTGCTTCTTTTCACGTTGCTGATCTGTCCCATTGGTCCATATAATTTCCCATCACTTGCCTGGTTCCTGTCCCGCTGTTGACCTGTGCCACTTTGCCAAATAGTTTCCCCATCACTGCCATGGCTGTTTGGGCGTTCAGCGTTGACCCCCATCCAACCACGCTTCATATCACGCTGCTGACGTGCCCCACTTTGCCCTATAGTTTCCCATCACTTTCATGGCTGTGTGGGCGTTTACTGTTAAAGTGTCTTGTCTTCATGTCGACCCCCATCCGACCACGCTTCGTAATTATCGCACTGCTGACCTGTGTCACACTCTACCATGGAGTCTTTCTACCCCATCATTTGCACGGCTGATGGGGCGTTTAATATTAACCCCTTCACTGCCCCAGCCTGTAAAATGTCCGGGCTGAATGACGCACGGACGCGCCTGAAAACAGTCTATTTTCCCGTCCTATAACATCTACTTTCAATTCCATGCGTTTCGGTGGAGATCCTTTCACATGCCTGTGCGAAAAAGAAGACCAAAAGACTTACGGGTTTCAAATTTCGCACTTTTATGGGTCGTTTTCAAATTACCTCGTGGCAGTGAAGGGGTTAAAGAGTGTGTCTTCATGTCCACCCATTATTATCCAGTCGCGCCGCTGACCTGTGCCGCTCTACCAGGAAGGTTCCCCATCATTTGCACGGCTGATGGTGCGTTTAATATTAAAGAGTTTGTCTTCATGTCCGTAATATCAAAGAGTGTGTCTGAATTCATGTCCACCCATAATTATCCAGTCACGCCGCTGACCTGCGCCTCACTCTACCATGAAATTCCGCATCATTTGCACGGCTGATAGGGCGTTTAATATTAAAGAGTTTGTCTTCATGTCCGTAATATTAAAGAGTGTGTCTTCATGCATGTCCACCCATAATTATCCAGTCACGCCGCTGTGCGGGTTTCAGACAGGGGGAGTACTGGAAGGCGAGCAGGCGGACGTTGAATCCCAAGCTGATGAAGCCGCAGGCGGCGGGCGAGTACATCGCCGGCTTGAACAGCACGACGACCGAGTTCATCACCAGACTGCGCCACCTGAAGGCCGCGCAGCCCGACGGTCGCTGCGTCCGGCAACTGCCTCTGGAGATCAACAAGTTCACCATGGAAGGTGAGGGTCAGCTGGCACCGCAACTCTTCCTCTTCTTCTTCTTCTTCTTCTTCCTCTTTCTCCTCCTCCTTCTTCTTCTTCTGACTTGTCCTCCTCCTCCTTCTTCGTCTTCTTACTTCTCCTCCTCCTCCTCCTCTTTCTTCTTCTTCTTCTTCTTCTTCTTCTGCTCCTCTTCTTCCTCGTCTTCTTCTTCTTCCTCCTCTTCCTCCTCCTCCTTCTTCTTCTTCTTCTTCTTCTACTTCTTCTTCTTCTTCTTCTTCTTCTTGTCCTCCTCCTCATTCTTCTTCTTCTTCTTGCCCTGATATAACTGTACCGGTTGACTGGGCGTAAAACACCAACTTACTTCTTCTTCTTGATATAACCGTCATGGTTGACTGGGCGTTAAAATAAATTATCTATCTTCTTCTTCTTCTTCGACAGATAGCCATTGTCTTTTCCTCCTCCTCCTCCTCATTCTTTCCAGAAATGACTTGAGGACGGCGTAGGGACCACGCATGCCATATTTTGTGCTGATAGAAAATACTGAAGCGAGTTTTATTGCTGTTGTCGTTTAAACGACAGCAAGTCTAGCTGACGTTTAAACGACAGCAAGAGAAACAAAACTCGCTTCAATCTTTTCGAAACAAACGAAAGATCTAAACGACACGATATTTAAGACATACAGTACAAAATGAGAGTTGAATTTGTCCTAATTTAGCTTTAATTTTCTGAAGAATGTGTCTTTTGCTCGTTTTTTATCGTGGGTTCCCTGACTGTAGAGAGCTTTAACTGCAATGCTCCTCCACAGATCCAAACACACAAAAGGTTCAAAAGAACGCTATTTATTAGCACAAAACACAACATGCTAACTCCACAGAGTTACTTTGCCTTAGCCAGACCTGGAAATCAGCCTTTCTGTTATTTTCTCCCTTCTGCAGCTGTGGGCAAGTTGTTGCTGAACGTCCGCATCGGGACCATGGACCCCGAGGTGTCGCCCAAGATCAAGGAGTTCATCGACGCGATCGGAGTGATGTTCCTGACGGGCCATCAGTTGATGGCCTTCGCCAAGGTCCACCAGATCCTCCGGACGCGCGCCTGGAGGCAGCACGTGCAGGCCTGGGACACCATCTACACGCTGTGTAAGTGGTCTGCACTGCGTGTGTGTGTGTGTGTGTGTGTGTGTGTGTGTGTGTGTGTGTGTGTGTGTGTGTGGGGAGAGAGAGAGAGAGGAGAGGTGGAGGAGAGATGTAGTGGTGTGCGTGTGGTGTGTGTGTGTGTGTGTGTGGTGTGTGTGTGTGTGTGTGTGTGTGTGTGTGTGTGTGTGTGTGTGTGTGTGTGTGTGTGTGTGTGTGTGTGGTTGTTGTGTGTGTGTGTGTGTGTGTGTGTGTGTGTGTGTGTGTGTGTGTGTGTGTGTGTGTGTGTGTGTGTGTGTGTCTTTTTAACACTGTCTATACAAAAATCGGAAACAAAAATGACTGCTAGCGTTCTGAAACAAGATCCAAACACATAAAGGGGATTACCCCGACAATTTGCAAATTGCGTTTTTGTCCTAATAAATATCTATAGTATTGTTGTCCTTACAAATAACTGCCTACACACTCTGCACACTGAATAGGTTTTGAACAACGTACGAGCTATCTACACTCTCTGCACATTGAATAGGTTTTGAGCAAAGCACAAACTCGAGCTCATAACGATGTCTCTCGCGGACTGTTCCGGAACACTTGACGCAGGGCCTACTTTTCTGCCTACTTTCAGCGCACGAGCTGATGGCGGAGCAGGTGGACTCGGCCCGGCGGCGCTTGGAGGAGGGGTCATCACCGGCCCCAGGGGACAAGATGGACCTCATCTCCCACATGGTGGCCGCCGGCACGCTGACCAGAGAAGAGATCATCGACAACCTCACGGAGACCTTCATGGGAGGCGTCGACACGGTCAGTACTGCGTGGTCAGGGCTGGAGAGAAGAATCTATTGTTGTTGTTGCATCCCTACTACGTGGCCAAGGCTGGAGTCAAGAATCTATAGTTGTTGAATCCCTACTACGTGGTCAGGGCTGGAGAGAAGGATCTATTGTTGTTGCATCCCTACTACGTGGTCTAGGCTGGAGAGAAGAATCGATTGTTGTTGCATCCCTACTATTTAGTTTAGACTGGAGGGAAGAATCTATTGTTGTTGCATCCCTACCACGTGGTCTGGGCTGGAGAGAAGAATCTATTGTTGTTGCATCCCTTGTACGTGGTTTGGGCTGGAGAGAAGAATCTATTGTTGTCCCATCCCTCAGCTGAACATTCTGGTGGTTTGGTCACACGCTATAATATTAATAGGCAAGAGTGCATTGACAAATGCGTTGCGTTGATAGTGTGAGAGGATTGGTTGGTTGGTTGGTTGGTTGGTTGAGTGTTGCTTTACGTCCTCGGAAACCGTAGGCTTATTAGGGACGGGAGCCCAGGACGGCCACCTCGACTTTCACACAGCTCCTGAGCTCTGCGAGATGATTGCGTGTGTGGCGGTATTTTATTACCTAACCCCCAACGTATGGGCAGCCACGCGCCGTCTTCAGAGGTTTGGTCCCCATTTCAGGAAGATGGATGCTGTTGTGCAAGGAATTTAGCTTATCGTGGCTGAAGATAGTCTCCACATAGCTATGCAGCACTGGTAACACTCAAATAAGCACACTGCTTTTGTGTTTCCTGTACTTGTGTGTTGAGTTTATGATTGCGATGTATGAATGGAAAAAACGAAAAACCAACAACAACAAAACAAAAACAACAACAACAAAAACAGCACAACAACAAAAAAACTGTGGAGCGCATAACAACATTTTGATGCGGGCCTGGCATTCTTGCTGGTGTCAGTGTACTGTGACCCAGCCCAAGCCAAGGCTTGAGAATGGAAGGAACTTCAAACTCGCCTTACTTTCCCAATTATTCAGTTTCGCCCGAATAGCCCTCTTCTTTTCCCCCCAAGAGCGGTGCCCGTTTTGGAGATAAGACATCCTTCATTTTGCGTGTAAAGGCCTAATTGAAGCACTTTGAAGAAATGGAGACAGTGCCTGAGCTGAAAGCCGCCTTTTAGTGTTCTCTGCGTGGTGCTGAAATACGCTTCCTTCTTGCCGTGTACATGTAGTGTCGGCGTTGTTAGAGTGTTGTCTTCTTCTTCGGCTCTCTACTCGCCCTGATATAACCGTAATGGTTGACTGGGCATAAAACGCCAGGTTGCTTGCTCACTCACTCTTCGGCTCTTTGAGCTGCGGGGGTGTTATCGTTTACCATTTGGAGTTGACTCTCTCTCTCTCTCTCTCTCTCTCTCTCTCTCTCTCTCTCTCTCTCTCTCTCTCTCCTGTGTCTGTGTGCTGTTATACATCTTTCAAGTTTCCACCTCCAGTGTCCACACAACTTATTTTATGTGACGTGAACGTTTGTCAGATATTGAAAAAAGGGCTATAGAATCACATGCAGAAAAGAGCACAGTGAGTCCGCTCGAGAGCGGAGACCAGCGCTATGATATAAAATCGACCAACAACTTAACCGTACATCTTACAATGGATTTCTCTCCACAGGTGGCTAATGGCGTGTCGTTTATGCTCTACCTCCTGTCGACCAACCAATCAGCGCAAAGGAAACTGAGGGAAGAGGTGGACACGGTGCTGGGTCAGAGGTCGTGCACCATGGAAGACCTTCAGGCCATGCCCTACGTCAAAGCCGTCGTCAAGGAGACGCTACGCCTGTTCCCACCCATCCCCCTGAACGCTCGAGTGACGCAAGAAGAAGTCGTCCTCAGCAACTACCGCATCCCGAAAGGGGTGAGTCTTGTTCTCCTCCTCCTCCTCCTCCTCCTCCTCCTCCTCCTCCTCCTCCTCTTCCTCCTCCTCCTCCTCCTCCTCCTCGGCCTGGCAGCGCAGGGCCATTCCTTTACCACTGAACGGCCGGGAGTTCCTTCGTGGCTGAGTGGCTTTTGCGCTGGACTGTAAATCCAGTGGCCAAGAAGGTTCCGCTCCTAAACGCGACACGGAAGAACTGAAAAACAGTCGTTCGCTCGAAGGACTGTGTGTTTTTCAGTTCTTCCGTGTCCAGACTTGTGCAGTCTCGTCACTGCCTGCCCGGGCCTCTGCATGCACGACACGCGCTGTGATCGTATAAAGATCCCGCGTGTCTACCTTGTCACACCTGTGAGCCGGTTTGGGTTAGCTGGTAAGCAGAGGGACCTCGGTTCGAATCCGCGTCGGCTCTCCTTTCTCTTTAAAAAATTGTGGTCTGTGGACACTGTCTTGTGACTTTGTCCCTCACAATTAATGAAACATTAAAACGGCTCTCATCGCTGCCCATCTTAATGCAAGAGTCATTCTGGTGGTGACAGTGTAGCGATAGGTATATATATAATCTCCCGCTCCCCTCTTCCCCCACCTCCATACCCCCCCTCCCACTTCTCTCTGTGGACGTTAAGCACCATGTTTACTTCCTTCCTTCCTTCCTTGCCACAAGAAAAATCCTAACGGCGGTTGCGTGGAAACAAAGCCGGTAACGCCTAATAGTATCAAAATCGTCTTTGTGGCTACTCCTAATCGAAGAAGGAAGAAAAAGAAAAAAGAAAGAAAAAAAACATTCGTTCGCTTACAAGTGAGACAAATTTGGTGACATATTTGGAATTTGTCACGTCAAACCACGCATACTGTCGCATTTGGCGATGTCGCTCAGCGTGTTGAACACTTGAAACACCTGTCACCCTTAATGAATGCGCGCGGCGAAATGGAGCGTACTGGAAAGGAACCCCTTACTTTCGCGAAACCCACAGTCTGGGGACGACGTCAACGCTCCGTAACAATGTGGACCATTTCAGGTCAAAAGATCACGCTCCGCAAGAGTACCGCTTTTGAAAATCACAGATCATAAAAGTCTAGGAGCGAGCATTTTGATGTGTCGAGCAGGTGAGAAAAATGACATGTCCTTTGTGCGCGCCCCATTAGATCGGGAAGGGCGAGGACGTGAGATAAGTTGCGGAGCGAAGCAGATTTAGCGTCAATGCGAGCAGTGGCCGATAAACACGTGCACACCGGTCCGCGCTGGCGTCAGCTGTGCGGCCTTTACTGACTGTGCGCATGAATTTATGCGCCCCAACGAAAACGGTGATGGATATCAGGAAGGAAAATGTTTAGGTTACGCCTTCACGCCCAGATTAAAACCCACCAAAGGTCACAAAGAACGCTTATTATTCTGGAACAGCACAAAACGGGGGCAAATTATCCAGGTAGACCCCTTTCTTTGAGCGAGAAACAGACAGTTAATCTACAAATAAACGACAAAGAACTCTGTGCTCCTTGGGTGCCGGCCATTAAACTGCAGGGGTGCGGTGTGGGGGGGGGGGGGGGGGGGGCGGCGTAAGAAGGGGGGGCGGGGGGGGGGAGGGGTAGGGGTGAGTGAGAACGCGAGGTAATTTGCGAAGCAACTGTGTGCTCCTTAAGGCTGTCCCCTACTTTCTTCAGAGCAGAAAATGTTCAAAAGTTGGATGCTGCTTTATGTCCTGTACTTTAACGGGAGCATTTATTTTGTCGAGAACGTGTGAGATAGATGAATGTGGAGAAGAAGGAAAAAAAGGAAAGAAAAAAAAAAGTGGGGGCGGGGGAGAGGGGGGGTGGGGAATCCAACAAAGGACTTGGTATGTGCTCTGCCTTGTAGAATAGCTGAGCTTTTGAAAGATGAACCCCATTCAGCATGCCTCAAAACGTGTAAATCTGTCGCATTAGCCCGACGGATACTACACACAAAATATGTCAATCTTTCGTACACGACTTCATTGATGATATGCACCAAAGTGTGTTAATCTGTTCTAGGCGGATTTACTATGCATGAACGGCAATAAATTCTTCTTTTTGGGGGTGGTGGTGGTGGTGGCTGGGGAGGTGGGTGGGGGTTGGGGGGGGGGAGCAGTGGGTTGGTATACTCGCGCCAAAACAGTGCCCGTGGATTAGTTTAGTCCTCTTGCTAATACCTTGTCGTACTGACCATTACGAAAAGGAAAACTGTGTACACTGTAATGTATGCACATTCTGCTTCTAAACCCGCTCTGACGTTTCCTGTGAGAAAGTAACCAGTTACGAACAGGGGCAGTGGACATCTACAACACAATTTACGATGGCCACTGGACCGTCCGGAGGAAGACTGGACATTTTTGTGGCACCTTGATCATTGGCTCAGAAATCACAAGAGCGCAAAACGCGTACGCTTCCCACGAACAGGCATGCACACGGCCCAGTTCTTTGTCAGGCACAACCTTAATAGCATTGTGCACCCCCTCCTCACCATCACTGAACAATTCCTGAAGCACTTTAC
>JABMCL010003839.1:260000-265000 GCA_018857735.1 Alviniconcha marisindica
AGCGCCTTTAGACTAGAGACCTTATTGTTGTTGTTGTTTTTGGCCAGTTCGACATCTTGGTGCTTGTGCAGTGTCGTGAGACACGTGCAGTGTTGTGAGACACGAAACATTGACGCTGCAGCCTCTGGTGTCTGTGATCCTGAGGAGGGCAAATCTGGAATTGACCTTGACATTGACCTCGTTTGATTATCCTATCATGACTCGACGCAGTTGTAAAATCCATGTGTTTTGTCACCTACCCCCTCCTCCAAAGTCCCCCCGCCCCTCCCCCGCCCCCTCTTTTATTCCCCCCCTTTCATTTTAGCGGCACTTGTATTTGAGTTTTTGAAATGTTCAGTACTGAGGCTGCAATAGGTTTGTAAACAGAGTTTCAGCGAATACAGACTGTGTATAATAATTATAATATGGTGATCCCCATTGTCAATCATCAGTGGACTGCAGTGCAGGTATGACAAATGATACATGTTGTAAATATTACTATTGTGTACTACTGTGTACAATTTCACTGAGTTGTGCTTTACTCCTAATTCACATAATTATGTGTATCATTGTATGTCGGATAGATTGGAGGGGGCCGGGGGTGGGGGCGGTGTTCTTTCACACAAAAATGGAGCAGTGAAGTGAACAGTTTATTTGATATAATTATGAGTGGTAATAGAGAGGACATGGAGGAGGTTAGTTAGTTACCGGAATTTAACGTCCTGTCAACCACACAGGGTCACTTCAGGGCATAGGTGGTGGGGTGGGGGTGGGGGGTCGGGAGGACATAATCAGCGAATTACTGACACATCGGAAGGGGTGGGGGCTTTTTTTTCTTTTTTTCTTTTTCGGAGGTGGGGGTGATTTCACATTCACATTTGAAGAAAGTGGAAGCACAAGAGTTGCTGACAATCACAAACTGTGATTTTTCTTCCCAACACGTTCATGGGATGTTTTCATGCGGATCTGTAGACCAACGTTTCGTGGGTCAAAGGCGTCAGCGGTAAAAAAACACCAAATGAACCAATGACGTCACTACGAGACCGTGTGTCACAGAAAGAAAAAATAAGAAAAGAACAACAACAAAACGTCTTTTTTGTTGAAGGTATTGCATCAGCAGCACTAATTATTTTGCGGGGAAAGGGTTAAACAGGCTTTAGCGGGCCGTCAGTGAGGAGTGCGAACAGTTATTAATTCGTCAGGTTCTAGGCCTTCAGAGACCGGCTGTTGGGAGTTTGGGTGGAGAGGGGGGTTGGGGGGCGGGGGGTGTGATCACAGTAATGTGACGGTGCACACAATGCATGCATGTATGTACAATGTGATGTGATGTGGTGCGTGTTCCCTGTTTGGTGGCTGTGTTTTATACTCAGGGTTTTTAGCTTACTTAAGCTATTATTAGACCGGATGGGCTTCCGGAATATTAGTCCAAGTAATCTCGGTACGAGGTTAACGCCATTTGTGTCTTTATCCGGCATATTAGCTTGTCTTTTTCTTCTTCTTCTTCTTCTTCTTCTTCTTCTTTCGCCCTGATATAACCGCACTGGTTGACTGGGCTTAAACCACCAAGTTACTACTACTAATGTTCTTCTTTTTTTTCCTTCTTAAAAAAAGAACCTGTTCAAACTTACGGAAAAGGGAAAGAATTCTGTGACTACGGCAAAACTGCGACAAGACTAATTTCAAACCCGCTCATTTCCGCGCGCACGGTTGTACGGAAGTGGCCGACGATAATTGTTGTGAACGTTTATAATAAATCCGGCTATGTTTCTGTTATGCTGCTACTGTGGAAAGAGACGAAGTGGCACATCTTTCACCAAAAAATAGCTACACGTGAACTTACACCGGTTTCAGCTTAAGGATTGTTACCGACGACTGTTGGTTGATTCTGTCTACGCAAGGACTGGAGCCCAACGGCCTAGCTATTTAGCGATTTTTATTTAGCGATGGCCTTAAAATGCCCCGCTTGCGTTAGTGTGGGCAGGCCGGGGTGGTTTGACCCACCCAGCGCACACCGGGTAGCTTGATTAGTGTTCCGAGGCCCATCTGTGTGAAGTGTACCTCATGTTGTAGCCATGACACCGCGGCCAGTAGGGCGTGTCAGCTGAACCATGGCAAAAGGTGACGACAAGAGTAAGACACGCTTGGAAGTCCACTGGATTCCAACACCTTTAGAGTGTATATTAAGAAAAACTAAAAAGGGAGACGGAAGGACGAGCAAAAAACAAAACAAAAACAAAAAACCAAGAAGAGGTGAAGAGTAAAAAGAAGTAGGAAAAAAAGGGGGGTGGGCGGAGGGGGGGGGGGGAGAAAAAAGAAGAAGAAGTATCGACTGATTTATTTTCTGACGAATGTGGGTTAAGCTCCGTTATTGTAACTTCCAGTGCGAATTTCCTTTAAAGGAAGGTCTCGCGAAGGGGTTATCTGCTAATTAGAAACATAATTTTAAGTCGTGGTTCAAGCAGGAGGCCTCAGGACCGTCTGTTGACAGTTTGGAAGCGTTTTGTCAAGGATCTGGCCTGGTGTCGCGAGGGCAAGGAAACTGTTAATGATGGCAGTATTCATTGCTGCTGCGGTACTCGGCCAGTGCAAGACGTTCCCATAGTGCTCATATTTATTTATTTGCCTTCTGTGCACTGAAAGGAATGTGCCTGCGTGTCCAACTCCGAGCTCTGTCTTTCTCTTGTCATCATCGACTTTTGCTACGTTTGTACACCTTTTTATCGTGCTATATGGATGTTGTTGTTTCCGTTGATGTCGTTAACAAATATACAGTACGATGTGTACACGGATACGGTTTCACTTCACCATCCATTCTTGGTGGTGTAACTAAGAATGCATGAATTTAATATCGACTATTGTTTTGTATTGTCAGTTTGAACATGTGTAGCCAGCTGTGTTATTTCTATAGAGTACTGAGCGTGTTTTGACCACAAATTTGGCCGGTTCTTAATTATTTGTTTTTTAATGATTTTATTTAGGACAGTTTTTCGCTATGAACACAGAAAACCTGGCCATTTGGATAAGAAGCACTGACTGTTCTTTGCAGAGTCTGTCTTTTCTCAAAGATTATATATTATGTATATGCATGCCGTTTGGCAGGCGGCATTTGGACTCGTAAGTAATCGTGCATACATTTGAAGAATACGTTTATTTTGTTGAACCCGACTGACGTTCTTTCTGGGTCTGTCCGAACCATCACCTGCCATCTTGCTTTGGGATACTGGAGACTGTGGTTTCATTGTGTTAAGGTTGCTAACTTCTTTCGAAAGACATACTTTGCAAAACGCAAGCTAGTCTTCTTCTTCTTCTTCTTCTTCTTCTTCTTCTTCTTCTTCTTCTTTTATTTTTATGTTTAAATTTTATTTTATGGGAAGCGGATTAGTTAAGAGCACATTTCCACGCGACCTAAAGTTAATACAGAATGCGAGTTGCATCTTGTGCTTGGCCACGACAAAGTTCAGTTCAGGTGAGATTAAGATGGTACTTGTTTCAACGCCTGGAAAAGTCCAGATTCGCTCTAACCTACCTCTCAGAAACGCCCCCCAGTGCTGCATGCAAAGGTCGTGAACAGTGTGCAAGCCGGGGGGGTTATTACGTGTCTTTCGAAAGGATCTCAACTGACTGGGATTCTTTGTTCTGGAAACAGCTTTTAAAATTTTGTTGTTCCATTTTTTTAGGGGATGGAGAAATGAAATGAGAGTGGGTGGGGAGTGTTCACATTGGCGTAAGTTAATTCAGGTTATTATTACTATTATTTTGATTTTTTTAATCTCGTGTATGTGATTCAGGATCGATTCTCAGCTATGGGCCTCATGCTTTTGATAAATTACATTGCGGTAGATGGCTTTGAAAATTTTTTTTACTTTGCTACATTCAGTTACATTTTGTAAATTATAGTGTCGAGATGACTTCCTTTATTTTGCCTCTCTGAACTCGTGACTCATTTTGTCAGAGTTACCGTTTAGTATTAGTGGTCTGACAGGTACAACAACGAAATGCTTGTTAGTTCCTCCAGAATAAAAACTGGTACTGCAGTATGATGGATTAACTCTCTGTCTGTCTGTCTGTCTCTCTCTGTCTCTCTCTCTGTCTCTCTGTCTTTCTCTGTCTCTCTCTCTCTCTCTCTCTCTCTCTCTCTCTCTCTCTCTCTCTCTCTCTCTCTCTCTCTCTCTCCACCGGATTATAAGGTATTGTATATGGTGAGAGTGATTGTTTTGGAATGTAGGGCAGTGATTTTTCTTCTTCTTTTCTTTCTTTTTATATATTTTTTTGTTTTAATTTTTATTATTGTTTGGACTGCACCTACAACATTTTTTTTTAACTCGTGTTTTAAATATGTGTCGTATTTTTGCCAAAGAACATTGTTGAAATACGCCGATCAAAGCATTTAACGGGTATTAAGTTGATCAATTCATGGCCATGAGACGCTTGAATATTTTTCGACGAAGTGTTGTTGAGTGTTCGTGAATCGGGTTCTCTGTGTTTCGGAGCCAGATTTGTAATTACTGTACAGTTGTGCTTGGTTGTAACTTATTGGTCCGTTTTCCCCACTGAACAAAACAGTTAGTTCTGACTTGCGGTACGGCAGCCTACGCGTACATCTTGACTGGGTTTAGGTTAAAAGTTAGTGTGAAGTTTATGCTGGTTAAAACCTGTGCAACGTTCTGAGGTTTGAAATTTATCACTGTATTAAATTTGTGCACGTACGCGCGTAAACACACAAACACACACACACACACACACACACACACACACACACACACACACACACACACACACACATGCACGCACGCCACCCCGGCCTCTCACGTATGCGCGCGCACGCGCGCGCGCACACACACACACACACACACACACACACACACACACACACACACACACACACACACACACGGGTTATTCTGCGTGTATCGTAGTCACATATAATTACAGTCTTAAGTGAAATAGCATTGGCCTCCACCAACAGCAGAAAAGCCAGACTCAGTATTAGTCAGTTATAACGACAGCGGGTCCCGTTCGCT
>JABMCL010003839.1:270000-287500 GCA_018857735.1 Alviniconcha marisindica
ATCGCGGAAATAAATTAGGTTAATTGTTATTGTGCAAGATCATGTCACTCTGTCAGAGATGAACATAACTGTCGTGTTCGTGTGCGGTCTTGCCCTGATGAAACTGTACTGGTTGACTGGGTGAAAACACCACGCTACTCGTGTGCAGTTTGTGAACTTTGTTGCAAAGGTGGAAATACGATACTGCGTCGAAGTTGCGGGTTACAACAGTCACAAAGGACTCGAACTCTTAGCGACAGAGTATTATGTATTCACAGACAGACAACACACACACACACACACACACACACACACCCCACACACAACACGACCACACACACACACACACCACACACACACACACACACACACACACACACACACAACAACACACACACACACACACACACACACACACACACACAACACACACACACACCACCACGCACGCACACGCACACGCACGCACACCACCACACACACACACATACACACACACACACCACACACACACACACACACCACACACCACCCACCACACCCTCCATCCACCATCGCCCCCCTCCCCCCATCCCCCCCCCCCCCCCCCCCCCCCCCCCCCCCCCCCGCCCCCTCTCCGTCTCATTATGAAGCATTAAAAAAATGATTCTAAAGTAATGGGGGAAACACACACACACACACAACACACACACACACACACACACACACACACACACACACACACACAAATGCCGATGAAACACTGAAAACAACACCGACAACAACAACAAACGTCCTCTGGAAAACCACCGAAAAGAACCAAGGCATTTTATTCTCTGGAAAAGAAAACGGAGGACAAGAAAGGGAGTTAATTAGCCCTCGTTATACGTAACACATCTACAACAACAAACTTATGTTACGCAGTATTTCCAGCGCTAATTAACTCCCTTTTGTGTTGATTCTGTACGAGCGCTCTGGGCCTCGTTCTGTTTCAGATTTGAGACGACAAGAAAGTAAAGCACCGACAATCTGCATCAAATATTCAGCGCATGTTTGCGATCCAGAAAACGCAGGAGGGCTGGACCGTTCACAGCAGTTTGGAAAAACCCACCAGCTCCGATCTCCACACAATGGAGACGTGGTTGCTGCTGTCTATTTTTAGCAGAGGGGGCTAAACTCAAAAGGTTATCACCAACCGCTTGCATTTTAAGGACCCTTCCCTTGGAGGCACTTAGTGGCAGACCGCGATGTTCAGGAGGAGCGTGGGGGTGGGGTGGGGTGGGGGGTGGGGGGCAAGAGGGGTGCAGGTACATCTGGAACTCTTCTTTGTCATGTGGTAAAGACTTCCACATAAAACAGAAGACTATTTTTTCTTTACTGCTTTCAAGTGTCTCGTTTGGCACATTTCATCTCCACTCGCCGTCTGATTGTTCTTTTGGCTCTGCCTCTCTGTCTGTCTGTCTGTCTGTCTGTCTGTCTGTCTGTCTGTCTGTCTGTCTGTCTCTCTCTCTCTCTCTCTCTCTCTCTCTCCTCTCTCTCTCTCTCGCTCTCTCTCTCAGTGCCTGTCTGTTTGTGTCTGTCTGTCTCTCTCTCTCCCTCGCTCGCTCTCTCGCTCTCTCTTCTCGGTTACTCTTTCAATTCCACGCTCTCTCTCCGTCTCTCTTAAAATTCGTACTGATTCCTGTTTACTATTCATTTGTACAAGAAACAAGCCAGACTTGTTCTGTTCTTTGTTGGTAAAAGAGAGGAATAACCTAGCCGCTGCGCCTTGACGAACTTCGGTTCGCAAAAGCATAAAACGTATTTTGGTCTTGAGTACGAATACTCAATGCCAGAAAAACCAAACGGACCTTGCGGAGGGAAATGTTTGAACTTAGGCTACATTTTCAGGCCCACTTTCTTTTTTAGGCTCGATTCCCCATTAAAGGTTTCTTCAGTAATTCCGTTGGCAAAAAACTGACTTTTTTAAACACGGATTTTTTTAATTTTTTGTCCATTGTATGTGTGTGTATACGTTTTTCTGCGTCTTTTTGTACGGCACATTGTGCCCTAGATTTGGCTACAGATCACTTGTTGTTTTTCCAGCGGAAGAGACCTTTAACAAGAGTCCGTTATATCGTGTTAATTTCATCGTACGCCGCGTCGGTACCATGCAAGCAACACCAACATAAAGCCACTGAGACTTCTTTGTCATGTGGTAAAGCCACTGAGACTAAGAAGAAGAAGAAGCAATACTGGCTCGTATTTTTGCATCACGATTGCTGCTACCACGAATCCGCCAGTCAGTCACGCTCAGTGGAACTGAAATGGCTGATTTCAAGAAAACCCGGGTTGCTGACAGAAAACAGCTTTGTCACTGTCATCACCTCGTGATAAATGGTAGGGGGGGGTTGTCATGGCAGCGTCCGTGCAGCGACTCACGGCACGTGAAAAACGTGTGAATACGTGTCGATCGAACGACTATAAACCACAGGTAAAAGCGGCACGGGCCGTCCAGCTGCACGATTTGCACACTGTGGTGAGTACTCTGCACGCCACACAGCCATGCGATTAGAGAACGTAGCTGTAAGATACGTAACAGTCAATGTTAGAGTTCGGTGGATTATGGAAACACCGACATAACCCACCATGCACTGAGTAAGTCGGTGTTTTACGCCCAGTCAACCAGTGCGGCTACATCAGGGCGAACCATGCACTGAAAGTGTCAAGAATCTTCAAAATGTTGAAGTTGGACACTATACGGAAGAAGAAGAACAGCCTACAAAACCGCCGCCATGACCAAAAACCAAGGAATCATTGGAAAAGTAAAACTCCAGTACCAAGTATATATTATTACGCTGTTGGGTACGCGTGCTGGTCGTACTGATTGCTGCCCGCAGGACCCAACCAGTTCAAATTCCATGACTCTCCAGCATTTGCGCATAGTTCAGGAGCTGTGTGAGAGTCGAGGTGGACGTCCTGAGCTGTCCGTCCGAACGAGCCTTCTGGTTTCCGTGGACGTAAAGAATTATTGAACCGTGCTTCGGCATTGGTCACAACTTGTCCTTAATATGTCAACTGACATCTGAGGACATTAAACATCACTTCATCATCATCATCAGGATTTGCGCGGCCGTGGTCAGCGGGGCACACTGGCCAACGAAAGCTCTCCGCAAGTGCAGAAAGCTGGCGATTTGATTAATAAAGTAAGTAAATAAGTCAGTAACTTGGTGTTTTGTGCCCAGTCAACCATTACGGTTATATCAGAGCGAACTAGCACAGTAACGTTACGTGGTTAAAATTCATATAACCAAAAAATATCTGAAAATTTAAATTCTTCCCAAAATATTTATTGCTTTCAAATAGTTAAAAAATCTTTTTCATCGAATTTTCTCCAAACAGGATAATATTCAGGTAGGTGACTGCAGTGGATGGCATTACTTAAGTTTTTATTATATGGACTCTTGTTGAGCCCCTCATCTCGAGAAGAGCCCTAAGCGCTTCACAGTGGCAACCGTATAGCGCTATTCTCTGCTTCCGAGCAGACCCACTGCCCTTTAGTCGTATGCGACTTTGAGTGAGATGCTGAAGCTTTGCTCAGTGCATTTTTGAATAGCCACCGATGTGGTTTAGCGCTGTTTGGTTGTTACATGGCTGGTGCCACGTGAAACTGCTGCTGTTTCGGCACATGTTCTGGGTACACCATAGAACCATGCACTTTTTTTTTTCAGTGCTACTTTATTCGAATCCACACACGAATGTTGCATGTGTGATTAGCTGTAACTTGCCACCTGCACCCGTTTTGCAGAATGACCTGGATCTTTCAAGTTTGCATGCTACTGCGGTAACGCGGGTGTGGAACTGATACCGAGCACACAAAAACGACCGTGGAGAAGAAAAACTCTACCGCCGCGTTTTCTGGGACTCGAACCTGCCACCTTTCGATGACGAATCTGGCGCTCTACCACTGAGCCATCCCCGCTCCCCGTACCTGCTTATGCTTCATAGGTCTTTCATCGGATTCCTTGGACTCGAAGCAGAGACGGGAGGACAGGAGCAGGTCAATCTTCAGGTAAGTGACTCCAGTGCATGAAGTATGCTTCCTTTGTCGTTTACCTCATTCCAAACACTTTATATTGGAATATATTCCAATATATATATATATATATATATATATATATATATATATATATATATATATATATAAAAGACCGGGCGTAAAACACCAAGTTACTTACTTACCCCATACTGCCAGCAGATCATGACGAGATGGGTCGACAGAAGAGGAAACCCTCACTGGGTGATGAATGCAGCGACTTGGAGGCCACGTCAGTCTTTTAAAACACAGTTCCGAACAGACGAGGGATAGTATATTCGTTCGTGCGTCCGTAATTCAAATGTGCTGAGTTTACAGAAGACAAATAAATAATCTTGATTCTTGCGTATATCATGCTTTTCGTGTGCAACCATCTGCGTCGTGAACTGACATGACGACTTCTGTCTGTCTGTCTGTCTGTCTGTCTGTCTTCCTCTCTCTCTCTCTCTGTCTCTCTCTCTCTCTCTCTCTCTCTCTCTGTCTCTGTCTCTCCGTCTCTGTCTGCTTCTCGTCTGTCGTTTCGTTTCTCTCTCTCTCTCTCTCCTCTCTCTCTCTCCTCTCTTCTCTTCTCTCTCTCCTCTCTTCTTCTCTCTCTCTTCTCTCAACGTTCGTATTCGTATTCTCTCTCTCTCTCTCTCTCTCTCTCTCTCTCTCTCTCTCTCTCTCTCTCTCTCTCTTCTCTCTCTCTCTCTCTCTCTCTCTCTCTCTCTCTCTCTCTCTCTCTCTCTCTCTCTCTCTCTTTTCTCTCTCGGATGTGTGTGTGAGCGCACCCGCGCAAGCGTGTGTGTGCATGTGCGTATTGTTGCTTTGCTCTCTGTCTCTCTCTGTATCTCTCTCTGTCTCTCTCTTTCTCTGTCTCTCTCTCCCCCCTCCCCCCTCTCTCTCGACAATAATAACAGATTTGAGCAGTAGATACGTGGGTACTATTTCAGTCTGCCGCCCAGTCTATCCCCGAAGATAGAGGTCCCAACAAATGAACTGCAAACTCAATGTATCCCCAAAGCAAGACACTCAGTCAAACCCCGAAGCAAGACGCCCCGACAAATGAACTACAAACTCAGTCTATCCTCGAAGCAACGACACTCAGTCTAACCCAGAAGCAATCAAGACACTCAGTCCATCCCGGAAACAAGATACTCAGTCTCTCCCCGAAACAAGACGCCCCAACAAATTAACTACAAACTCAGTCTGTCCCCGAAGCAAGACACCACAACAAATTAACTACAAAACAGTCTGTTCCCGAAGCAAAACGCCCCAACAAATTAACTACGAACTCAAGTCTGTCCCCGAAACAAGACACCACAACAAATTAACTACAAAACAGTCTGTCCCCGAAGCAAAACGCCCCAACAAATTAACTATGAACTCAGTCTGTCCCCGAAACAAGACACCACAACAAATTAACTACAAAACAGTCTGTCCCCGAAGCAAAACGCCCCAGCAAATTAACTACAAATTCAGTCTCTCCCCGAAGCAGGACGCCAGAACAAACTAACTACAAAACAGTCTCTCCCCGAAGTAAGACGTCCCAACAAATTAACTGCAAACTCGGTTTAACCCCGAAGCAGGACGCCAGAACAAACTAACTACAAAACAGTCTCTCCCCGAAGTAAGACGTCCCAACAAATTAACTGCAAACTCGGTTTAACCCCGAAGCAGGACGCCAGAACAAACTAACTACAAAACAGTCTCTCCCCGAAGTAAGACGTCCCAACAAATTAACTGCAAACTCGGTTTAACCCCGAAGCAAAACGGCCCGACAAACTAACTAAAAAACAGTCTCTCCCCGAAGCAAAACGCCTCAACAAATTAACTACGAACTCAGTCTCTCCCCGAAGCAAGACGCCCCAACAAATTTACTACAAAACAATCTCTCCCCGAAGCAAGACGCCACAACAAATTAACTACAAATTCAATCCATCCCCGAAGCAAGACGCCCCAACAAACTAACTACAATCTCAGTCTATCCCCGAAGCAAGACGCCCCAACAAATTTACTACAAAACAATCTCTCCCCGAAGCACGACGCCACAACAAATTAACTACGAACTCAGTCTCTCCCCGAAGCAAAACGCCTCAACAAATTAACTACAAACTTAGTCTATCCCCGAAGCAAGACGCTCCAACAAATTAACTACAAAACAGTCCCTCCCCGAAGGAAAACGCCCCAACAAATTAACTACAAAACGACGGAAACAACTAGGAAGCCTGTGGCCGAGTGGTGCCATTCATCAGCTGGCTGTACGGCTGCCTACGGCCGACTCGCCGCTGGCTTGAAGCCGGCTTTCCACCTGGCAAGTTACGATGGCGCCTCGCTGGCCCTATTTCATGCTCATACATCTCTCTCCGTGTCGGTCTGCATGTGCCTCTGCTTGCCACTCAGTGCACCTCCAGCACTCGCTGGTGACCCCACTCTGCTCTTACGGGGGCTGGAGTGACGGATCTCCTTCGCTGAGTCTGTATTCGACTTAAAAGAGACGCCGGCACAGCAAGCGAAGGTGCACATTGGCCTGAAAACGTAATTAGAAAACAAAACAAAAAACAACAACAAAAACAACAAACAAATGTGCAAATATAAATTTCTTACGGGGATCTCCGTCACTGAGTCAGTTTTCGACTTAAAAGAGACGTACAGCAAGCCTTATAAGCGAAGGTGCACATTGGCCTAAAAACGTTAAAAGAATGTGCTGATATAAATTTCTGTCTGCCGGTTTCCTTCGTTTTGTTCTTTTGTCAATATCGAGTCTCTGCGACAAAAAGGTTTTGATATGTGTGTGTGTGTGTGTGTGTGTGTGTGTGTGTGTGTGTGTGTGTGTGTGTGCGCGCGTGTGTGCGCGTGTGTGCGTGCTTGTGTGTGTGTGTGCGGTTGCCATTGTTGTTTGTTGCCTTCAGATTGAGCGCCGCAGAGCACAGCTACATTGAGGATCTTTTACGTGCTACTGCGGTAACACGGGGGTGGAGCGGATACCGAAATAAGAGTCAGCACGGAAAGTTAGCGCTGAAGAAGAAAATTCTCCCGCCGCTCCCGTCGGGACTCGAACCCGCGACCTTTATATCACGAGTCCGGCGCTCTAACCACTAAGCCATTCCCTCTCACCGTTTTGGGGAACCGCTTTGCATGGGAACTTGGTATCGGATTTACCGGAAGAAAGTCAGGTGTGACAGACCACACAGCTCTGTAGCATACTTATTGTAGTCTTAAACCTAAGTCGAAATTTGCCGGGCTGGCGTTCCTCCGTCTGTTGTTATTATTCATAGCTTCTTTTTTCTTTTCTTTTTTATGTTTTTTATATAGCGCTATTTCCTGTTGTGGACACAGGTGCCACGGACGCAGCCAAAATTGAAGTCCCCATCGCTGAGAATGCACAGTTATCAAAGGTTTCCTCTTTGAAGCTTGCAGGAGGTAAGAAGGTAAGAATGTAGTTCCACATGCTACGGCTACGGGACAGGAACTATGCCCTTTAAGTTTCCGGTTTACTCGACTTCATTTTCCACCAATACTCTCCCACTGGACAGCGACGTATGCCGTGAGCAGGGAATCGGGACCAGCATGAACGTGTGACAAATGTCAATGCGGAAGTGTTTGACGGTCGATAAAAGAGCGTTCGTAGAGGAAGTGCGCAGTGTGTTTATTTGGCACTGGTTTCATTTCTGCTGTGGTCTGATCAGTCGTAGCAACGAGCGAGATCAGAAAGCGAAGCGATACCGCTACGCCTTAGCGTAATAGATCGGTAGCTTGTAGTACATACTATTTAGTCGTATTTCTTATTGCACGTATTTCGGTATCCGTTCCACCTCCGTGTTACCGCAGCAGCACGTAAAATATCACGGTCATTCTGCCAAAAGTGCAGGAAGCAGGTTACAGCTAGACACACATGTACCTCTGTCTCTGTCTCTCTGTGTCTCTGTCTATTTCTGTCTCTCTGTCTCTGTCTCTCTCTGCCTGTCTCTCTCTGTCTCTCTCTGTCTCTGTGTGTGTCTTTCTGCGTGTGTTTGTTTGTGTGTGTGTGTGTGTGTGTGTGTGTGTGTGTGTGTGTGTGTGTGTTGTGTGTGTGTGTGTGCGTGTGTGTGCGTGCGTGTGTGTGTGTGTGGGGGGGGGTAAATGCCGTGTAATTTTATTTTTACTCACCAGTAGCTTAGCAAGGAGTAGTTGTTGACCGAACATAAACTACAATCCTTCAAAAATAAAGTTTTCCTCTCTCTGTCTGTCTCTGTCTCTGTCTGACTGTCTCTCATCTTCTTCCCTCCACCGATGAGCTCCAAGAGAAGGCCGACTTTAATCCAGGGCGAGATGGCTGTGTCAGCTGTCTTCTTCTTTGTGTGGCAGATTCTTGATTTATATCGCCGGCAAACCAATTCTTGCCTTTGCCGGGCTGGTACCATTAGGACCTCAGCTCTCCGCCACGTGTGACACGCCACGATATTGCTACAGTGACACCAACAACAACACTGAATGTAGGCGCTATTCCTACTTACTATCGTGCCTCTGCATAGACTAAGTGTGTATTAGTTGCTCGCGAGTCCAGTTTCTCTCTCTCTCTCTCTCTCTCTCTCTCTCTCTCTCTCTCTCTCTCTCTCTCTCTCTCATTCAGGATCTCTCTCCCTCTCTCTCTCTCTCTCTCTCTTCAGATCTCTCTCTCTCTCTCTCTCTCTCTCTCTCTCTCTCTCTCTCTCTCTCTCTCTCTCTCGTAATGTTAACATCCAAATGAGGACTATTTTTTTTATCGCATTAGGGAGAATGTCATGAAAGAGCTGGGAGGAAGAAGAAAAAAGTCCGGCGAGAAGAGGGCGGGTGGGTACGGGGGGTGGGGTGGGGGGAGGAGGGAATATAATACATTGAAGCTCAGGTTTCTCTCGAAAGTTGTGGTAGTGGGTACTCTATTGCATTACAGTCCTCCCCCCGCCCCCTCTTAATGATTAGAATACTTAAATGGCTTACACCGCTGCCATCTTAACTCAGGGATCTGTTTGATGGTGGCAGAGTAGCTAAAATATGTAACCCCCACCCCCACCCCCACCCCCACCCCCCCCCGCGCCCTTCCTCCTCCCTCCCCCAGCCACTCCTTCGCTCCTGAGATCTCGGTCCCCCTCTGCAGATGTGTCCTTTGTTGACCCTGTACGGTTGACAAGACGTTAGAATCCAATAACCAATTAACTCTCTGCAGATGTGTCCTTTGTTGACCCTGTACGGTTGACAGGACTTTAGAATCCAGTAACCAACTATTTGCAGTGCGGTTGACAGGACGTTAGAATCCACCAACCAACTAAATCTCTGTAAGCATGTGCGGGCTTTGAAGAGTGACCTGGGATGTAATGAGCGTGGAGGAGTAAAAAAATCAATAAAAAATCACTTGATTTCAAACCGATGACGAAGGAATACCTGGTCGTCTGCTCTGATAGAGTTTAAGTATTCTCGTGAACACAGCAAGCTACGAGTCTTAAATTCGGCACACAGCGAGATCCCTCACCAGGCCTTTCGATCATGACACTCACTATACACTCGAAGATGTAGTTTCGTGTTTTCGTTGGTTAAGTAAAATCGATATGAAGAGGTCTGAAGCGGACATTACCGAGCTAGCCTGACTGTATCTGAAAACTTCACCCCTACCGAGACCCTTCTGCCTTTCGGGGTATATCTTTCATCCCTGAAGTGGTCTTCTTCTTATCTTTCTGGTCGCAATAAGAGCGTGGTGTGTAACCACAGCGTTTCAAAACCATTACCTCTCAAGTACGGCGTCCCCCAGGGTTCAGTCTTGGGTCGTGTGTTGTTCAACCTTTACACTCAGCCACTCTCTGGAGTCGTAAAGCAGCACGGCTGTGATAATCACAAGTACGCTGACGACACACAGCTTGAAGATAATGCTTCTCCTTGCGAAATCACTTTGGTTCTTACTCGTCTGGAACAGTGTATTAGTTCAGGTCAAGCATGGATGCTCTGTAATCAGTTAAACCTAAACGGTGACATAACCGAAGTTTTCTGTTCTGGTTCTCTCTCTCTCTCCTCTCTCTCTCTCTCTCTCTCTCTCTCTCTCTCTCTCTCTCTCTCCCGCCCTGATATAACCATACCGGTTGACTGGGCGTAAAACACCAACTTACTTACTTACTTACTCTCACTGTGTGTGTGTGTGTGTGTGTGTGTGTGTGTGTGTGTGTGTGTGTGTGTGTGTGTGTTGGTTTGTGTGCGTGTGTGTGTGTTTGGTGTGTTTGGTTGGTGTGTGTGTATTGTGTGTGTGTGTGTGTGTGTGTGTGTGTGTGTGTGTGTGTGTGTGTGTGTTAAAGCAGTGTATTTCAAGCCGCTGGAAGTGCGCTCTACAAAAACGCTGTCAATTATGAAGCAGGTCTAATAACAATAAATGGACCAGACGTGACTGCCAGTTCCTGATAATTATAGAATCAGGAGCAATGCAATCGCAATTTCACCACACCCACAAGACACTGTGGCAGTTCTCGCGCCCCTCCTTTAGCAAAGAATTGGTGGGTGGGGAGTGAAAGGGGCGGAAGGGTAAGGAGGTCGATGCTCCAGTTTTCAGAAAGTCCTAATCCTGCGTGGCTTCACTGTAGGGTCATGCGTTGGGAAGCAAATGTTAGGCCCGCTGCCACAAAAACAACAAAAAACGTGCCTCCGTCATACTCAGTCATTATAGGCCTGTTTTTTTCTCTCCCCATTTCTCCGTCTTCCTCCTCCTCCACTTCTTCTATTCTTCTTCCCCGCCTTTCTTCTTCTCCTTCTCCTCATCCACTTCTTCTCCTTCTCTTCTTCTTCTTCTCCTCCTGCTTTTTTCTTCTCCTTCTCCTCCTCCACTTCTTCTCCTTCTCTTCTTCTTCTTCTTCTCCTTTCTTCTTCTTCTTCTCCTTCTGTTTTTCTTCTCTCCCTTTCTTCTCCTCCTCCTCCTCTTCTTGTCCTTTCTTCTTCTCCTTCCTCTTCGTCTCCTCCTCCTCCTCCTACTTCTTCTTAAAGTTCTTTCCGATCGTTATAGGGCTTTTCTTCTCCTCCTTCTCCTGTTCCTTATCTGCTCTCATCAATCTACGGAGCCTGGCTGACCATTTGGCCATCCCTTCTGCGCCCCACAGTGGTGAGAGGTCTCCAATGACCGGCCGTTGACTGTGAGCAATGTCAGTCAGATCGATGACACAGCCGCCGCCGAGACGCACGTGCAGCGCTGCTCAATGTAGGTCAAGGACACGACTGTCGCTGTCTTTTTCGCTCCTTCATTCAGTTGATAAACTCTAGATGGTAACACGAGGACGACGGAGGGGTTCAGTGTCTGTGCTGCGCGTGTGTGTTGTGTTGTGTTGTGTTGTGTTGTGTGAGTGTGTGTGTGTTTGTGAGTGTGTGTGTGTGTGTGTGTGTGTGTGTGTGTGTGTGTGTGTGTGTGTGTGTGTGTGGGTGAAGCGGAGAAGAGGGGGGGGGGGGGTTATGCACTGAGAAGAGAGAGTATACGAGCATAGACATAAAAGTCGAAAACTGAACATTGGAGAGAGAGAGAGAGAGAGAGAGAGAGAGAGAGAGAGAGAGAGAGAGAGACCCGCCCGTCACGTTCTTATCTTAGTGACCGTGCCCCCTAACTGCAGTATTATTGTTAGTATTACCCGTCTATGCCATCCGTTGCTTGTTGTTGTTGCCATTACAGTCAAACGTTCCAAACCTTCAACCCACAAGAACAACTTAAGTCTAAATCCCTACCGCCCCTGACGTTTCGTCTTCCATCACTGATTTTCCACTCCGTCTGATCAGCTTCATCATCTCCCAGACGGCGCCTAAGGTCAGCATTGAGATCACCACTTCTCTCTGTGCTCATTGATGAACGGTGTCATTGACCATTCGTGTGAATGCGAGTGAAGGTCCCGGCCGGAATGTGAGGGGCGGGGGGGGAAGTGATGCTTGGCCGTGGGGGAAACGGAGTAGCTCCGCTTTGCGGAGCGGTATTTGTTTGGAACGTGCTAGTATGAAATCCTGTTTCAGGACCTTCCTTCCAGACAGCCATTTACCTAATTGTATCCACTTCCGCTTGCAAAGGGAGGTCACTGACTGACTTGACGGTTCTTTCCCTTGGCGGTCTAAAGTGTTGTGTGTCTACTGTGACAAGATCACAGAACAAACATCTCTGTCTGTCTGTCCCTCTGTCTCTGTCTCTGTCTCTCTCTCTCTCACACACACACACACACACACACACACACACTCACACACACACACACACACACACACACACACACACACACACACACACACACACCACACACACACACACACTACACACACACACACACACACACACACACACACACACACACACACACACACACACACACACACACACACACACACACACACACACACACACACACACACACACACACACACACACACACACACACACACACACACTCACACACACACACACACACACAGCACGCACGCACGCACACTGATACGGGCGCGCACTGTTGTAGCATCATTGTGTACTAACGAGTTTGTTTGGACCGAGAGTCATTTCGACTAGGATGTTATTCTAAGACGCATACACGCACTCGCGCGCGCGAACACACACACACACACACACACACACACACACACACACACACACACACACACACACACACAGGCACGCACGCACGCTCGCACACACGCACGCTCGCACGCACTCACGCACGCAGACACACGCACGCACGCGCAAACACAAACACACTGTATACACTGCACATTATTTTAGCCTCATTGTCTGCAGCCCCTTTTTAATCAGACACAGTCTGGAAACTACAACACTTTCGTCATGTAGTAAACGGACAACATGTCCTAAAGAGTTAGAAAGTACATTTTAAAAATATTGTTTACGCCCAGTCAGCCAAAACGGTTACATCGGGGCGAATCTCACAGAGACCCGTGAAGAACTGTGAGTGGCATGACATTTTGGTAAGCTCAGTTCTTATTGAGACCGAATAATAATAATACTAATAATAATAATAATAATCATAGTGTTGTGTGTTTACTGTGACAAGATCACAAACCAAACATCTCTCTCTCTCTCTCTCTCTCTCTCTCTCTCTCTCTCTCTCTCTCTCTGAATGTCTTGGTTATTAGTAGTACTGTAGCAACGGCAGATATGTGACTCGGCCTTTGTACTAATATCTTCACCGTTGAGAAATAAAGTTCAGTCAATCAATCAGTCAGTCTCTCTCTCATAATAATAATCACATTTATATGCAGTGACGCTAACATAATGTGCCAGTGGCGCTAACAATCAGCTGTAGTAAGTATAACCGGAAACCTCAATAATAAGAACTGCAATAACATCGTCAGTGTTAGTTAAGTACTCTTACAACACCTCACTGTAGCTGCGCTGAGGGCTGCAGCTGTGTCGTCAGTGCAGCAAACTGACAGTGCATCATTTTCAGCTGCAACACTGACTGCATGATGACCGGCTTCAGAGACTGGTTGCGTCAGTGCTGATCAGACGCCAGCTTAAACACGTGATCCGCCGGTTTTTCCCAGTTCTCTGGAACTCGAGCCGAACGACAAAACAGCCAATCGGTTTGCAGTATCGATATTCTGGCTGTCCACACAGCGGGAACGTTAGAGCCGGAAGCACAGATCAGTGGCTATCAATCAATGAAGAATTACCGGAGTTTGCTGCGCAACTGGGCCACTGGGTTTCTGGCTCACGTGACACGAGAGACGCTGACTGCGCGTTTGGCGCGTGCTGACCTAGTTCCGGCCCCGAAGCTGTGCAGTTGGGTGGCTGCACGTTCCTGTTACAGGTCTGGCCACTGGATGGACCGTTAGTCTTGTCTGGGTCAAAAGATGTCAGCTTTCGAGGGCACACAATGTAAGTACGGACTTTATGCAAAAGAAGACAAGAGGAAGGAAGAAACTAGCTCTTTTATTTTTATTTTTATACTCCCCATCAATGATGACGGGTATATTGGAACGAATCACATTTTACCGGAACTCAGCAAGACAAGAGAGATAATAAGAACTGGGCTAAAGATGATAATAATATGTTGGGGGTGGGGGGGGGGGGGGGGGGGGGGGACGGGAGTCTTCGGCTACCATGAAAGAAGAGGATTATTCCTCTCTCTCTCTCTCTCTCTCTCTCTCTCTCTCTCTCTCTCTCTCTCTCTCTCTCTCTCTCTCTCTTGTTGTTGTGTGTGTGTGTGTGTGTGTGTGTGTGTGTGTGTGTGTGTGTTCTACCTTTCTTTCATGACTCGGCCTTTACTTTCTGTAAAAAAAAAGTCTGAAACAGAAACTGAACGAGGCCCAGAGCGCTCGTGCAGAATCAACACGCAAAGGAGTTAATTAGTGCTCGAAAGACGCCACACAAGCATAACAACAAAGACCTGAGTCGCCTACTGTGGCGACTGGTGGAGTTTACGTACCTTGTTTTTACACGCATGCCAGGTGAGGGTTACCGTAGGCGGCTCGAGTCTTTGTTGTTGTACTTGTGTGACGTCTTTCGAGCGCTAATTAACTCCCTTGTGCATTGATTCCTTACTTTCTGTGTCCTGTATTTCTCCCTTCTTTCTTTCACCGTCTTGTTCTTTTTGTCATCCTTTCTACGTCATTTCCCAAAATTAACAGCGAAGGCAGCTTTTAAGAGTAGGTAATCTCGGGCAGAACAAATAGCGCATGCGCGTTTTGAGTGTGACGTCGTTCTGTGGTGGATCAGCGTCACGTCAAACCGTTCAGCAATCAGCGTGCTCTTCCCTTCTTGCAAAATCTCGCTTACAGTTGACCTTTCGCTCCAAGCCGGACAGTAGGTTCGCCACCTAGACAAGCGTAGTAAACAACACAACGTGTTTTTGAACTGCATAGACAGCATTGCATGTTTTCGAACTGCACAGACGAACTGCACATTTCTGTTTTACGTTTGCGAAGTGATTGGGTTTCTAGATTGACTTGAGAAAGCATATATATATTTGAGAAAAGGTTTCCAGTTTGTGTTTTACCCACTTCTTACGGCTGTTTAAAAAAAATCTGAATACATGTAAGTTTTTAACATGGACATATTTTTAACAGATATTGTGTGTCGACAAAATGTGTAACGCCCTGAGATAACCGTAATGGTTGACTGGGCGTAAAACACCAAATTACTTACTTACTTCGAACTGCACAGACAACATAACGTGTTTTCGAACTGCACAGACAACATAATGTGTTTTCGAACAGCACAGACAACATAATGTGTTTTCGAACAGTACAGACCCAAAGCGCTGGATCGTTGCTTTTGAAAGCAGCACAGGCTCGTGCTTTGTTTGCATGACAGTGGTACTTAGACATCTGGGCTTCATTAGGCTTGTTTTCGAACAGCCTGACAACATAACGTGTTTTCGAAATGCACAGACAACATTATGTGTTTTCGAAATGCACCTAAAACATAACGTGTTTTCGAGCAGCGCAGACAACATAACGTTTTTTGGAAATGCACAGACAACATTATGTGTTTTCGAACTGCACTGACAACATAACGTGTTTTCGAGCAGCACAGACAACGTAATGTGTTTTCGAACTGCACAGACCCAAAGCGCTGGATCGTTGTTTTCTGAAAGCAGCACAGGCTCGTGCTTTGTTTGCATGGCAGTGGTACTTAGACATCTGGGCTGCATTAGGCTTGTCTGGGTAGGTGTGTCTGTACGCAGGTGCTGATTGGCTAAAACCCATCTGTCAGTCTGAGTGGTGGCGAGAGGTCAATTACTGCTTTGCCACATTACGCAAAGGGCCAATCGTCTTTGACGCAGAGCTGCCAGACGAATATTAGGAATGACAGTAAGTTACTTGACATTTAACACCCAGTCGACCTCGAGGGCCACAGCAGCGTGATACACAATTCATCAAGTCACAAGCACAGTCTGATTCATTGATCAGGACTGTATACATCACTTCATGCTTGAAGAGGAGGGAAAGGGGTAGGGGTGGGGGTGATGTGGGGAGGGGAGGTAATGAAACTGTATAAGCCGGAAAGGCAATACGAACAAAACAAAGAAGAGTAAAACAACAACAAATAACATTGCTCAGCAGTAGGAAAAACACAGTTGGCTATATTCTGACCTGCTACATGCTTCGTCTTGGTTCTTAATGTATATAAAACTAACAACTAGAAAAGCAACTAACATCTAGAAAAGCACTAACATCGAGTAGAAATTACTAAACAGCAACACGATTACACCTTAGTGACTTATTTGATCAGATCAAAACACACAGTAGGTTTAAATGAAGATTTATTTTAACGAGACACTACAATTATGCGCAGTGTTTGAGTGGAAACATTCTTTTCTAACAAAAACAACAACAAGAATTTCATACTCAGCTCTCATTTGGTAGAGATGTTTCATTTACTTAACAGTTCTGAAGTCAGTTACAATACCCTGATCTTAAAAACTAAAGCATCCATCTCGTCCTTCATAAAACAAACAAACAAACAAACAAACAAAACACAAAACAAACACAAAACAAAAAGAAACAAACAAAAAATCAAAACATAGTGGCCATATAAGATGAATGTATCCCGGAAGATCTTCGACAATCTGGAGGACAGTTCGTGCAGTAGATCACGTGCACATTTTCAAGGAACACGTAAATCAAGCAGAACAGAAAACCAACAACCTGCGTCCTCCGTTCTGAAAGGACACACACACACACGCTCGCACGTACACACACACACACACACACACACACACACACACAACACACACACAACACACACACGCGCGCACGTGCGCACACTACGTACACACACACACACACACACACAACACACACACACACACACACACACACGTAACCCACACACACACACACACACACACCACACACACACACACACACACACACACACACACACACACACACACACACACACACACACAGCACACGTACAAACACACAACACACACACACACACACACACACACACACACACACACACACACACACACACACACACAGCACACACACGTACAACACAGCAACACACACCACTACAACACACACACACACACACACACACACACACACACACACACACACACACACACACACGTCTACCACACGACACACGACACACACACACACACACACACACACACACACACACACACACACACACACACGACGTACACACACACACACGTACAAACACACACACACACACACACACACACACACACACACACACACATTCATCAATGTCACACCGCCTTCTTACACCTGTTTGTCTCAGTCGGCTGTTAATCTGAATAACAGAAACGGCGAGTTCGTATTTCCTTTCAGCAGCTGATTTTAGTTTCTAATTAAATTTTAAGGAAATCCTCTTCCAAAGCTATCGACACAGTGCCCTCTATTTTGAACGCATGCATTTTAGATTTCAGATGGCTCGAGCTGTTATTTTTGGATCCTGATGACGTCAAACAGGTCTTTGCATTGCAAATTCTCTACAACTTGATCTGCTGTTAAACCTGGACAATTTCCGTGAGG
>JABMCL010003839.1:290000-307500 GCA_018857735.1 Alviniconcha marisindica
TCTTCGTTTTTGCACTGGTATGTACGTGAAAGGATTTTCATCAAAACGCACAACATTGAAGGTAGATGTGTTACAGGACCGGAGAATATACTCTTTGCAGGTGCGTCCGTGCGTCTTTCAGCCGGCAAATTTTACAGGCTGGGGCAGTGAAGGGGTTAATGCTTGTGCCACTACTTACTACTTACACTCCAGTGCAAGGCTACTTAGGCTACTGTTAGCGCTCTGCGTCATTCTCGGTCACCTGCTCACTGTGATCCGTGAGTTCTGAATGACAGCCATGGAAGGACAGAAGCTAGGAAGGAAGGGGGGGTTAAGGGAAACAACAGCGACAAGGAACTGCCGTGAGGCTGAGAGAAGAGAGGTCACGCTAGCAGAATCAACACGCTGATCCCGGCAACAGCCAACCAGTTTGGTATCACGTCAACTAACCAGGCAGATAAGTTGAAACAAGCATACCAACCAGTTTGGTATCACGTCAACTAACCAGGCAGATAAGTTGAAACAAGCACACCAACCAGTTTGGTATCACGTCAACTAACCAGGCAGATAAGTTGAAACAAGCATACCAACCAGTTTGGTATCAAGTCAACTAACCAGGCAGATAAGTTGAAACAAGCATACGAACCAGTTTGAAGCAGTCCGAGTTTGAATAACAACAACAACAATAAGAAGAAGAAGAAGAAGAAGAAGAAGATTAATAATAATAATAATAGTGAATACATCTAGGGCTCGCCATCTCGTTTGGGCCAGAAGCGCTGAACAATAGCACTTAGCCGTTAACGACGATGACGACGACAACAAAGCGCGTAAAGGTACCCATTAACAGCACTGTAGTAGATAACAATGATTAAAAAAGACACGGAATTGGGGAGGAGGCTACACAAAATCTAGTCGTATACTCGAGCTGCAACGTGTACAAACACCCCCCCCCCCCCCACCCCCACCCCCGCTCAGCAAAAGCCAACAACAAAGACGTCACATAATATTCATTGCATCACACACCTATTACACGTCATTATCATGCCAACATTCTTCCAAGCACTGGACAGGAAAACGACATAGCTCGACCAAAAACAGATAAGTGGTTTAGCTTTTTATCTCATTTTTCATCGTTTTTCACCGTTTAACTGTTAAGTGTCGTTTTGTAGCTTGACAAAGGGGATTACCCCGAGAATTTGCAGATCGTGTTTTTGTCCTGATAAATAGCGTTCTTTTGAACCTTTTATGTGTTTGAATTTAACAGCCAACAACGAAAAGCAACAACAACAACACAACAAAAGCAAAAAACAAGTACCGTATCGGCTTCCCAGCCACTTTCATCAAAGCTATGATCAGACGGGGTAAACGCACACAATCTATAAATAAGATTTTTTGTTTAAATTCAATCAGGACCACAGGATATGCGAATTTTCGGCAAAATTGCCTTAGACAAGCAACGCACGGACAGTTAAATTGCATGTGTGAAAACGACGGAAACGTGTGATTTAACTTATCTTTGAGCGTCGATTGAGTCCCGCTGCGATCATGGGCCTTTAATCAGTGCGGTAGGAAAATAGATTTTTCTTGATGTTGTTTTATGTGTGAAGATAGGTATACCGAGAGAGAGAGAGAGAGAGAGAGGGGGGCGTGTTACGTAGCTAGCAAGTTACATGATTATTTAAAATTGTAACTTGAATTTAACGTCCTCAGCCGCACAAGACCACTTCAGGATATGTATGTGTGTGTGTGTGTGAGAACTCGAACTCGAACTCGAAAACTTTATTTTCCAAGGATTGTAGTTTAGGTTCATTTAGACCTGTCTAACAACTAGTCCTTGCTAAACTACTGAATAAGTGAACAATGGAGAAACAATTATATGAAAACAAAAACAAACAAAAAACTAACTTTACAAATTCGATTAATATTTAAACATGATAAACAATATACAAACAAATAGAATATAATACTACCCTATTAATAGTAATAAACTACAGGAACAGCAACATCATTGAAAATACTTTGAGAAGGAGAGAGCGAGAGAACTAACGAACTCGAAAACTTTATTTTCAAGGAATGTAGTTTAGGTTCATTTAGACCTGTCTAGTCCTTGCTAAACTACCGAATAAGTGAAAAATAAAAAACAATTATATAAAAAATAAAAATAAAAATGTTTTACAAACTCGATTAATATTTAAACAGGAGAGAGAGAGAGAGAGGGGGGGTCAAAAGCGTGATCAAACAATGATCAGCTAAACAAAGTTAAACAACATGAGACCTATTAGAAAAGAAAAAGAAAAGAAGGCAAACAAAAAACTAAAAGAAAGCTTGAGAGAGAGAGAGAGAGAGAGAGAGAGAGAGAGAGAGAGAGAGAGAGAGAGTAAGTAAGTAAGTTGGTGTTTTACGCCCTGTCAACCGGTACGGTTATATCAGAGAGAGACAGAGAGAGAGAGAGATTTGGCTTATCGTTGTGTGTTTTTGTTTAGTTGTTTGTTTTCTTCCTTTTTTTTTCTTCTTTCTTCTTCTTTTTTTGTTTGTTTGTCTGTTGTGACGCTTCTCTTGAAGGAACTAGTCCCAGAGGTAAGGAAATCATGACCGAATAGCTGTTTGACGCATTCATAAGTGGATTAAAGCAAATCCATCGTGTCCGACAGACTATGTACTATAGCCTAGATGTAGACTAGGTTATTTCCACTTAGCTTCATAGAATCAGAATCAGAATACGTATATGAACCACTACAAGCTTACAAGGAAATTTGTCATACGGCGGACAGTAAAAAACTGAATAAACAATAGACTAATTCTTTAACACGGCAACAAAGACAAAAACTACACCAAGCACACACAATAATAGTATCACAGCATTGAAATGTAAAACTTCACATTGGCGTCTGTAATTAAACAATTACAGATAATCTCTCTCTGTCTCTTTGTGTCCCTCCCCCCCCCTCTCTATGTCATTCTGTGTGTGTGTGTGTGTGTGTGTGTGTGTGTGTGTGTGTGTGTGTGTGTGTGTGTGTGTGTTCTCTCTCTCTCTCTCTCTCTCTCTCTCCTCTCTCTCTCACACACACACACACACACACACACACACACACACACACACACACACACACACACACACACACACACACCCCACACTACACACACATGCGCGCACGCGGGCGCACAATGTTTCACAACATAAAAATTAACTAAGTTCACGCCACATCTGATACAGTAATGCTACACACACACACACACACACACACACACACACACACACACACACACACACACACACACACAATCACACACACAATCACACATCACACACACCACACACACACACACACACACACACACACACACACACACACACACACACACACACACAAAATCACACACACACACACACAACACACACAACACACCACACACACACACACACACACACACACACACACACACACACACAACAACAAAACAATCGCACACAATCACACACAACAACACACAACAAAACAATCACACAATCACACACACACACACACACACACACACACACACACACACACACACACACACACACACGCAGGCACTTTCACTCCCACACGAGCTGTTTATTTGCATAGTTATGCGTGACAGCTCATCCCCTTCACTTAACCGTTCCTTTGTGATTCTGATTCATCTGTAGTTGCCTCTTTGTCACGAGAGAACCGATATGGGCGTTTCCAATTAACCAAGGTCTTAAGAGCGGCAAACTCTGTCTAAATGTGCGCGACCGACATAGAAACGCTAATCTCTCTGTAATTCTTTTCACCCAGCCTTGAACCATGACCCCTGACAGCAAGACCATAAAGCAGACTTATCTGAATATTTGTGGGAAGGTGCCAATTGAGTCTGTCTTAAAACCTTAAGATTGGATAACAAAAGAGAGACCTAGGAACAGGCTGTCTTAAAACCGTAAGATTGGCCAACAAAGGAGAGACCTTGGGATAGATTAGCAACATGTTGTGACAACCACGAAACATTCTGATAATGTACTTCCGCCCTCTCTGTGTGTCTCTCTGTCTCTCTCTGTCTCTGCTGTCTTCTCTGTCTGTCTGTCTGTTTGTGCCCCCGTGGAGCCGGCTTCTCGCGCCGGGGGTGTTTAAACCAAGCTGCTCCACCCCTTTCACTCTTTTCTTACGTCTAGTTTCTGTCTGCCGGCCCTTTCAACTATATTTCATTCCAAAAAGTCTCCACAATACCTCCGTTTTCAGCTCCCTTCTTACAGCTTATTTCTGCCTAACCGGCCATTCTCCTGTATTTATCTACAACACAGCTCTTCTTTAAATAATTCTTCTTACTCTCTGCGGTCATCTTCAGACCCAGCGTGTTTGCCGTGCGCTGCATCCCGTGTCGGGGGAGGATGAGATCCTGGTGGCTGAGGTCCCCGTGGGGTCCAACACGCTTCTTCGGCCCGGACTTCCCCTAGACGGGTGGTTGGGTTGGCCCGACCCAGTCAATCGGCTGGTCGTGCTTTGCCCTAATTTCGATTAGAAAGCGGCGGCTCAGGGTCAATCAGGGGATAGAAGTAAACTTTGTTTTGTTTTTATCACCTGGGTATATTGCGTTTTGAGCCCTGGTGCACACTTGCTGGAATGCCGCTTGTGTGCATCCCCTTGTTCGACTCGGTGGCGGGTGGGGACAAAACGTAATGAATCATAAAGAAACATAACATGGCACCCACAAACAAAAACAAAAGATTACGGGACAACGACCAAGATTCGGACACGGACTCGGAAAACGAACGCTCCTACAACTCCTGTAACAATTGGCCAAGGTTTCTGGTCGTGGAGTCGTCGAGTGACGACCTCCCACTGAGTAAACTGTCGCCCTTTGCTGTCCAGAAGGGTTTCCAGGCGGTGGCCGGAACCCTCAAAAGCATTAAAAGATTGAGGGATGGATCTTTCCTGGTGGAGTGCGCTAGGAAATCGCAGGCGATGGGTCTTCTCAAGACCATTCGAATTGTTGATAGACCAGTACGTGTCTCCATCCACAAAGCGTTGAACTCGTCACGTGGCGTCATCCGCTGCCGTGAACTGTCCGGCATGACGGAGATGGAAATCAGGACGGAGCTGCAGGAACAGGGTGTAATTGAGGATCCACAGGGTGATGGTGAAGAAGGATACTAAAAAGGTCCCACCAACACCCTGTTTCTGACCTTCAACACTCCAGACCTCCCGAAAGAGATCACGGTCGGCTATCTAAAGGTGAAGGTGGCCTTGTTTGTTCCCAGTCCTATGCGTTGCTTCAACTGCAACAAGTTTGGCCACACGAGCCAACGTTGCAAGGTTGCTGCGAAGTGTACGGGTTGTGGAAAAGATAAGCATGAAGGTCAATGTGAGGGACCCAAGCTGTGCGCTAATTGCAATGGTCCCCACGCTTCATCGGCTAAAGATTGCCCGGTCTGGCAGAAGGAGAAGGAGATTCAACGTGTCCGCGTTGAGAAACGCATATCCTTTCCGGAAGCCAGACAGTTGGCTGAAGCCAAGATGCCGATAGTGATGACTGGAGGTAAGACCTACACCGCTGCCGCTTCCACCAGAAGAGAGTCCAAATCTGTTCAGTGTCAAAACTCGTTAACCTGGGTGTTTTCAGAACGTCCGCTTAGGACGACTGAATCTAACATGCGTTCTTCTGGCGGAACCCGGATCGGTATCGACCGGCACTCAGGCTTCCTCCGGGAAGTCGAGGACGGTATCGGCCGACGCCCGGGTTCCGTGCGAGTCCGCAAAGTGTTCTTCGGAGACGGATAGGGGTTCAGCTGATCCTCCCAAAACGGCCTCTAGTGGTTCCGCCAATCCCCACAAAATGGCATCTAATGGTTCTGCGGCTCCCTCCAAAAGCGCACCTAAGGGTTCAGCAGGTCCCTTAACAACCGCGGCCTCGAAAGATGATTCGAAGGTGGATGGGGTCCTGGTGGACATCGAGGGGTTTTCGCACCCCAGGCGCTCCACTCCTTCCAGCAGGCCCCAGGTGCCACCCAAGCCAAAAGTCCCAGACAGACAGAGCAAGGCGGCGAAGAACCTAGTTCTCTCCAACCAATACTCTGCCCTGTCAGATGATGAAATGGAATCGTCATCAATTCTTTAAAGATGAAATAATGGTTTATTGCAGTATTCTGTGATTTTTAAGAGGTTTTTAAATTAACTTTGAAGAAATAAATCCAGTCGCAAGATGGTGCAAAGGAGCTATTATTGAAGTGCAGGAAACTTGTTTTTCTGCATAACCCTCTTGCTCTTTTTATCTGGTCATTTTTACGCGGATAGTCCATTCTTATGACTTTTTCCAAAAACCTCGCAAATTTTTGTTGGGAGTTAGGCTTCTTAGGAGTTAGGCCTCTTAGGAGTTAGGCCTCTTAGGCTCCTGTTGAGCAGCTAGTAGATGATAGTTGGTAGGTGGTATGTGCAGCTCTCTGCCATATGGCACTGGTATTTGCCATTTAAGCATTTATACAACATTTTTTAATTTTGTAATATATTCATCCATTCCTTTTTTATGCTTTTCTTTAACCTGGTATCGATAAATTAGACGGAATGGTCGACGATATCAGCATGTCCTAGCCTTATGCGCTCTCTAAACAGGGGTAATATTGAAGGGACTAACGGTTTGAAAATTGATGTCTGATTTTTATACATGGATTTTTGTTTTACGTTTGAGAAGTGATTGGTTTTATAGATTGACTTGAGAAAGCGTATATATATTTGAGAAAAGGTTTTGAGTTTGCGTTTTACCCACTTCTTACGACTGTTTAAAAATAATAATCTGAATACGTATAATTTTTTAACAAGGACATATTTTTAACATATGTATCGACAAAATGTGTAACGCCCTGAGATAACCGTAATGGTTGACTGGGCGTAAAACACCAAATTACTTACTTACTTACTGTCTGTTTCTCTCTCTCTCTCTCTCTCTCTCTCTCTCTCTCTCTCTCTCTCTCTCTCTCTGCCGTCTGTCTGTCTCTCTGTCTCTCTCCGCCCACGGATTTAACCAGTTTTCTGTTTTAGAGTCCTAAATAATGGCTCTAGTTTCAAGTCCAATTTATACCCACCTTTGGATCGCACTTACTGTCCTAAATTCAGTTCAGCCTCGGGAAGCAATATTCTTCCTATTTCAGATCGACTTTGCCAAAAATTCAGATATATCCCCCCCCCCCCCCCCCCCCCCCCCCCCCCCCCCCCCCCCCCCCCCCCCCCCCTCCCCCGCTGTATCCATGGACCTATATATCCACAAAAGTCCACTGCTGTATCCCTCAGAATTCACCACATTACATTGTGTAGGATGTCACCGAAAAACGGACGAACCATCGATTCGGGACTGATGCAGTCATAAGTGCGTTCGCTAAATAGTACGGCCATAAAATTGAAAAAGCACTGTTTAGTGAGGCAGAATGGTTTTTCAAACAGCAAGTGCAACCCAAAAATGAACAACAATGCAAGTCGAATGAGGCAGTAATTTAGAAGACAAAAATAAGAAATTACCTGCCTATCGAATAGGACACGTATTGATTTCAGATTATTTATCAAATTAAGTGTTCCTTTGTAAACATTGTTGTTTGGGACTGTGCTGTCAATTGAAATGTCTGCTGTACAGCTTTAATTTTCCACTGCAGTAGAATTTATGTTTAACTGGTTCTGTTTGTAAGGAGAAAGTAGAAGGTATTAATATTTGTGGTCACAGCAAAGGCATTAGTAAAGGAACTAGTCTCACCAGCGCATGCTTTTTCCAAGAAGGCCTTCATTTTTCCAGCCAGAACAAAAGTCACAAATTAACTCGTTCATTTTACTCTAAAATACTCCGCGGACTTTACTTTCCGTTCAGATAACTTTTGCGTCAGTAACGGTTAGCGGGACTCGGCTGTGGAGAAACCAAATGTCACAGCTGGTTTGACGGCTGCCTGCGAGCTCTTTGCTCTTGTTCCTCGGGCATATCTGAGCATCCATATTCATTCGTGCTGGATATTAATGAGGCTGCGTCCAACACGGGTGAGTTAGTACTCATGTCGTCAGTGTGTGTAGCCAGTGCCATTATCCGTCACTGAAGAAACTAAGCTTAGAATATAATTATATTATAGCAATTTTTGTTTTAACGCCCAGTCGGACAGTACGGTTATATCAGGCAAAAATAAGCTTAGAAAATAATAGGAAATCAAGTCAGCATTTTAAAACAAAATCCTTGATTTTAAATGCTAATTAATTGTGGTCTCCACTGTAGACGAAACTTGAGAGTAAGTAAGTAACTTGTTGTTTTACGCCCAATCAACCATTGCGGTTATATCAGGGCGAACGAAACTTTAGAGGATGTATATACCTCTGGTGGAGTTTATGTACCTTGTATTTACACGCATGCCAGGTGAGAGTTATCGTAGGCGACTCTGTTACGTATTTCTAGCGCTAAGTAGCTCCCTTGTTTGTTGATTCTGCACGAGCGCATTGGGCCTCTTTCTGTTTCAGGTATGTGTGCCTTGTAGTTGAGAGTTACCGTAGGCGATTCAGGTCTTTGTTGTGTGTGTTTACGTGGCCTCTTTCGGGGCGCTACGTATCTCCCTAAGTTTCTTTATTTCCTTTGCTTTAGTGAATCCATGGCTAAAATGCAACACGATTGATTATTGTAACACAGGAGCCAACTTAGAGAGAGGGAGAAAGGGAGGCCGGATGCCAAGCAGACGACTCGTGTCACGCATATGGGGACTCTGGCCGCCCACGACTTCATCACTGAGGCGTATGCTTATGCTGTGGCTTTGGCTGAAAGGAAGCGAAGTCATGGCGGCCCCACAGCGGGAGTAGAGGAGGGAACTGGCTGTGGGATAATGATGACACGTGGACGTGGTGAACAGCGGAGGAGACTGACTGTGGGATGATGATGACACGTGGACGTGGTGAACAGCGGAGGAAACTGGCTGTGGGATGATGATGACACGTGGACGTGGTGAACAGCGGAGGAAACTGACTGTGGGATAATGATGACACGTTGACATGGTGAACAGCGGAAGAAACTGGCTGTGGGATAATGATGACACGTGGACGTGGTGAACAGCGGAGGAAACTGGCTGTGGGATGATGATGACACGTGGACGTGGTGAACAGCGGAGGAAACTGACTGTGGGATAATGATGACACGTTGACATGGTGAACAGCGGAAGAAACTGGCTGTGGGATAATGATGACACGTGGACGTGGTGAACAGCGGAGGAAACTGGCTGTGGGATAATGATGACACGTGGACGTGGTGAACAGCGGAGGGATCTGGCTGTGGAATAATGATGACACATTGACATGGTGAACAGCGGGCTCGTGGATAATGATGACACGTGACAGCAGAAATGGTGTGGGATAATGATGACACGTTGACATGGTGAACAGCGGAGGGATCTGGCTGTGGGACAAACATGACACATTGACGTGGTGAGCAGCGGAAGAAACTGGCTGTGGGATGATGATGACACGTGGACATGGTGAGGCTGTGGGATAATGATGACACGTGGACGTGAGGCTGTGGGACGATGCTGACACGTGGACGTGGTGAGACTGTGGGATAATGATGACACGTGGACGTGGTGAGGCTGTGGGACGATGCTGATACGTGGACGTGAGGCTGTGGGACGATGCTGACACGTGGACGTGATGAGGCTGTGGGACGGTGATAACACGTAGTCGTGGTGAGACTGTGGGATGATGATGACACGTGGGTGTGGTGAGGCTGTGGGATAATGATGACACGTGGACGTGGTGAGGCTGTGGGATGATGATGACACGTGGACGTGGTGAGACTGTGGGATAATGACACGTGGACGTGGTGAGGCTGTGGGATGATGATGACACGTGGACGTGGTGAGACTGTAGGAGATGATGACACGTGGACGTGGTGAGACGTGGGTGGGATAATGTGGACAGGTGGACTGTGGGTAATGTGACACGTGGACGTGGTGGGCTGGATAATGATGACACGTGGACGTGGTGAGGCTGTGGGATGATGATGACACGTGGACGTGTGATACGCAGCGGAAGAAACTGGCTATGTGATAATGATGACACGTGGACGTGGTGAGGCTGTGGGATGATGATGACACGTGGACGTGGTGAGGCTGTGGGATGATGATGACACATGGACGTGGTGAGTGGGATGAATGATGACACTGAACGTGGTGAGGCTGTGGGATGATGATGACACGTGGACGTGGTGAGACGGGGATGATAATGACGACACGTGGACGTGGTGAAGCTGTGGGATGATGATGACACGTGGACGTGGTGAGGCTGTGGGATGATGATGACACATGGACGTGGTGAGACTGTGGGATGATGATGACGACACGTGGACGTGGTGAGGCTGTGAGATGATAATGATGACACGTGGACGTGTGATACGCAGCGGAGGGACTTGAAGCTGAAGCAGTCAGCGTCACCACAGGCGCGACGATGGTGCTGAAGTAGTTGAGGGGGGACGCCAACAGAGAGGTTAGTGTATCAAGCCATCTTCATCTCTTTTTGTCTAGTTCTCCCCCACTCCTTCTGTCCTCTGTTTGTGTCTGTCTGTGTCTCTGTCTGTCTGTCTGTCTGTCTGTCTGTCTGTCTGTCTCTGCCTGGCTGTCTGTCTCTGTCTGTCTGTCTGTCACTCTGTCTCTGTCTCTGTCTCTCTCTCTCCGCCCCCAGCGCCTTTCTGGAAAACAACAACAAAACAAACAAGCAAACAAACAAACAAAACCCCAAACCATAATGGCTTCATTTGCTAGGATTGGCCAATCCCACGGAAGGTTCTGAGCTGAGCTGCAGGCCCCGCCTCCCTCCTGGCCGTCTAGCTTTCTGTCTGACTGACCACCATGTGCTGCTGTTCTCACTTGTGAAATACACGGCGAGTTTTCTGTGATTCCAGCGTGACGTGAACGTAATTGGTACCATCTGATTGCGGCTGCTCAGTGTTTCGTGTCGTCAGCTGAGTGTGCACGCACCCTTACTTATTTTGAAGATGTTTTTAATTTTATAATTTTATTCGAAGAACAACTACAGGCTTTCGGTCCGTTACTCTGAGTTACCTTCGCCACGCGCTCGTGGTCTTTGCTTTTGTTGAGGGAATGGTATTTGTGGCGTTCTGATTGACTGCAGCAGCTCGGGTGATTGACAGCCGTGAACGCTCTGTTTACTCGGCTTCATTATTCCAACGATAGGCTACCGCCAAGCAATTTGCTGACAAAATGGCATTTGAATGCCTGAGTATCTTCTTCTTTTTTTTAAATGGGTTGGAGGGTGTGTTTGTGGGGAGGGGTCTTGATTAACTCCCTGCTATTGCTGTTTTAAAGGAGCTCTTCCGTGGATCACTGGTGGCCGTGGTCTCGTCAGTGTTTCACAAGTGTTCAACAAGTGTTCAGCAAAGTGAAAACTTACTGCGAATTGCACGGACCAGCCACGTGGCGACACATAGGAAAAGTGCAAGATATCGCACACATACACACCAACAACAACAAAAAGAAGAAAAAAGGGGTGGATGGTGGTGGTGTCATGAGTGGTATGAGGTTCAAGACGGTCCAGATCAGAGATGCCCTATCACTCAATCAGTCATCCAGCCTGTGTATATTACAGTGTAATGCATGCAAAACAATGTAGTACACTGGCTTTCAAATCTGAACACTGTAGCCACTAGAACAGAAAATCAGACACACACGCACATGCACGCTTGGCTTACACGCGTGCGCGCACGCACACACACACACACACACACACACACACACACACACACACACGCACACGCATGCACGCACGTACACGTACACACACATACACACACAGCACGCGCGCGCGCGCGTGCACAAGCATGCACACACACACACACACACACACACACACACACACACACACACACACACACACACACACACACACACACACCGCAGAAACCAAAAGCTAATCAAACAACACTGTTTCTGCCAGTGTCCTATTTGACATGACGAAGTACGTGTTGGCGTGCTCCTTTAACCGGGTGTACGTATTTTCACTGTTCTCCCCATTCGCCCCATACGCGTTTGACTCGTTCCCAGCAATCCACAACAATTGCTGAAAGCATCGATTTTCATCACCGTCGCTCGACTGACCGCCGTGAGCGCTTTCCAGCAAGAACAATGCAATAATCACGGAGAAATTCTATCAAAGTTCGTTAGCTCTTCGCTGATAATAGCGCGGCCTGCATCAAGCGTAACCGCTGAAAGATTCGCAACGCTTGTCTGACAACGATTTTCTGTCAGGAGGTGGGTGATAGGTCGGTCTCGCAGCGCAAGTAGTAACAAAAGAAACAGTACAAAAAAAACCGACGTTTCGACAAAAGTCGTCTGTCGTCACAAACACACATGCGTTCTCTCTCTCTCTCTCTCTCTCTCTCTCTCTCTCTCTCTCCTCTCTCTCACTC
Source organism: Alviniconcha marisindica (assembly GCA_018857735.1). Lineage (NCBI taxonomy): Eukaryota > Metazoa > Mollusca > Gastropoda > Provannidae > Alviniconcha > Alviniconcha marisindica. Next base: position 302,400 of record JABMCL010003839.1, read on the forward strand.
CTCCCCCTCGCACACACACCACCAACACGCACACACCACACACACACACCACCACCACGCACACCACACACCACACACACACACACACACACACACACCACGCACACACCACACACACACACACCACACACACACCACCACGCACGCACCACACACACACACACACACACACACACACACACACACACACACCACTGCTCCTCTCTCTCTTCCACCACACACACCACGCACCACCACCACCACACGCACCACGCACGCACGCACGCACACGCACGCACACCACACACACACCACACACACACTACGCACACGCAACACGCGCACGCGACGCACACACACACACACACACGCACACACCACACACACACCACACACGCAAGCATACGCGCGCACGCCACCACACACACACACGCACACACACCACACACCACCACGCAGCTACCCGGCACCACACCACACACACACACACACACACACACACACACACCACACACACACACACACACACACACACACACACACACACACACACACACACACACACCACACACACACACACACACGAGGCTCACACACACACACACGCACACGCACGCACACACACACACACACACACACACACACACACACACACACAGTAGTCAGCTGGAATCTGCAGGTCTGTGGCTGGCAGCTGCAGGCGAATCGTTGTTGGTGGTCGTCCTGCTGACTGGTGTCTCACCCGGGGTCACCCCCCACGTGGGAGCCGTTGCTGTGGGCCAGTGGCTGCAACAGTTTAACCCTCTCTAGCCAGTCCACAGCTTGTTGCTTTATTCTTTGTTAATTAGCCTTCCCTTCTAAAACCTCAGAGTTGTCTCAACGGGTGTGTAGCTATAGCTTGTTGATGAGAACATAATGATTCTTTGTATCTGTGTTTTGTCTCGATTAATTTTTTGTTTAAACGAACGGGTGGGTAGCGTGTGCGAACGTCTGACAGGCTCTCCGGCTCTCTCTCTCTCTCTCTCCCTCACACACACACACACACGCACGCACGCACGCACGCACGCACGCACGCACGCACACACACACACACACGAGTTTGTGTGTGTGTGTGTGTGTGTGTGTATATGTGTGTGTGTGTGTAAATCGTTTTGTTGTTTTTCGCTTTGATTCGCTTAAAAATCACACAGACACACACACTCAGTCCTACTTCTGTGTGGAGAGCTATCCCAAAGGGAAGGTTTATTCCCGGGCGCTAGCCCGGCAGGTAACCCGATGCACGGGAATAATGATCACGGTCAGAACGGCCTCCGCGACTCTTGATTTATCGCCGCCGTTTAGCCGCTCGGCCTGGTTGTGGGCATCCGTCAGGGGCCTGCCAGCTAGTACGGTCTTGACGACTGCACGCTTGGTGTGGATCGAGTGCTCTTCCTTTGTCAGGCTCCAGCAGTCCCTTACAAAACCGGCACCGTCCTTTCAACACGATCGCCCCGTCGGGCTGGGGGGATTATTCGCCCGAATTAGTCAGCCATTCACAGGGTGCCGGGTTTGCACCCTCCTACAGCAATTAACGGGTGAGAAGACGAGCGCCTTACGGCAGATCCTTTCACCTGGCCGAGTCTGTTGGCTTGAAAAAAGGAGTTTATCGTCTGCGCACCTACGTATCTCCTTCCCTCACCTTCCGCCACCCCCACCCCTTCTCCCTCACCGCCACGAGTCTCTCGTTGTTTCGGTCTCTCTCTGTCTCTGTCTCTGTCTGTCTCCGTCTCTCTTTCTCTGTCTGTCTGTCTGTCTGCCTCTCTCTCTCTCTCTGTCATTTTATATGTGAATTACAATGAATGTGTTACTGATGTATCGTTAAAAGTCTTAAGCACTTGTAAACAACAAATCTCTCTCTCTCTCTCTCTCTCTCTCTCTCTCTCTCTCTCTCTCTCTCTCTCTCTCTCTCTCTCTCTCTCTCCAGTCTAAGCCAAATGCTGCTTCACTGACCCGCACAAAACTGATCTACACTTTTGTCGTGCGATTCAGTTTGCAGCGTGTGGCATGTCCTCAGATGTTTCGCCTGCAGGCCAAAATCTTGTATGCCGAATGTAAATCGCAGAGAACTTTCTGACCAATCAGTGCGGGGGTGAGAGGTCGACCAAAAGACAGGCCAATAAAGATGGCGGACTCCTCGGTTCGGATGTCTTCTGTTATTTCGTTTGATTTTATTTGTGCAATTCCAGACTCGATGCCCCGGCACCATCTTTCCCTCCCCCTTCCCCTTCTCTCTCTCTGTGTCTCTTTCCTTTCAGAGTATGTTTTGTTGGTTGCTTGAAAAAGGGGTTTACCATGAAATTGTGTGTATGTTTTGTGTTGTCTGATGAAAACACACGTTCTTTTTAACCGTTGTGTGCTTTGAGCTTGTTTCTGTATTCTTACTTTTTTGAAATGATGAGCTTGCTACAGAAACTGAAATGGAATGGAAAGCTCATACTGGAATGTGTCAGTGGTTGACATCCACTTTCCAAAACTTCTGTGAGTATATTGCCTTGGACATACCGGAGTGAAGGGAAATGAACGAGCAGATAGACTGGCGGACAAAGCAACACTCACAAGTGGCTTGCTTCTCGGAAGATCTGAAGTGTCGAGGAGCTTGAGACACTACCTGCGGACGCAAAGCCAAGGACATCACACCTTCGATCGCCTGGAGGAGAGAGGCGTGGAAAGAGACAATCTTCCTTGAAAGGACGAGAGAGGGCCATCGTCAATCAGACGAACACTGGAACCGTTTCAAAGGCGACGTTGTGGAAACTTCTGAGAGACGGGGTGGAGCGCATATGGGCTTTTCCGAGCGCCTAGATTCCATCTGGAACTGGACTGAACTGAAATTATGTGAACAATAGTCGCAGGCCTCATTTAGAGATGAGCCATAGGTGCTTCACAATGGTGACTATAACACAGCGCTATATTCATTGCATCCAAGTAGACCCACTGCTCTGTAGTCGTGTCGACTCTGAATGAACGACTGTAGCTGTATGCAATTTATATATATATATAGTTTCATGTACACTGCACTGAATGAGCGACTGTAGCCGTAGGCTACGCAGTTTATATATAGTTTCATGTGCACTGCACAGAATGAGCGACTGTAGATGTACACAGTGTATATATAGTTCCATGTGCACTGCACAGAATGAGTGACTGTAGCAGTACACAGTTTATATATAGTTTCATGTGCACTGCACAGAACGAGCGACTGTAGATGTACACAGTGTATATATAGTTTCATGTGCACTGCACAGAACGAGCGACTGTAGATGTACACAGTTTATATATAGTTTCATGTGCACTGCACAGAATGAGCGACTGTAGATATACGCAGTTTATATATAGTTTCATGTGCACTGCACAGAACGAGCGACTGTAGATGTACACAGTGTATATATAGTTTCATGTGCACTGCACAGAACGAGCGACTGTAGATGTACACAGTTTATATATAGTTTCATGTGCACTGCACAGAATGAGCGACTGTAGATATACGCAGTTTATATATAGTTTCATGTGCTGCACTGCACAGAATGAGCGACTGTAGATGTACACAGTGTATATATAGTTTCATGTGCTGCACTGCACAGCCATAGGGCTTCACAATGGTGACTATAACACAGCGCATATTATTGATCCAAGTAGACCCATGCTCTGTAGTCGTGTCGACTCTGAATGAACGACTGTAGCTGTACGCAATTTATATATATATAGTTTCATGTACACTGCACTGAATGAGCGACTGTAGCCGTAGGCTACGCAGTTTATATATAGTTTCATGTGCACTGCACAGAACGAGCGACTGTAGATGTACACAGTTTATATATAGTTTCATGTGCACTGCACAGAATGAGCGACTGTAGATGTACACAGTTTATATATAGTTTCATGTGCACTGCACAGAATGAGCGACTGTAGATGTACACAGTTTATATATAGTTTCATGTGCTGCACTTATAAAGCGCACGCCTATTATAAAATCTTGAACCTTGACTGACAGAGGGAAAGAAAATCTGGCTTTCCCTTCCTTCTTTGTAAAGCGCACGACTATTGTAAAATAGAATTCAGTTCTTTGTTTCGTAGCAGAGCTACTATTAGCGCATCCATGTCGGTTCACTTCCTGACCTCTGAAGCATGACGCATTTCAGTGATACTTACGCCACAACTGCGGGCCCTGCTTATTACGTCACACACACACAGACGGCTGGGCACAAAATGGCGGCACTCATGGCCGTGTTGCCGCGACCTTCAAACGTCAGTTTAAACAAACAGAACGATAAATCAGATGAAAAGCTGCAGCGTGTGATATATGTACACAATTGTGAAGTGATGCTTTATGTCCTCAGATGTCGGCTGACATATTAGGGACAAGCTGTGACCAATGCCGAAGCATGGTTCAATAAATCTTTACGTCCACGGAAACCAGAAGGCTCGTTAGGACGGACAGTCCAGGACGTCCACCTCGACTCTCACACAGCTCCTGAACCATGTACACAATTTGGATTGGGTTCCCTTTAAACGCGACCTATGCTGGAGCTGGTCGTACTTCCTCTGCGCTCGTTAACTTGTGCATAACGAGCCAGCTGCCAGGTCACGTGAAGGGTAATATACATACACGATGGACTGTTTATGGCAGAGAATTAAAGGTCACGTGAAGGGTAATATACATATACGATGGACTGTTTATGGCAGAGAATTAAAGGTCACGTGAAGGGTAATATACATACACGATGGACTGTTTATGGCAGAGAATTAAAGGTCACGTGAAGGGTGGCACATACACGATGGACTGTTTATGGCAGAGAATTAAAGGTCACGTGAAGGAGTGGCACATATACGATGGACTGTTTATGGCAGAGAATTAAAGGTCACGTGAAGGGTAATATACATACACGATGGACTGTTTATGGCAGAGAATTAAAGGTCACGTGAAGGAGTGGCACATATACGATGGACTGTTTATGGCAGAGAATTAAAGGTCACGTGAAGGAGTGGCACATAACGATGGACTGTTTATGGCAGAGAATTAAAGGTCACGTGAAGGAGTGGCACATACACGATGGACTGTTTATGGCAGAGAATTAAAGGTCAC
>JABMCL010003839.1:310000-312500 GCA_018857735.1 Alviniconcha marisindica
CACGTAGGGACACGCACACGTATGCACACCCACATACACACGCACATACACACACACGCTCTGACACACCCACATGCACGCATAGTCTCTCTCTCTGTCACACACACACACACACACACACACACACACACACACACACACACACACACACACAACACATGCACGCACGCACACACGCACGCACACAGAGAGAGAGACAGAGAGAGAGAGAGAGAGAGAGAGAGAGAGAGAGAGAGAGAGAGAGAGAGAGAGAGAGATACATGTACATTCCACCCGTCGAACTTTCTCAGAACTGTTTCTCGTTTCTAACCTCATCTTAACCTGTTTCTTTTTCAATGCGTGAAAGTGTAAGGAATATTTATTTATTTTTAAAGGGGGGAAGGAAAAAAGCCGGAAAGGGATGTAGCTAGCGCACCTTTTTAATACCACTCACACTCTGGGTCTTTCGCTCCCTCTTCGTCCCCTCCTTCACTGTAAAAAAAGGGAAGCGGGTGGATGGATCGTCTCGCCGTACAAAAAAACCCCCTCTGCTGAGGAGAAAGTGGACAAAGGCATTAAAAACGTACACAGCGTGTGATGGGTCACGAGCACAATGACTGAATCACGCTAGTCGAGACCCGACTCTGCTTCGACGCCAACCGAGTCATAATAATGTGTATATATCTATATGTAGTACTGTAGCCTTTCTGTGGGGCGGTGGTGTGTGGAGTCTCATTCTTGTTTTGAGAGTTTGAGAGGGTCTGTCATTCCGTAATGCTCTCGGTTGACGTACAGGGTTTGTTGAGTACGCCAGGGGTAAATTGTGCGTGCAAAATAATGATCGGGCAGCGCACGAAGTTGAAACTTATTTGGAGCGTTGCCCGGCCAAGTCGTACGGTCAAGGTTCCGGCTTTCTCTTGCATTGTTCCAACACCCTGGAACACATTTCCGAAAGGAATTAGATTCTCTCAGTCAGCCTCTTCCTTTAAATCAGCACTTAAAACTCACCTTTTCTCTAACATGATATTGATTGGTGTGTGTGTGTGTGTGTGTGTGTGTGTGTGTGTGTGTGGAGAGAGAGAGAGAGAGAGAGAGAAGAGAGAGAGAGAGAGAGAGAGAGAGAGAGAGACGTTGTGTGTGTGTGTGTGTGGTGTGTGTGGTGTGTGTGTGTGTGTGTGTGTGAGAGAGAGAGAGAGAGAGAGAGAGAGAGAGAGAGAGAGAGAGAGAGAGTGTGTGTGTGTGTGTGTGTGTGTGTTGTGTGTGTGTGTGTGTGTGTGTGTGGTGAGAGAGAGAGAGAGAGAGAGAGAGAGAGAGAGAGAGAGAGAGAGAGAGAGAGAGAGAAGCAGGTTATTATCTTCTGCATGATTCAGTGCATCTGTGGCACTTGTGTATTTAGTCATTGTAAATGTTGTTTATAATTGTAAAGCGCTATGAGCTCCTGTGAAAAAGGTCGCTTTATCAATGTAAGGTGTTATTATTATTTATTATTATAGTGCTCTTGTTGTTGTTTTTGTTCGCGCCGTGTGGTTTTTATGGTTTGTTACGGCTCATTGGGTGTTGAGAGTCAGTGATATGTCTTGTATCGTGAGGTCAACGATTATGGCATTTATTGTGTAGTATTCTTGTTCGGCCGGGAGGTGGCTGAATATGTGTGGTATTCTTGTTTTTAGAGGTCACAGACTATGTGTAGTATTCTTGTTTTTAGAGGTCACAGACTATTGTGTGTTCTTGTTTAGACTATGTGTAGTATTCTTGTTTTTAGAGGTCACAGACTATTGTGGTGTTCTTGTTTTTAGAGGTCACAGACTATTGTGTGATGATGATGATGAAGTGATGCTTAATGTCCTCAGATGTCAGTTGACATATTAGGGACAAGTTGTGACCAATGCCGAAGCACGGTTCAATAATTCTTTACGTCCACGAAAACCAGAAGGCCCGTTAGGACGGACAGCTCAGGACGGCCACCTCGACTCTCACACAGCTCCTGAACTATGAGTATTGTGTGTTCTTGTTTAGACTATGTGTAGTATTCTTGTTTTTAGAGGTCACAGACTATTGTGGTGTTCTTGTTTTTAGAGGTCACAGACTATTGTGGTGTTCTTGTTTTTAGAGGTCACAGACTATGTGTAGTATTCTTGTTTTTAGAGGTCACAGACTATTGTGGTGTTCTTGTTTTTAGAGGTCACAGACTATGTGTAGTATTCTTGTTTTTAGAGGTCACAAACTATTGTGGTGTTTTTGTTTTTAGAGGTCACAAACTATGTGTAGTATTCTTGTTTTTAGAGGTCAGAGACTATTGTGGTGTTCTTGTTTTTAGAGGTCACAGACTATTGTGGTGTTCTTGTTTTTAGAGGTCACGCACTGTGTGTAGTATTTTTGTTTGTGGAAGTCGCATGCACTGTGTAGTATTTGTGTATCATTATTCTTTTTTGGTGTCGTTGTAGAGGTTCCGTATGTAGCAGTAGTCTTGTTTTGGGAGCTTCGCATGCTCGGCCTACTGCAAGTTATTCGGCCTACTACA
>JABMCL010003839.1:317500-330000 GCA_018857735.1 Alviniconcha marisindica
GTTGGGGGTACAGTGAGCACGTGGGCAAGATGACGGATACCCGTAAACAAAGGCAGAAAAGGCATCAGAAAGCCGATCAAGCGCTCACTGTTCGTGGGGAACATGCAGATCGGATAGTAGGTTCCCCCAGCTGGTAGTCTCGTATAAATTATAATAGGTCCATGCCTGAAGATCTAAAACTGTCGCAGATCGGCTCTTCTCAGCTGCGCCTCCATTCAGGGGACTTCACTCTCCCGGAGTAAGAAAACACTGTCAAATTATCTTTGCCTGTTATTTCCGGAAATCGTCTATTAGCGCTCGAAAGACGTCACACAACAACAAACCTGTGAGTCGCCTACGGTAACTCTCCCCTGGTCTGCGTGTATCTACAAGGAAAATAAACTCCACCAGAGGTACATCTTCAAAGTACATCATACTTGAAATACTCCAGACTGAGTAGGACCTATCTGTACATTCTGCATAAAGGCACTGCAGTTTTTGAATGACGTACTTTTTACACACGCTGAACAGTTCACCAGTGTTTTTACAATCTGTACACAGAAAAGCTTCGAAGAGCTGCACCAAATATTTATACATATAGGTAGGTACTCGGCAAAAAACAGAAATCGGAGAGCACTACTGACCTGTGATTTTCGGTGAGGGTGCAGATTTCGTGTGGGCTTCAGTGGCTGAGAGAGTTGTGCACGATGTCCACATCGCATCCCATATTTATAGCGAGGGGCCAGTACCATCACTTCCTTCTGCAGCCTCTCCCTTTGGCCTGTCCAACTGGCCCGTCATGTATCGGAGCCGTGACCACTCAGTTGTTCTGGACCGGAAATCGTGTACAAAAACACATTTGATTGGTCGGCCATTTGGACGGTGCAGTGATTGCTTGATCATTCAACCAGTGACAGCAGGTGAAACGCGGCCGCCTTCTGGAGGCCAGTTGGACAGGCTGGTGGTGGGGTGTGATGCAACTAATGGCTAGTTTACACGTTGTGCGTGGTGTGATTCGTCTGCCAACGTCACTGAGTTCTCGCTCTGTGACAGTGACCAGTGTCTCTTACGTACTTTTGACAGATCAGTCCGCGCAGGTTTCGCCCTTCGTTAAGCTTGAAGATGGCCGCTAGCTTTAGTCTACACGTCAGCGGCGGTGTAGCTGTAGGCAGGCTACATCATGCAGTCTCTGGTGTAGCTGTAGGCTGACTACATCATGCAGTCTCATAACAGCGAATTCACTGGTCTTTGCAACAGTGACACTAGTTTAAAATTTTGGCATGCTTGCAAACAGAGCATCCGCATTTTAACCCCTTCACTGCCATGATGTCACTTGAAAAAGAACAAAAATTTAATAAAAATGCGAAATTTGAAATCCGTAAGCCTTTTTGTCTTCTTCCTCTTCTTCTTCGCACTGGCATGTGAAAGGATCTTCACCAAAACGCATAGCATTGAAAACAGATGTTACAGGACCGGAAAATATACTGTTTGCAGGCGCGTCCGTGCATCCTTCAGCCCGGACATTTTACAGGCTGGGGCAGTGAAGGGGTTAAGACCATGTTTTTTTCCCCTTCTGAAATCCCATTCCCCCCCCCCCCCCCCCCCCCCTTTAAAAACAAAACAAAAATATACATTATATATATATATATATATATATTTTTTTTTTAGTGAGTATGCACATCACGTGAAGCCGTCGACAAGTACCGTACCCCTTTAACTGTGTAAGCCCACTACTGTTTGATTTTCGGCTTATCTTCTCTCCCCACCCACACCTCTCCAACTGAAAGATAAGTTGATAAGGTTTTGTCGTCATATATAAATGTCATATTTAAATATATTTAAATAAATGTCCTCAGACATCGTGCTGACATATCAGAGACAAAATCAGTTTCATTTCTCTCATCGCTTGTTAATCTGTTATGTTTCTGTTAGTAACTTTTGAAATTCAGATGTTTCCACTGAAGATTTGTGCATGTTTCGTATTATTTAAGTAACAGAAAAGTTCATTTTAAGTTTTAGTGTGATCAGGTAAGAGGAGACAACCTCCCTTTTAAAACTACTTTATTTGCTTTTGAAGGTGTGTGATAAGTATCCGTTTCGTGTTCTGTATTGTGTATTCGGTATAGTTTTTCTATCGGTCTTGATCTTGTGTCTGTGATCTTTGTTTATGATGTAATTACAGTTTGACAAATGTTTAATTTCTTGTATGAGACAGATAATAATGTAAACTTTGAAACTTGATTTTTGTTTGTTTGTTTGTTTGTTGTTTGTTGTTGCTGCTGTTTTGTTTTTCTTGTTTTGTTTATGGTGATATTTTAACCGTTTGCCAAATGTTTAATTTCTTGTATGCGACGCAGATAATAATGTAACCTTGAAACTTCTTTGTTGTTGTTATTTTGTTTTTGTTTTTTGTTTGTTGCTGTTTTGTTTTTCTTGTTTTGTTGTTGTTTTTTGGAGGGGAGAGGGGAGTGGGTGGGGGTGGAGGGGGGAGGGGGGGAGGGGGTAGTTTCGTTTTAAAAGAGGGATTTCCGCTGCATTGTAAGGAGTGTTTTCCGGGTTGAGGTAAACGCAGCTTTTCGGTAGGCTGCAATTCAGTTGGAGTCTCCCACTGTCCTTCTTAGGCTGTCCTGATCCCACCCGCTTGCCATTGCTGATTCTATTGCCCAGTGCAAGAGCGATGCGTGTAGTATTATTGGTCATGTATACATACGTGTCCGGAAAGCGAACCCACGGAGACAGACTTGTTCCCTTCCTTTTTCCACCTGGCCTTCCTTAGCCTGCTTTCTTCCCTTTACGTCTTGTGTCCCCCTCCTGTGCTTCCCCTCCTTTCTTCAGGTGAATGTATCCGCTTGGGAAAGGCTACGCAAAGCAAGGCGAAACTTTGCTCTCCGTCTGTCTGCATGTCTGTCTGTCTGTCCCTCTCTCTCTTTCTCTCTCTTTCTGTCTCTCGCTCGCTTGCACGCTCTCTATTCTGTTTGTCTGTCTCTTCTCTTCTGTTCTCTCTCTCTCTCTCTCTCTCTCTCTCTCTCTCTCTCTCTTCTCTCTCTCTCTCTCTCTCTCTCTCTCTCTCTCTCTCTCTCTCTCTCTCCCCCTCCCCCTCTCGTCCCCCCCTCTCTCTCCCCACCATCCGTTCTCTTTGTTTTCTTTTGTCCTGGGTCCTCGATCAAATGCAAGGTCGATTCTCCAAAGAACCAACACGCACACGCACATGCTCACAGACACCCCCCCCACACACACACACACCCCCTCCCCCCTGCCCCCCTCCACCTCCCCCCCCCCCACACGCGCGCGCACATACCACACACACACACACACACACACACACACACACACACACAACGTTCACACATACACACACAGACACACAGACACAGACACAGACACACACACACACACACACACACACACACACACACACACACACACACACACACACACACACACACACACACACAGGGACAAACAGACAGACAGACAGACAGAGGGTAAACAGGACACAATCATTTTGTCAGTCATGCAGCATAAAAGAACTTTGATAAATGTGATACCACAAAATAACCCACAGCGGAAAATAATGGCGAAGCCCCGAGGCATGAAATATGAGTTGTAGCAACATGACACTGCAAGGAAGCTCAACAACACTGAGCGCAATACTCCGGCGATGTCAATTATTATTGATGACAGTGCTGACACCTTATGTAATGTAATCATGAACTGGATCTTCCATACGGTAAGGAAGGAGTGACTGATGTCGGGATGGGGGTGGGGAGCAGGGCCAAGGGGGAATGGAGAGGGGGGGGGGGGGCGGAGGCTAGGGGGAGTGGAGGGGATCATCGTCTTGGATGACTAACTACTTTTTTTTTTAAATTTCAGTATGATTCATACATGGTAGAGTTTGAGTTGAGCTCTTGGAAGTGGTACCCAGTGTACATTTCCGTCCTGTTTCATGTTCACATGATTCCTCCATTGGGGAAAATGATTCTATTCCTATCCCCGCCCCCCCCCCCCCCCCCCCCCCCATAATATTTAAATGACGCTGCGCGTGCATTTGTGCGTGTGTGTGGTGTGTGTGTGTGTGTGTGTGTGTGTGTGTGTGTGTGTGTGTGTGTGTGTGTGTGTGTGTGTGTGTGTGTGTGTGTGTGTGTGTGTGTGTGTGTGCGCGCGCGCGCGCTCGCTTACTGATTAAAAAGTATATTTCGAACTTCTGTGGTATTATATTTCTTTCTGGCGAAGTTTTGTTGGCCATATATCTTCTATACACACTTCTTATAAACGTTTTAGTACTCATAAAAAAGAACTATTTTTAGAGTTTCATTGTTAGTAAAACATCTACCCGGCTGACATGCAGGTGTAAAATGCAATGCTTTCCTCATTGTCCGGTTTCCTGTAGTGGTAAGAGTAAGTTGATTTTCCAAAACTCCAGTTGCTGATTGCTGTTTTTCTATGTTCGTTCCGTTTGTTTATTTTAGATCAACACACCGTTTACTCCGGTCTTTGCATGCCAAAGGATAGACACACTTCTGAATGCTTTTGCTACCTGTGACTTGTGTGGCCATCATGTCTAAGCAAGAATTACTTTCCTCTGTCATGGTGCTGGGCGTAAGACACCAAGTTACTTACTTACTCTATACTGGTGGGTCGTGTTGTCAGCTGGTGCGTTAGAGCTGTTCAAAATAGCAAGGCAGTGTTGCAAAGGATTGTTTGCCAAATTGCTTGACACATCTCGCTCGAGGAGCAAGAAGCGCCAACGGTTTAGACCTTAAAACCGTTGCCCCTTTCTTGGAGACAAATGTTTGTGCAAGTGAAAAGTGTTTATGGAAAGTTAAGGAGAAATTCCTTTCCGTCTCCCCTCCATCGCACTCCCCCTTCGCCCCCCCCCCCCCCCCCCCCCACCCCCCCCGGCCCCCACCAAATGCTTGTATTGATTATGTTTCAATGAAGCATAATCAGTACAAGCATTGATTATAATAATCTCTTTGTCTTGCTTTTTTTGTTTAAGTGTGTTTTGGAACACACACACACACACACACACACACACACACACACACACACACACACACACACACACACACACACACACACACACACTTGCTCGCTCAGTCATCACTGCGCACGCAAGCTCTTTGACAGGCACCCCCCCCCCCCACTCACACACACACACACACACACACACACACACACACTCACACACACACACACACACACACACACACACACACACACACACACACACACACTCACACACACACACACACACACACAACACACACACACACACACATGTACACACTCCTCCCCCCCGCCACACCCCCCCCCCCCCCACCCCACCTCTCTGTGTGTCTCTTCTTTCCTCTTTTATGTCGTGTTCTAATCTCTAGTTTTTATGGTGCCTGCGGCCTGTCACAGACTCTGAGCTGACTGTCTATGGTAGTCCTTACGTGTCATTATCGCCCTCCTGCCATGTCACTGGTGTTGACTTCAGCTGAGTATCGGCTACCTGATGGACCCTCCATGTATCTCTGGCCAGTTTTGGCAAATGCCAGTTAGTTGAAATAGCATTCTGTCATTATCTTCTGTAAATCGTTGGGTATCGTTCCTCATCATATATCGGTACATTAGGTCGAAGTGTAGCAAAAACAAGCAAGTAGTTAATTGTTGAGGCGTTATATTTAGATCTGGAAGACCTTAAACAGAGTAAATCTGACGGATTTTTTTTTTTAAAAATAGAGAGATAGAAAGTCGTACTCCCTTCATAAAGAGCCTATTGGGTGCATCAGTGCCCCCGTTGATTAAATGATGGTGCGCGTGCATTTGTGTGTGTGAGTGTGTGTGTGTGTGTGTGTGTGTGTGTGTGTGTGTGTGTGTGTGTGTGTGTGTGTGTGTGTGTGTGTGTGTGTGTACACAGGAGGGGGACCCATAGAGACGACACAAGACGTAAAGGGAAGAAAGCAGGCTGAGGAAGGCCAGGTGGAAACAAGAAGGGAACAAGTCTGTCCCCCCCTCCCTTCCCCCCACCATCCCCGGTATATTGGTAGTTGGTATGAATGTCGTTTGGAAATTTTAGTTTGTGAGAGCTTCGATGTATGCACTGTGTGCATCTGGAGCTGTGAACACGCCCGGTTTTGTGTGGACGCTTTTTTATGCGCCATATACATTTTTTCATGCATTCATTCATTCACTTATTCATTCAAATCTTTTGTCTCTGGTTCTATAGAGTTTGAGATACGAACGCCCCAGCTGGTAAGTCAGTCCACGTTGCCATTTTCTTTCGTTTTGAAAACGTAAGCCGGCAACAGAACATGGCAATGAACGCAGTTTTTCGGAGTTAAGTTTCTTTGCAAACAGAATTAATGACTAAGGGACAGGAAAGAAAATAACCCCCAAAACACTGAAAACTAAGCTCTAGAATAGGTTACAGGTTATCATCTTTGTTTTTTGCGTAACGCTAAACCAAAGAGTTTATTTTAGCCTCAGAATGTGAGTGCACAACAAAAGACAGCAAGTGATAGTAAGTGATAATTGCCCCCCCCCCCTCCCCCCCTCCCCCTCTCTCTCTCTGTCTCATGTTTGTATGTCCTGACACAGTCTGAGAGTAAAACATTTGGCAAAACAGTAATTACGTGATCACTGCTGATTCCTGCTTGCGTTTTCTGAAACAGTTTGTTTCAGCACACGCACACGCACGCACGCGCGCGCCCGCGCGCGCACACACACACACACACACACACACACACACACACACACACACACACACACACACACCACACACAAAAGGTGTGTGTGTGTAGGGGGGGGGGAGGGGGGGGACATTGCAATACAAAGAAAGGCGAGAAACCAACAGCAGGTTCCTTTTTTAGTCGAAATTTTGCAATGAGCTCGTGTATTATCACAATGGAACATTAAATTGCAAATATAATCCAGTGTACGATTATGGGTGTATAATGCCTTTTTTTAATCAACCGTCAGGGTCGATTTTCCCGAATACTTGTTTTTCAGACTTACTACCCATTGCCAAAAGGGGACAGCTCTAGCCATGTGTACGTACATGGCCAAAGTGACACGCCTGCTCATTGTCTGGAGTGGATGAGTGCTGAGTTGATGAGTTCCTTTGGTGAAAGTGCAGAATGTAGGCCTCATAGTCGTTTCTCGATGTTCCTCAAATAAAAGTCAGAGGAACGGTCAGAGTGGGGCCTCTTCCCTCTCCCCCCACCTCCATACCCCTTCCCCCCCTTCTCCCCGTCCCTAAGAGGCCTGATGGTTTCTGTGGACGTTAAGCACCATGTTTACTTATTTACAGAGTGGGGCGAAAACGTAGCGTGTGCAACCGTTTCCCTACACTTCTACCAAAGCCCGTCTATGACTTGTACATACTCCAAGCAATTCGTGGCAGTTTTGAAGAGAGAGAGAGAGAGAGAGAGAGAGAGAGAGAGAGAGAGAGAGAGAGAGAGAGATTGATTGATTGATTGAACTTTATTTCTCAACGGTGAAGATATTAGCACAAAGGCCGACTCACATATCTGCCGTTGCTACAGTACTACTAATAACCAAGACATTCACAGTTAAATATTATTACAGAAGGCTATAGACAAATACAGCATCAGTAAAAATAAAAACAACAATTAATAAAATAATAATAATAACAACAACAACAACACATATAAAACCAGACAAATACAGCATCAGTAAAAATAAAAACAACAATTAATAAAATAATAATAATAATAACAACAACAACAACACATATGGAAAAAATAAAATAAAATAAAAATAGCAGTGAAAAACAACTGGAGCAAAAAAGTCTAAAACACAGTTAAACACACATACACACACACCACACACACACACACACACACACACACACACACACACACACACACACACACACACAACAAAAAACAAAACAAAAAACAAGAACAACAAAAAACTGGGTAATTTACAGAGAGAGCAGGGGAAGGGGAGGGATAAAATTAAGCTTAAGAAAAACGACAATATCAACAAGGAAAGAGAAATGGAGAGAGAGAGAGAGAGAGAGAGAGAGAGAGAGAGAGAGAGAGAGAGAGAGAGAGAGAGAGATGGTCGGAACTGCACAGTTACTGTTATGATACTGCGTTTACCTCGACTTGGTTTTGTAATTTAATTTTTTCACAGTGTGAGTTTGTTCCCATTCAGGATGCTGTTCATGCAGAATCAAAACACAAGGGAGTTAATCAGCGATCGAAAAACGTCACACAAGTACAACAACAACGACCTGAGTCGCCTACGGTAACTCTCACCTGGCATGCGTGTAAATACAAGGTGCATAAACTCCACCAGAGGTACATCCTCTATGTTTGTGTTACGTATTTCGAGCGCTAATTCACTCCCTTGTGTGTTGATTCTGCACGAGCGCTCTGGGCCTCGTTCTGTTTCAGATTTGTTGTTCATGTCGTTTTGTTATGTTCGCAATGTTTTTCTTCTTCTTCAGTTTAGAAAGGAGAATGTACCTCTGTTGGAGCTTATGTACCTCGTATTTAAACGCGAGGCAGGTGAGAGTTACCGTAGTCGACTTTGGTCTTTGTGTTTGTGCTAGTGTGACGTCATTCGAGCGCTGATTAACTCCCTTGTGTGTAGTTGATACTTTTTAGAAAGATATGATCCACGTCATTCGAGCGCTAATGATCTCCCTTGTGTGTTGATACTTTTTAGAAAGATATGATCCACGTCATTCGAGCGCTAATGATCTCCCTTGTGTGTTGATACTTTTAGAAAGATATGATCCACGTCATTCGAGCGCTAATGATCTCCCTTGTGTGTTGATACTTTTAGAAAGATATGATCCACGTCATTCGAGCGCTAATGATCTCCCTTGTGTGTTGATACTTTTTAGAAAGATATGATCCACGTCATTCGAGCGCTAATGATCTCCCTTGTGTGTTGATACTTTTAGAAAGATATGGTCCAGAAAGACCAGAAGTTCCCCATTCTCGGGTTATGGTTTCTTGACACTGACTGCGCCGTGGGTCCCGAGCAGGTTGTGTGTATGAGAAGTGACGACTGATGCGGTCGTGGGATTAGCATTCCATTGTGATACAACTGTTACGATCGTGCACACGACGCACGCAGAAAGGCCTGTGGGGCCCAGTGACGCAGACACGACATCCGCACACCGGCAGAAACACGACACCCAGCTTCACAATAACACGTCATTTCCAACAATGGCCGCGGTCTCGTCTTTCCTCTCATTAAAAACGAGTTTAGCTTATGCGAAACTCACACTCCAGCACGTGAACGACGTGTTATTAACAAAAAGAAAAAGAAGGAAAGACGGACAGAAAGAAGGAAAAAGGACAAACTATGTGGCATAACGGCTTAGGAATATGATACAACGATAGTTCAAACTGAGGTCTGTTCCACGTTTTAATGTGTTCGCAGTTGAAAAGGCACGTTGACAGCTGGTCGTCTTTCCTAACACTTCGTTCCATCCCAGAATCTGACATGAATGAACGAACTTCGTCGATTATAATCCACAGAAAGACAACAAGAAGACGAGGATATTATCAACCCACTGTGACTTCTGGAAAGCAGAGGCAAACGATCATCTCTGGGAGCCCGTGTAGAGCTATTTGGTGCGTGTGTGTGTGTTGTGTGTGTGTGTGTGTGTGTGTGTGTGTGTGTGTGTGTGTGTGTGTGTGTGTGTGTGTGTGAGAGAGAGAGAGAGAGAGAGAGAGAGAGAGAGAGAGAGTTTGTGTATGTGTGTGTGTGTGTGTGTGTGTGTGTGTGTGTGTGTGTGTGTGTGTGTATGTATGTGTGTGTGTGTGTGTGTGTGTGTGTGTGTGTGTGTGTGTGTGTGTGTGTGGAGAGAGAGAGAGAGAGAGAGAGTGTGTGTGTGTGTGTGTGTGTGTGTGTGTGTGTGTGTGAGAGAGAGAGAGAGAGAGAGAGAGAGAGAGAGAGAGAGAGAGAGAGAGAGAGAGTTTGTGTTTGTGTATGTGTATGTGTGTGTGTGTGTGTGTGTGTGTGTGTGAGAGAGAGAGAGAGAGAGGAGAGAGAGAGAGAGAGAGAGAGAGAGAGAGTGTGTGTGTGTTGTGCGGGTGAGTGTGTACCCGTGCGTGTATGTGGTATGCTTGTGTACGAAAAGAATTGCAGTCCTCATTTTCATGTATACACAGAGTATATATACAGTGTTGTTATTTCTGCGGCTTATGCACAAAAAATAATTTCTTGTTTATCTTGCTGTCGATTGCGCTGGCGGATTACACAGTGAGCTTAGAGACGGGGTTGCTGGTAGAAGTGGTAAACTTCATTCGTTCATTCTGTCGCTTTATTTCCATTCTTCCTTTCTGTTTTTCTTTTATTCGCCTTTAGTTGCTTTCTCCCTACGAGTACATCCATCCATCCTTCCATCCATCCATGCATACTTTTTTCCTGCTTATCCGGGTTAAAACTAAAAACTAAAACAAAACAATTATAGTTATTTACTCTTTTTTAAATTGTATTTTATCCGTTAAACATGTACGTATGGCTAGTATAGAGCGCTCTGCAGTGAACTCTATTACGGACATATTTTGAAGTTGGTTGTTATTGTTGTTATTGGAAATCACCAGTCTTTTGCTCTGTTCCTGTGCATTAGCTCGTGTGGCAAACATGGCGGTCACGCTTCGGGCTTTTCGCGCAGCATATTAATATGTTTGTGACGCTCCGGTTGGCTGAAGCTGCTCCATTGACTGGCAGTCCTGAACTTCTCTATTGTTTGTCCGGGTCACAGGTTAGGTTAGGCCTATCAGAAATGCAAAGTAGTATCAACGTCGCAGTTTCAGCTACAGACGGAGACCTTCCATCTCACTGTCACAGTGGACTGATGTACATACAAGAGCTAAATGACGTCAAAGACTTTGCTCTCGTCACAGCAAAACCTGCAACCTGTCGCGTAGACTCACGGGATGTCCAGCCCTCCACGCCCCCCCCCCCCCCCCCCCCCCCCCCCCCCCCCCCCCCCCCC
Source organism: Alviniconcha marisindica (assembly GCA_018857735.1). Taxonomy (NCBI): domain Eukaryota; kingdom Metazoa; phylum Mollusca; class Gastropoda; family Provannidae; genus Alviniconcha; species Alviniconcha marisindica. Next base: position 328,455 of record JABMCL010003839.1, read on the forward strand.
CCTTCCATCCATACTGCGTGGAGCAGTCGACCACTTCACGTAAATTCCGAGCGATTTTGTTTGACCGCAGGATTTCCTTGCACAAAAAGAAACTGGGGCTGGGAAGAAATATGAAGGCTAGACATAGAGCGCGCAACTGACGCAAAAGAGACACCTCTTCTTGTTTGACTTCGCCACGAAACGTGTCTGAATGCCGAAGAGAGCTGGCAGCGGTATCTGACCCTCGGAGCTTCAAGAAGAGGGTGCTGAATGCACACGCATTAGGCGCCGAGACTAGCAAAATACTAACCCGGCTTTTCGTGTGTAGGTGGCGGGGTCAGTTGAAGTTCTGACAAGCCAGCCGGTCACCGCCTCTCTCCCACACCGGGTGGCGATCAGCCGGCTAGGAGACGACGTTGTGGGTGTCCCGTAGCACGTCATAACTATGACGTCCTGGTTGAATTTTTGCCCTTTGTGGAATCTACGTTCCCAACTTCTCTTTACAGCACCCAGTGAATTACCTAGTGTACCTTTCCTCTTTGTGTGTGTGCGTGTGCGTGCGTGCGCGCGCGCGCGCGCGCGCGCGCGTGTGTGTGTGTGTGTGTGTGTGTGTGTGTGTGTGTGTGTGTGTGTTTTGCTTTAGTTTTCTCGTTTTTTGTTTCTGTTTTTGTTTGTTTGTTGTCGCTTTTGTTGTTGTTGTTGTTTTCTCCTTATTTTTCTTTCTTTCTGTTTTGCTATTTTCTAATACCCGTCGTAATATTCGTACTCACTTACGAAACATATGAATCTTGTACCCATGCTTTTTACTCGCCCTGATATAACCGTAATAGTTGACTGGCCTTAAAACACCAAGTTACTTACTAACCATGCTTTCAGTCAACATAGCCTCTTTTGTGTGTGTGTGTGTGTGTGTGTGTGTGTGTGTGTGTGTGTGTGTGTGTGTGTGTGAGTGAGTGAGTATTAATGATGGGAGAATTTCATTTGTCTTTGTAGTCACAGCAGAGCTAAGGTGATGCCGAAAGATGCTAGGCTACATGTGTCATTGTACATGAAGTGTACGAAGAGCGCTGTAAGTATACAACTGTACAAGGACACAGGCATCATTCAGAAACCCAAGCGGCATGAGCACAGCGAGTCTGCCCGAGAGCAGGGAATAACGCCTTTGTATAAAAGAGATCAGTACAAAATAAATATTAAAAAAGGGGTTGCTGATTACACAGTTAAAGTACATCACTGATGCAAGAGGTGAGTGAGAGTATTCTCTCATATTTCTCTCTTTCAAGTTAGCTCATGGCAACAGTTTCACCCGAGTCGAACTAAAAATCACGCTCACGTAAAATCTATAAAGTAGCAAAGTCGGTCCCACCTGTCCCACTGTTTGTCTTAAACCCGTTCTTAATTGGGCGAATGTTTGTTCGCAAACCTAGTTGGATGTATTCGGCGAACCTAGTTGGTTCTTAATTGGGCGAACTTTTCTTCGCGAACCTAGTTGGGAGTATTCGTCGAACTGCGACGAAGCTATATTCGGGGTCCAAAAAGCTTCGCTCAACATGTTCTGGGAACATTC
>JABMCL010003839.1:332500-337500 GCA_018857735.1 Alviniconcha marisindica
CTTCTCTTTCTCTCCCCCTTCCCCCCCTCTCTCTCTCTCTCCCTCTCTCTCGTGCCCCTTCTCTCTCTCTGTCTTTGTGTCTCTGCTCTCTCTCTCACTGTCCTGTCGTGTGTCTGTCTGTCTGTCTGTTCTGTCTCTCTCTTTTCTCTGTCGCTGTCTTCTGTCTCCCTCTGTCCCCTGTGTAGTCTCTCTCTTTCCCCCCACACACACACGCCGCACGCACCCGCACCAGCCGCCCGGGAGTTTGAGCTCCTCGTGACGCACCTCTGTTGTCATTGTATGCTATATTCGTTCTTTACCAGAACAGGGTTGGCTCATGACGTAATAGACACCTCAGCCGCACATGCCAGCCTTGTTCATGACGTCACAGACACAGACTGCCGGACATAAAATGGCAGCGCTCAAGACCGTGTTTTCGCGAATTTCAGATGTTGATTTTCCACATGCAAATGTTAGACCATAAATCGACTGAAAAGCTGAAAGGTTGTTGTTGTTGTTGATCGCTTTTATTTGGCTCTATTCTCTGCTCTCGAGCAGACTCACTTCCCTCGCATTTGATTCTACATGAGAAGTAAGTTAACCTGTAATTCCGCATTTCTGTTTTCTGTGTGTCTCCGGGTTCATTCAACTTCATTTTCTTTTTGCCAATGATTTTAATCCATTAAGTGAGGTGTGACATGAACGGCGGATTGGACCTTTACTTGCGATTGCTATTGTCCTATTGTTTTGTGATTGATGAAGTGTATTTGACCTTGACATGACCTTCACGGATGACTGGTCGTTAAATGTCAAGAATCAATCTGGTTTTAACTGATTTAAAAAAATAAATTAAAAAAAACTCAAATATTTTACACTCCGTAAATTTTCGTGTTGCGAACCATTAAAATGTGTCGCACGCACTACTTGCTCGAGCTGCTTAACTTTTAGGCGTGAGTGTATTTATTTTAACTAGTATATGTATACATACGGACGGACCAACTGCACGCTGTTGGTACCGCTCTGTGTGGTTCCGGGCGACGGGTGGATAAAGCGGCATGGCGACTGGAGAAATTCTCACTTCAAAGCGCCCCTTGTGAAAAGCAGGACTATTTCACACCCCGGCCCCCAGACAACAGTTTGTTTTCTTTCACTTCCACCCACTCGTGCTGTGCGCAGCATCAAAGAGCTTTACGTGCCACGGCAGTCTTGCCTCTCTTCGCGCACAGCCCGGGAAGGCTATGACAGAAGAGTGGGACAGTTTAGCTAGAAAGGTTAGCCAGAAGGAAGGGACTTTGTATTGCTCGCCAAGTCCGCCAGGACGCGGTTATATCATAGCGAAACACATTTTACCATGACACAACAAGGGTTTTGCCAGAGCCAGGCAGCGACTTCGTGCAATACCCAGTTTCTGCTACAGTCATTGTGTGTGTGTGTGTGTGTGTGTGTGTGTGTGTGTGTGTGTGTCGTGGTGGTGGTGCGTGCGTGCGTGTGTGTGTGTGTGTGTGTGTGTGTGTGTGCGTGTGCTTGTGTGTAGGTGTGTGTATGTGTGTGTGTGTTTCCATATAGTACTTTATGTGAATTGTTTTGGTAGGACTGTACTCTACATAGGTATAGATTATCATATTAATTTTAGGTTAATATGTATCATTTGAGCGCTCAGGGCTTTGATGGGCGCATGATAAATATACATTATTATTATTGTTGTTGTTGTTGTTGTTGTTGTTGCTGCTGCTGCTGCTGCAGCTGCTGCTACTGCTGCTGTTGCTGGATTTGTTTAACGCCGAGCTGTCTGCCGGCATGACTCGTCCCTGTGCTTCCCCGCGTCGCTGAACGAAGGCTTTGAACGAGGCCGTACAGTTTTGCCCTGAACCTGAAATGGCGGATTATCCGAAGTACTGGTGCAGCGATTTCTAGCCACGTAGTCTGAGCAACTTGCTGTATTTTTCTTGTCAGGGATACTTTATCAGATTGCCTATTAGTGTGTAAGGTTTGGTGCCAAGCGTGCCGCTACTTTGTTTCATGTTTGAGTTGTTTTTCGAATCCTTAAAAAAACAAATTAGCGTATATTTTTCTTTAACCTGGCATCGATAGATTAGACGGAATGGTCGACGATTCTAGCATGTCCTACCCTATATGTTGCTTTTGGTACGGGTGATTGTTGAAGTGACTAATTTTTCTGTTTGATGTTTGTGTATGCATGTTTTGTTGTCCATTTGTGCAGGGATTGATTCTGTGGATTTGACTTGAGAATGGGTTCACACACACAACACACACACACACACACACACACACACACACACACACACACACACACACACACACACACACACGGGGTGGGTGGGGGTGGGGTGGAGAGAGAAGAGAGAGAGAGAGAGAGAGAGAGAGAGAGAGAGAGAGAGAGAGAGAGAAAAAAAAAATTAGTTTTTAAATATGCGCCTGCTTTCGGCAGACTGATCGTCCTGATGTGACCCTGTGTGTTTGACAGGACGTTATAAAACTCCAACTAACTAACTAACTCGGCTGCATGTAGGTTTAATCCACTTTCTCTGTTGACTGTACCAAACCGAAACCGAGTTTGCACATCAGTCACAGACTCACACAGTTTAAAATATCTGAAACAAAGCTGACTGCCGGCGTTCAGATTTGAAAGCACACGAAATTTGTTGGGTAAGTGACATGGTGCTTAACGTCCACAAAAACCATAAGGCTTATTAGGGACGGGGAGAAAGGGTGGGGAGGGGGAGATTATATACCTATCGTTACACTGTCAGCACCAGAATGACTCCTGCATTAAGATGGGCAGCGACGAGAGCCATTTTAATGTTTCATAATTGTGAGGGAAAGTCACAAGTCCGCAGACCACAACTTTTGAATGAAAGTTGTTGTTCTTGTTGATTGCTTTTATCTCGCGTTATCTCCGCTCTCGGGCAGACTCACTGCGCTCTTGTTGCATGCGATTTTGAATGAGTGACTATGGCTTTTTGTAGCACGTTTTGGAATAGCCACCGAAGTTCTGTACTTACGGCGCTGTTTGGTTGTTACATGGCTGGTGTCACGTGGAACTGATGCCGTCTCGGCGCATGGTCTATGTACACCAAACAACCGTGCACCAGTCTACAGTGTCACTTCATTCAAAGCCACATGCGCAGGGGCATGTATGTTCAGGTGTAACCTAGCAATCCGCACTTTTGGCAAAATGAGCGGGATCTTTTACGTGCTACTGCGGTAACACAGGGGTGGAACGGATATCGAAATGATAGCACAGAAAGTTGACTCTGGAGAAGAAAAATATTCCATCCCTCCTGCCGGGACTCCAACTCGAGACATTTCGATCACGAGTCCGGCGGTCTTCCGTTGAGCTATATCCGCTTCCGGAAGTAAACGCTATAGGATCAGACATTTGAGAATGCACCCCTTTTCCTGTACCGCTATGTGTACAGATACACAGCTACAGCTACGTGTAGAATATTACTGTAGAAATTGTACATCCCCATCAGCCCAAATATAGAAGTGAGGAACAAAAAAGGGTAGAGTGAAGCAGGATACTTGATAAGACACAAAGATTAATTTTTTACATATTGATTTTATCTACTTATTTCTTTTAAATATAGCTTCTTGAGCCGATGTGTCCTTTTTTCTTTCTTTTTTCTTTTCTTTTCTTCTTCTTCTTCTTCTCATTTTTATGCTTTGTATACTGATGAACAATAAAGATTTATTTGATTTGAGTCAGTCGGCAGGGACATTCTGGGAAATGTCACAGTCCCATTCAGCGCAGTTGTACATCGGCCCAGAGGACAGGAACGTGCTGATCTGCGCGTGACCGTCACACCATTACAACACGTTTCGTACCGCGGCCGCAGGCTGGTCACGACCGTGTTGGCTTGTTTCGTGACCTGTCGGTAGAAACCTGCGGTACGTGGCACGCTACGATCCTCCTGTGTTGCACTGCGACACCCCTGTGCACTGCGATGCGACACCTCTCTACACTGCGACACCCTTGTGCACTGCGACACCCCTGTGCACTGCGACACCCCTCTACACTGCGACACCCCTGTGCACTGCGACACCCCTCTGCACTGCGACACCCCTCTGCACTGCGACACCCCTGTGCACTGCGATGCGACACCCCTCTTCACTGCGATGCGACACCCCTCTACACTGCGATGCGACACTCCTTTGCACTACGATGCGACACTCCTCTGCACTGCGATGCGACACTCCTTTGCACTGCGATGCGACACTCCTTTGCACTACGATGCGACACTCCTTTGCACTGCGACACTCCTCTGCACTGCGATGCGACACCCCTCTTCACTTGGCGACTGCGACACTCCCTTTGCACTGCGATGCGACACCCCTCTTCACTGATGCGACACTCCTCTGCACTGCGATGCGACACCCCTCTTCACTGTGATGCGACACTCCTTTGCACTACGATGCGACACTCCTTGCACTGCGACACCCCTCTACACTGCGATGCGACACTCCTTTGCACTACGATGCGACACTCTGCACTGCGATGCGACGCCCCTGTGCACTGCGATGCGACACCCCTCTTCACTGCGATGCGACACCCTTCTTCACTGCGATGCGACACCCCTCTTCACTGCGATGCGACACCCCTTGCACTGCGATGCGACACCCCTTGCACTGCGATGCGACACCCCTGTGCACTGCGAGACACCCCTCTCACTGCGATGCGACACCCCCCTGCACTGCGATGCGACACCCCTGTGCACTGCGATGCGACACCCCTGTGCACTGCGATGCGACACCCCTGTGCACTGCGATGCGACACCCCTGTGCACTGCGACACCACTGTGCACTGCGATGCGACACCCCTGTGCACCGCGACACCCCTGTGCACTGCGATGCGACACCCCTCTGCACTTCGATGCGACACCCCTCTGCACTGTGACACCCCTGTGCAGAAACCCATAGCTATCGTCGGAATACTGCTTTTGTGCTTTGAGTTTGTGCCAGGATCCAAACACATAAAAGATTTTTTTTAAACTAAACAA
>JABMCL010003839.1:342500-372500 GCA_018857735.1 Alviniconcha marisindica
ATTTCGATTCGCTCTGGTTAACGTTCCTAAATACGCCAACAGTTAAGCATTTCGATTCGCTCTGGTTAACGTTCCTAAATACTCCAACAGTTAAGCATTTCGATTTTCTTTGGTTAACGTTCCTACATACGCCAGTGAAACAGTTAAGCATTTCGATTCACTCTGGTTATCATTCCTAAATACGCCAACAGTTAACCATTTCGATTCACTCTGGATAACATTCCTAAATACGCCAGCAGTTAAGCATTTCGATTCACTCTGGTTAACATTCCTAAATACTCCAACAGTTAAGCATTTCGATTTTCTTTGGTTAACGTTCCTACATACGCCAGTGAAACAGTTAAGCATTTCGATTCACTCTGGTTAACATTCCTAAATACGCCAACAGTTAACCATTTCGATTCACTCTGGATAACATTCCTAAATACGCCAGCAGTTAAGCATTTCGATTCACTCTGGTTAACATTCCTAAATACTCCAACAGTTAAGCATTTCGATTTTCTTTGGTTAACGTTCCTACATACGCCAGTGAAACAGTTAAGCATTTCGATTCACTCTGGTTAACATTCCTAAATACCCCAACAGTTAACCATTTCGATTCACTCTGGATAACATTCCTAAATACGCCAGCAGTTAAGCATTTCGATTCACTCTGGTTAACATTCCTAAATACTCCAACAGTTAAGCATTTCGATTCACTCTGGATAACATTCCTAAATACGCCAGCAGTTAAGCATTTCGATTCACTCTGGTTAACATTCCTAAATACTCCAACAGTTAAGCATTTCGATTTGCTTTGGTTAACGTTCCTACATACGCCAGTGAAACAGTTAAGCATTTCGATTCACTCTGGTTAACGTTCCTACATACGCTAGTGAAATAATTAAGCATTTCAGTTCGCTCTGGTTAACGTTCCTAAATACGCCAATGAAACAGTTTAGCATTTCGATTCGCTCTAGTTAACATTCCTAAATACGCCAGTGAAACAGTTTAGCATTTGCTTTAATATCGTGAAACAAGCATTGCTCCGGTTGTTTTGCAGCAATAAAATCGGTTAGAAGTGGAAGTCATTAAGTTAGAACAGAGAGGAAAAAATACATTCAAATAAGTTATTTTAGTGGCATATTCACATCAATCTTTTTCGGCTTAGTGGTGGTGGTGGTGGTGGTGGTGGTGGTGTGGAGGTGGTGGTGGGGAGGGGGGAGGGTTGGCGGGGTTCGAGAGAGTGGGTGGATGAGGAAAGGGAATACTGCTTCCTTCTATTTTCAAAACAAATGCAAATGGTTACCTCAGAAGCATAACATATTTCGATTCGCTTTGGTTAATACGAATACGAGCGGGTAGGCGTTAAATATCAATCACGCAGTCAATCTTATTTAGACCGTCGCACGTCATTCAGCGCCACCTAATGAAGGAAAGAAGAGAGAGAAAGAAAAAAGAAGACAAAAAAAGAAAAAGAAAAGAAAACAAACAAACAAAGCAAAACAACCCCCCCCCCCTACCCCCCCCCCCCCCCCCCACCACACACACACACAAAAAGGGGGGGGGGGGGGGGAGAGAGAGAGAGAGAGAAAGAAGGGGAAAAAAAGAGAAAAAAAGAGAGAAACAAACAAGCAAAAAACGGTTTTCAAAAATAGCGGGAAATGCGACTGAAGTATAACGGTCACGGAATTCCGCATATCTGCGAATGCTGGAGCATTTGAAAGCCGCCATCAATTTAAGATACCAAAAAGGAAAGCAGTCTGTTCGGCGTAGATGCGCACTTTCAAGTTTTATGAAAGAGATGCACAATGCCTCCTGCGTGCCCATTCACTTACACTCTCCGCGTGACGTCACGCGTGGGCTGATTTTGATAAGCTACTGCGCTGGAATAGCTGCCACCCGCTGCTTTTGATGATGGGGGCGTTCACGTGTTTTTTCAGTCTCCAACTCTTGCTCTTGTAAACAAGCAATAAACAGGAACTGGAACGGACTTTGAAATGTTTTTCTATACACTCAGGTTGTTTGCATTTATGCGTATTTTTCCTCGTTTGCTGGTGAAATATGCATTGACCGAAAAAGGCTAGTGAGCAATCAATGATTCCCTCCCTCTGGAGATTTAAAAAAAGGAATTTGATTCAAGACATAAAAGAAACGCTCGCTAATGGAACTGACCGTTAGAGTTTAAAATAAGAATCTTTATTCATACATGAAAGAAGCACTCGGTAATGGAATTGACCGTTAGAGTGGCTTTGGGACGTGTTCACTGGCCTGATATTGTGTGCTGTACTATTTTATTTCATGTTTGAAACTAGCTCTCATCCCCACCCCACCCCCACCCCTCTACCCCTCCACCCTGTGTTGTTTTGTTTTTCCTGTTCTTGCTTCGGGGAGTTTTGTTGTTGTTGCTTGCTCTGGCATCCGGATCAGATTGTCCCGTGGGATTTTTTTTTTTTTTTTTGGCCGCGTGGAAAGCCCGCATGGTGACAAAAGGCAGAGCTTTCTTTTGGGACGTAACGGCAGGTCCTCCAAACTCTGCAACAAAATACTCCTTGTCCTTACTTGTATGTTTATGTCGTGTACAATATTACAGCCGTTGCAGAGTTGATTGTTGCGGGGTTAAATCTCTCTCCCCCCCCCCCCCACCCCCACCCCACCCCACGCCTCTTTCTCTCACTTTCTCTCTCTTCTTCTTCTTCTTAAAGTATACTTCAAAACGTTCTGTGCGCGCCTGTGTCGCCAAGTATGCCTGAAATGCCTGAAAAGTGGCATATTATATATGCCACTGGGGGGCATCCTTTTTGAGGATGCACCTTGTGTTTACACGCATGCCAGGTGAGAGTTACCGTAGGTGACTCAGGTCTTTGTTGTTGTACTGTAGGCAGCACAGGTCTTTGTTGTACTTATGTGACGTATTTCGAGCGCTGGTTGCCTCCCTTGTGTATTGTTAGCTGGCAACGTAGTGTACAAAGTAGATCGCAGCTTCCCGAAGGTCGAAAGTGAGGATAGCTAGCGCTCTTCCTGTTCATGACAGCTGTCTCTAGCAGTGGACTGCCTGGTGGGGGGAGTCCCTAGCCCAAACTCCAAGCACTGGTTTACGACATCCTTCCTTCAACCACTGCCGTATTTAGTTACGCCATCGGGTCCAGAAAACTGTCAGCTAATGAGCAGTTTTTTGTTGGTGCTCTAACAGCAGTAAGTTTGTTACAAACAACTCAAATTACATCAGACGTTTGTTTTATGTTGCCATGTTGCTTACGCCAGCTCAAATAAAACCAAAATCGTTTGAATCGAGACGGAACTCTGTTGTTGTTTTTTACCCGGGGTGGACGCGCCTCATGTTTACGTGCGTGCTTGGGCGCTAGGTTGCTTCCACCGTTTTATCAGTACCCGAACCTTTCGGAGGGCGCTGCATGACCGCGTCGGTGGACAGCTGCACGGAGATAAAGAGTGCCCCTTCAGTGGCGTAACTAAAGCTGGCAGAGTTTGGAGGAAGGGGCCGGAAAGCGATGCTCGGAGTGAGTCCCTAGCCTAGCGATGTCTCGGTGCTCTGGCGGCCGCTCGCCTGGTCCAGCTCAACGTCCTGCAGAATCTCGGCCACGACACGAACCGTAAAACTGTCTCGGCCTCTCCAAAGATAGATTTCGGGGTCAGGGGTCAAGGCCACGCGGACCCTTCCGCTCAGACCTGAGAGGACAACCCAGTGTTAGCACCCCGGAGCCTGACGCTCGCCGATATTTGCCGATGTTTGTCGATGTTTACCGAAGAGCTAGCTCCGGCGACGCCGAGTCAACATGGCGGCTGGCCCCTGTGCAAACGCCTCGGCGGGTACCAGGAAGGTGCAAATGTAATAAAGAGACGCAGGGAAATGCAAGCAGTCTCCGGGGCCGAAGTTTGCCGAACGAGGCCTCGGGAGTTGCCGTGGCTCAAGGGCAGGTAATTCGTCGGCTTTCCGCCGAATCTTGTATCCGATCCGGCTGAGTCCTAGGCAAACGTGCTGGGCTGTCCACCGCTGTCCTGTGGGCCGATGGGATGGTTGATAGGTTGCTTCATTCGTTTTGCGGGAGAGCTAGCTACCTGTGGAAGTGGTACTTTTTTTTCTTTTTTTTTTACTGGGACTGGATGGTCACGGTTGACTGGGCCGGACGATATCAAGACCGGAACAGTAGCAACAACAACAATAATAATGAAAATAATAATAATGATGATGATAATGATGATGGCAAGGATGATGATGACGATTATAATAAAAACTTTTCTTTTTTTTACACAAAACTACACACCGCTGAACAATTGCGAGCTCATGGCAATGTGCATTATCGTAAGTAACTCGACACTACAGTGGATAAGTACTATGTATACAAACAACAACACTCACAAACATTCCTAAATACGCACACTGATTCACCCATTCCGAAGAACTTAAAACAGAGGGCTGTCAGCGCCCCCCCCCCCCCCCCAACCCCCCCCCCCCCCCCACCGACAACCCTCCCCAGCCCCCTCCCGCGAAAGGTGTGGGTAATCTACTAATACTTACAGTGGAAACAACACAGCGTCAAAACACGTATGCAAACATGAGGCGCGTCCGCTCTGGATAAAAAAAAGAAAAGAAAAAAAGAAAAAGAAAAATTAGTTCCGTCTCGATTCAAACGATTTTGGCTTTATTTGATGGCTGTGCAATGTGGACGGTTATAAAAGAAACCCCTGTTACAGTCTGAGTTGTCTCTTACAAGCCTACTGCTATCCGAGCCCAGTTTCGGTGACTTGAATGTTCTCGGAGACGTATCACGTAGCCAGTTACGGCAGTGGTTGGCGGAATGGTGTCGTGAGCCAGCGCTTTGGGTCTGGCAACTAGGTTATGGTTGCAGACCAGATGCTATAATTCCACCTGAATTCCGTCATTGCTTCCACCGGACAGAACGGCTGTTATTCGGTCTTCGCAATATGGAGACCAGAGACAGACGTTATCTTGAGTGATCATTGCATTAGTACAGAACGTCGACGAACGTATAAACCAGTTTTGGTATATTAAAACGGAATAGCAACGGAAGTCGTGTGCATGTCATGGTAGAAAAAGCATGGCGCCAACATTCGAAAATAACTACAAAAAAAAAAAAACTACGCAAAGAGTGTTTAAGGAAAGATCTTGTGCTACGAACCCGTTTTTGTTGCTGTTATTTAGTTATTTCCTCCTTGTTTCTTTCTTTGTTTTTCGGCGTGCACATTTTGGAACGTCGGTTTTGAGTGTTGTATATGTACATTATATAATATACATAGTACTCTTCCATTTTGTTATTTTTACGATTTTTTACTTGTGGTAATGCACAGCTCCATGAGTTCGCCAGTTATTTCAGTTACCACGGGGTATAGCGCTATATAAAAGTGATTATTATTATTATCATTATTGTTATTATCAGTATCAGTATGAACAATCTAACCATGGGGACGGGTCAGAATATTGAGGTGGTGTCTTTTTTTTCTGTCAGATTTTGTTTAATGCAAATGTTCCCTTTAGAAAGCTTTCCTTCTTCAAACGTTTATACAAACGAAGCAACAACATTCAGAACAGCTAGTACAAGTACTAGGCACAATATTCAGAAAGCTCCGGAAGTAAGTCCCCAAAAATGGCGAATACTGATCGACCTTAAACTCTGAGAGAATTTAAGTGGGACTTGCATGCAAAGGTCCTTTCTGTTTGCTGCCATTCTCGAAGATGAAATTCAAGTTGCATGCAGCTGTTTTCACTTTGTAGTCCGCTGGTCCACATTACAGGAGCTTGTCAGACCAACGAAGACAGAGTTATTGTCGTTTTTGTTGTTGTTGTTGTTGTTGTTGTTGTTGTTGTTGTTGTTGTTGTTGTGTGTGTGTGTGTGTGTGTGTGTGTGTGTGTGTGTGTGTGTGTGTGTGTGTGTGTGTGTGTGTGTGTGTGTGTGTGTGTGTGTGTTGTGTGTGTGTGTGTGTTGTGTGTGTGTGTGTTGTGTGTGTGTGTGTGTGTGTGTGTGTTGTGTGTGTGTGTGTGTGTGTGTGTTGTGTGTTGTGTGTGTGTGTGTGTGTGTGTGGTGTGTGTGTGTGTGTTGTGTGTGTGTGTGGTGGTGTGTGTGTGTGTGTGTGTGTGTGTGTGTGTGTTGTGTGTGTGTGTGGTGTTGTGTGTGTGTGTGTGTGTGTGTGTGTATGTGTGTGGTGTGTGTGTGTGTGTGTGTGGTGTGTGTGTGTGTGTGTGTGTGTGTGTGTGTGTGTGTGTGTGTGTGTGTGTGTGTGTGTGTGTGTGTGTATGTGTGTGTGTTTGGGGGGGTAAAACGCAAGACCGAACTGTTAGAAGTTCTTGCAGCAGTATGGTAAACGATATCTTTCAGAATGTGCAAAGCTGGCTGAGTTAGTGGGTGGCGAGGCGTTCGGCTAGTAAGTCTACACAGGCCCGGGCTTGATTCCGCTTGGTGTCTGAATGACTGAATGAATGAACATTGATATAGAGCGCATAAACAATTTCCACACAAAACCTTGCGTGTTGAATGTATGAAAATGTATATATAAGACCATTAAAAACTTCCACACAAAACCTTGCGTGTTGAATGAATGAATGCTTGAATGAATGAATGAAAATTTATATTTAGCATTTAAAATAATTGCACACAAAATCTTGCGTGTTCATCTGTCTTTCCTAAAGTTGTGGCTTATGGGGCACTACCTTATGCCGTGCCTGCTCCTCCCCTCCGCCCCCCCCCCCCCCCCCCCTCCCTCCCACGCACCCGCCCCCAACACACACACATGCACGTATGCATGCACAGTTAATGAAACATTAAGATGAGTCACATTACTGATCAGCTCAGTGTAGAATCATTGTGGTGGTGTCGACAGAGTGGCGGTAAATAACCCTTCTCCTCTCTCCCATTCCCGTTTGAAACTAATTCATGAACTGTATAGAATATCATATGTAGGTTAATATGTATCATGTGTGCGCTCAGAGCGTTGATGAGCGCATGATAAATGTATATTATTATTGTTACTTGGATTTAATGCCAGATGACTAGGAGGTCGATTTCGTCTGAGTGTCTGGCCACGTTGTCATTAGAGGTAATTCGGCGGCAGATTTCGACAAGGATGCTCTTTAGTTGAAGTCAGTCCTTTTCCTTCTGATCTGAAACCCAGCATGAATAAATCATTATATATATATCATCGAATTCTGGCAATAATTATGAGTTGCGTAGGTATTCTGATAACAAGTTATACCAGCTAGATCACACCTAAACTAAATGAATGTCTTTTATCCTGTGGTGCATACACAAAGGAAGAAATTGTTTAGGGCCGATACTGTATTTATCATTCATATCTGACTCACTCCTTTCTGTTCACCTGAGAGAAACCCTCTGTATTTCCTGCAATGATGTACTTAGTATTGGCCATGTTTTATTGCACTGTGAAGATTTAAATGATGAAAGACAAAACTCGTTCTATGAGAATATTGGTTAAGAATATTTGCGTGGAAGATGCTTTTTACGTTCCCATAAAAAGAAGTGCTTTTATGAGTTTGCCTCTTCGGAGACAAAGTCTAAAAATCACCTCTTTCTGTACAGTCCCGGTGTCAAGTTCAGTAGCTTATGGCAAACTCACAACAGCACCTCTTTCTGTACAGTCCTAGTTTCAAGTTCAGTGGCTTTTGGCAGACTCACAACAGCACCTCTTTCTGTACAGTCCCAGTTTCAAGTTCATCTTAGCAAACTCACAACAGCACCTCTTTCTGTACAGTCCCAGTGTCAAGTTAAATGGCTTATGGCAAAACTCTGAAACAGAACGAGGCCCAGCACGATCATGGCGAACTCACAACAGCACCTCTTTCTGTACAGTCCCAGTGTGAAGTTAAATGGCTTATGGCAAACACAACAGCACCTCTTTTGTACAGTCCCAGTGTCAAGTTATATTGCTTATGGCAAACTCACAACAGCGCCTCTTTCTGTACAGTTCCAGTTTCAAGTTCAATGGCTTATTGCAAACTCACAACAACACCTATTTTTGTACAGTCCCAGTTTCAAGTTCAATGGCTTATTTCAAACTCATAACAACATCTTTTTCTGTACAGTCCCAGTGACAAGTTAAATGGCTTATGGCAAAACTCACAACAGCACCTCTTTCTGTACAGTCCCAGTTAAGTTAATGGCTTATGGCAAAAAGCACTCTTTTGACAGTCCCAGTGTCAAGTTATATTGCTTATGGCAAACTCACAACAGCACCTCTTTTGTACAGTCCCAGTTTCAAGTTCAATGGCTTATGGCAAAAAGCACTTCTTTCTGCACAGTCCCAGTGTCAAGTTAAATGGCTTATGGCCAACTCACAACAGCACCTCTTTCTGCACAGTCCCAGTGTCAAGTTCAGTGGCTTATGGCCCCTGTCTCCGCAAAGGCTGTAACCAAGAGGCTGCGACGACCGCTAAGCCAGGGAGCCATGTGCTGTCGTTAAGCCGCTGGGCCCGCTGTTCAAATCCCGCTTGTATCCCCAGGTGACCTCAGCACCCATTAAAGCATGAGACACTCATTTCCAGAACGCAGCCGACTTCTTCTTCTTCTCCGTCTTGACCGCAGTTCACATTCAGTTACAGGCTTCGGCTGATTCGACGTCTATTTTGAACTTGGGACACTGCATGCTTTTTGAACTCGAGAGATATATCTTTGTTGTTCTTACTTCTGGAACCTTTTTACTTCTTCTTTTTCGTTCTCGTATAAGTGTTTTCCCCCCTCCTCCTCCTCTTCTTACTTTTTTGTTTCTTCTGCTTCTTCGTCTTCGTCTTCGTCTTATACTTGCTCATGTTGCTCTTGTTCTTGTTCTTCTCATCGCCTTAATATAACCGTAATAGGTGACTGGGCATAAAGCACCGAATTACTTACTCTTGTTCTTCTTGTTCCGTTTTTCTTCCATTGACAGTTGTTGTGAGGTGACCCTGTGCGGTTGACAGGACGTTGGAATCCAGTGACTAGCTTACTACCTTCTGTTGACGATGTTGTATAGATAGTTGTGAGTCAGCTTTTTGCTTGTGATTTATGTTTTGAACTAGTGTATGTACAAATCTGCATATGTGATTCGTCCTGCGATGACATTGTGCGGTTGACGAGATGTTAAAAATCGAAGAACTAACAACACCTATCCTGTTCTTTCTCTTCTTCTTATTTGCCTGTCTGTTTCTTGAAAAAGGTGTTCTGGTTGAAAATGTTCGCACGTTTTTTATTGTCTAAATGAAATCAGCGTTCCGTTTAGCCTTTTGTGTGTTTTGACCTTGCTTCGTCTGCTGTCGAGAATTCTACCGTCCTAATTTCTGCCATCCCGGTTCATTCAACTGCATTTTTCCGCGCCCCTCTTACTCACGTTAACAGTGACGTGTGTCCTGAACAGTGGATCAGGCGTTTACTCTTGAACTGGTGCCATGTGTTTTGCCCTTGTGTGACTTTTGCAACCGATTGGGCGCTGTCGATCAAGCAGCCAACATTGCATGGACTGTTGTTTGGTCACTTTGCGGAAGGCTTTGTGCACAGTCCCAAACGGTCTGAGGCTGCACCTAGCTGTGTGACGTTCGTAGCTGGTTGGCTAAAGCGCTGGACTGTAGATCCAGTGGCAAAGGTTCGACTCCCGGACGAGACGGGGTGAAGGGGTTGTTTTTCAGTTCCTGCGATTCAACGCTTGTGCTGTTTCGTCACTGCATGCCTGTCTCGCCTTCGTGTGCACAGTGCACTTTAACATCGCTGCGCACGTTAAAGATCCCATGTCCGATGGAAGGAAGAAGAAAAAGATTGTTAAACGTCTCCGCCCTGTCAGTTACATTCCTGCCCTAAGGCGCTTAGAGACGAAGAATAGAAGTAATTCAGATGTTCGTCGTCATCCTATGCTCACACAACGTAATATGGCCTGCTTGAATTCTGACTGTGCGCTCGTTTTTATTGTGTAGTACCGTTCTATATGACTATTTCCGGTTAGCTTATAACCAGTATTTGTATGGAAGGAAATGGCACCACCAGCATACATTTTTCACCGAAGAACGGGCTGAAACAACACACAAGGAGTTACAGTGCTCGAAAGACGTCACATAAGCAACAAAGACCTGAGTCGCCTACCGTAACCCTCACCTGGCATGCGTGCAAATACAAGGTACATAAACCCCACCGGAGGTACATTCTGAGGTGCATATGAGAACGTACCTCTGGTGGAGTTTATGTACCACAGGATGCACCTCTGGTGGAGTTTATGCACCTTGTATTTACAAGCATGCCAGGTGACAGTTACCGTAGGCGACTCGGGTCTTTGTTGTTGTGCTTGTGTGACGTCTTTCGAGCGCTAATTAACTCCCCGGCGTGTTGATTTTGCACGAGCGCTCTGGGCCTCGTTCTATTTAAGGGGCTGAAACGTTTTCCGTTGCAGACAAGCTACCGGTCTGCATGCAGGCCATTTCCGGACAAGCCCAGAAAACCTGGACATATTTTCAGTCTTCGTCGACACACGGGTCTTTTCTTTATCCCGGAAACACAGTCAATGAGTTTGAAGGTACAGAAGTCGTTTTATTTGTCCCAACGAGCCGCAGGTTCGGCAGACACAAAGCTAGTGGGCAAACAGAATGCCCGTGACAGACAAAGGCGCCATTTTAAACGTACGATCCCAGCGTCGCGGTCAAATCTCGTTGGGGACGAGAGTGTCACGCGTCTCCCAGCCTCTGAAAGGAGTGCTGGCTTTGTGGGCAGCGACCGAGGTGTCTGCCACAGGATCGGAACACTGTGCACACAGAAATTCAGGTGCACACAGAAATTCAGGTGCACACATGAAATTCAGGTGCACACAGAAATTCAGGTGCACACAGAAATTCAGGTGCACGCAGAAATTCAGGTGCACACAGAAATTCAGGTGCACACAGAAATTCAGGTGCACGCAGAAATTCAGGTGCACACAGAAATTCAGGTGCACACAGAAATTCAGGTGCACGCAGAAATTCAGGTGCACGCAGAAATTCAGGTGCACACAGAAATTCAGGTGCACGCAGAAATTCAGGTCCCCTCCGCTGATGATCCAGAGCTATCAAAGACTTTCTCTGTTCATCTCGGACTATATCAGAATATAGCCTTGCATGCATAGCCAGCTGCCAGGAATTTAAGCGTATTTCGCAGTTCATTCAGCTTTATTTTTGTCCCCCAATCTTTTTCATACGAAAAGAGACGTGTGACACAAACAGGGAATCAGTCTTTGACTTATCGATGTATGACTTGTGATTCGCTGGGATATGACCTTGCACAGCTGACTGGGCGCTAAGTCAGTCAAACAGTCTCAATAAGAGCAGAACAGATTGAATGTACTACTACTACTGCTGCTGCTACTACTACTACTGCTACTGCTGCTGCTGCTGCTACTACTGCTGCTGCTGCTACTACTCTACTACTACTACTACTACTACTACTACTGCTGCTGCTGCTGCTACTACTACTACTGCTACTGCTGCTGCTGCTGCTACTACTGCTACTACTACTACTACTACTACTGCTGCTACTACTACTACTACTACTACTACTACTACTACTACTACTACTACTACTGCTACTGCTGCTACTACTGCTGCTACTACTGCTGCTACTGCTACTACTACTACTACTACTACTAAAGATAGTGGAGTGGGCATTGTCATGGCGCGTTATCTCGAACCAAAACTAGGGCAAATACAAAAAGATTGGCCTCCGAATGGAATAGTCTTTGAAAGGGTTGACTGTTTTGATCCTTGATATTTAATTCCCCCCCCCCCCCCCCCCCCCACCACACACACACACAAAACGGGAGATGATATCAGGGCTAAGCACAGTTAATTAAATCACAAGTAAAAGTTCCTTTGTTACTCTTGCCTAACGCCAGGTTATCTCCGGAGAGGTACTGGCAGTGAACGGAGATCTCGGGCCGAAGGTGTGGGGAGAGGGAGACTATACCTAATGCTGGGTGGGGGGAGAGGGAGACTATACCTAATGCTGGGTGGGGGGAGAGGGAGACTATACCTAATGCTGGGTGGGGGGAGAGGGAGACTATACCTAATGCTGGGTGGAGGAAGAGTGAGACTATACATAATGCTAGGTGGGGGAAGAGGGAGACTATACCTAATGCTGGGAGGGGGAAGAGGGAGACTACACCTAATGCTGGGAGGGGGAAGAGGGAGACTACACCTAATGCCGGGTGGAGGAAGAGGGAGACTATACATAATGCTGGGTGGGTGAACAGGGAGACTAACCTAATACTGGGTGGGTGAAGAGGAAGACAATACCTAATGCTGGGAGGGGGAAGAGGGAGACTATACCTAGTGCTGGGTGGAGGAAGAGGGAGACAATACCTAATGTTGGGTGGAGGAAGAGGGAGACTATACCTAATGCTGGGAGGGGGGAGAGGGAGACTATACCTAATGTTGGGTGGAGGAAGAGGGAGACTGTACCTAATGCTGGGAGGGGGAAGAGGGAGACTATACCTAATGCTGGGTGGGAGAAGAGGGAGACTATACCTAATGCTGGGTGGGGGAAGAGGGAGACTATACCTAATGCTAGGTGGGGGAAGAGGGAGGCTATACCTAATGCTGGGTGGGGGAAGAGGGAGACTATACCTAATGCTAGGTGGGGGAAGAGGGAGGCTATACCTAATGCTGGGTGGGGGAAGAGGGAGACTATACCTAATGCTGGGTTGGGGAAGAGGGAGACAATACCTAATGCTGGGACTGAAGTTATAATAATATCCTATATCCAGTTAAAAATCCCCAACACTGGCAGATGGGCAGCGCTGCTCTCGCAGTTGCTATGCCTTATGCAGGTAATGTACGCAATGGATAATGAAGATTTGTTTTTAAAGGTCGAGAAACTATTAGCCTTTTGCTTGCTTGATTGACTTTAACTGAGTGAGTAAGTGACAACAACAAAAGACTGGCTAGAAAGAGATTAAAGAAGCCCCCCCCCCCCCCCCCCCCCCCCACACACACACACACACATATATACAAAGAGCAGACGATAGGTTGGAGAAGAAGAAAAGAAAAGAAGAAGGAGGAGATGATGATGATGATCAAGAAGAAGAAAACTATCTGAAAAAGACACCGAAACATACAAAGAAAAAACAACAACATAACACTGGCAAAAGTTATGCTTGGAAAAATATTAATGCGCAGTGAAACAAGCAACAAAACAAACAAACAGGGAGAAGAACAAGAAAAGGGAAAAAAAAGAGTCTGTATCGTTAACAGTCTTGGTTCTGACTGGGTTTTAAAGCAGCGAAGGAGAGGGTGTAATTACAAAGATGACTCTATAGGAAGGAGACTCGCACGGGTCTGAGCTGCGCACTGCGATGGCGGTGTTGTTTAAATCCTGGCCTTAATTGTCAGACAGGAGCGCGTCAAACGACGACGTTGGCCACAAAATGCCAGCCAGATGTCAGCCTCGAGCCGGATCTCGCTTTCCGTCCTGATGACGCCTTGACGTTAAAGAGACGGTGACCCCCCCCCCCCCCCCCGCCCCCGACACCCCCCCCCCCCCCCCGCGAACCCCCCCCCCCCCCCGAACCCCCAGCCCCACCCCATCTCTTCCTCTCCCCGATTGCGGCAAACTCCCTTATGGCCAGGCGTGACATTTTTGGCTAGGTATGACATTTTTCGCATTCCGAGGTTGCAGAAAGTCTGGTGTGAATTGGAACGTGCGTTTTTATGTTCGTGAAGAGGTTCTGAGCGAAAGGAAAGGATAAGTGGTACTGCACTTTCCTTTTAGTTCGGGTATTTTAAGTACGTTTGCGTGGTTTATGGCTGGAGTAAGAAGAAGAGGTGGGCGGTGTGTGTGTGTGTGTGTGTGTGTGTGTGTGTGTGTGTGTGTGTGTGTGTGTGTGTGTGGTGTGTGTGTGTGTGTGTGTGTGGTGGGGGGGGGGGGGGGGGGGGCTGCGTTATTCAAGTTGACAAACAGAATTTTCTCTCTCTGTCTCTGTCTTTCTCTGTCTCTGTCACAGTCTGTCTCTGTCTGTCTCTGTCTGTCTCTGTCTGTCTGTCTGTCTGTCTGTCTGTCTGTCTGTCTGTCTGTCTGTCTGTCTGTCTCTCTCTCTCTCTCTCTCTCTCTCTCTCTCTCTCTCTCTCTCTCTCTCTCTCTCTCTCACTATCACCAACGCCCCCCCCCCCACCTCACATAGTCCACATAGGCAATATCTAGAACACAAGTTACAAAGAAAAGCCTGTTTTCGCGTGTTGCTTTTGTTCCATCCCCACCCTCCTCTCCAGAATTAAAAAAAAAGAAAAGAAAAGAAGCAGCAACACCGAAACACACACACACACACACACACACACACACACACACACACACACACACACACACACACACACACACACACACACACACACACACACACACACACACACAACACACACACACACACACACACACACACACACACAACACACACACACACAACACACACACACACACACCACACACACACACACACACACACACACACACACACACACACACACACACACACACACACACACACACACACACACACACACACACACATACATTATTGATCGTGTTGAGAAACCCATTCCAAAATAAAATTGCACCATAATTTATGACGATACGAAAATGAGGATGATTATGTAGGCCTACATTGTGCATACATGGATGTGTGAATGTACAGACTAAGATACATGGACGTGTGAATGTACAGACTAGATACATGGCTGTGTGCATGTACAGACTAGTTGCATGGCTGTGTGAATGTTCAGACTAACTGCATGGCTGTGTGAATGTACAGACTAAGGTGCATGGATGTGTGAATGTACAGACTAAGGTGCATGGATGTGTGAATGTACAGACTAGAGGCATGGATGTGTGAATGTACAGACCAGATGTATGAATGTGTGAATATACAGACTAACTGCATGGATGTGTGAATGTACAGACCAGATGTATGGATGTGTGAATGTACAGACTAGATGCAGGGATGTGTGAATGTACAGACTAGATGCAGGGATGTGTGAATGTACAGACTAGATGCAGGGATGTGTGAATGTACAGACTGGATGCATGGGTGTGTGAATGTACAGACTAGATGCAGGGATGTGTGAATGTACAGACTAGATGCATGGATGTGTGAATGTACAGACTAGATGCAGGGATGTGTGACTGTACATACTAGATGCAGGGATTTGTGAATGCACAGACTGGATGCATGGGTGTGTGAATGTACAGACTAGGTGTATGGATGTGTGAGTGTACAGACTGGATGCATGGGTGTGTGAACGTACAGACTAGGTGTATGGATGTGTGAGTGTACAGACTAAGTGATGCATAGATGTGTGACTGTATAGACTAGCTGCGTGATTGTGTGAATGTACAGACCAGATGCATGGATGTGTGAGTGTACAGACCAGATGCATGGATGTGTGAGTGTACAGTGCTCAAAGACTCACCGGCAGCTGCATAATGCCTTTCTGTTCTAGTCCATGCTGGCTTTCCCTCTGTCACAGGGCATTTTAAAACATCTTTTTTTTTAAACTACTAAACCCCTTCCTTTACTGCCATGCACGCACAAACGCCAAATGCCGGGCAGTAAAATTTGAAGTCTGTTAGCCCCCCCCCCCCCCCCCCCCCTCCCCCCCCCCCCCCCACCGCACGCCTCCCACCCCCTTCCCATTCCGCCCCACCCCCCTCCCCACCCCCATCTGTAGCATAAGGAAGGAGGATTGGCATGGAAATGCATTATTGAACGCAGGCTTGTCGTCCAATTTTCCCGGAGTTTGTTCAGTGTGTAAGGCCTTTGTGTACATTTTTCAGTCCGGAATATTTTATGGCTTGGGCAGTGAAGGGGTTTAAGATCTTATTTTGATCTTTTCAGTCACACACACGCGCGCACACACGCACGCACACACACACACACACACACACACACACACACACACACACACACACACACACGCACACACGCACACACACGCACACACACACAGCACACACACACACACACACACACACACCACACACACACACACACACACACACACACACCACACCACACACGCACACACACACACACACACACGACACACACACACACACACACACACACACACACACACACGCACACACACACGCACACACACACGCACACACGCACACCACACACACACACACGACACGCACGCACGCACACACACACACACGCACGCACGCACACACACACACACACACACACACACACACACACACACACACACACACACACACACACGCACGCACGCACGCACGCACGCACGCACGCACACACACACACACACACACACACACACACACACACACACACACACACACACACACATGTACCCGTGAAACAAGGTACGCTTTAAGTTTCAAATGACACCTACACGGTGGACAGCCTGACAGACGAACTCACGCACGCACACTTCCACATGAAACCAGCCACAACACCCCTCCACAGACTATTTGCGGTGAAAATGAATCATAAAGGTATGCCCAGGCAGAAATGTGTACCCCAGCACGCGGGCTCCGTATACGCGAAGATTGTAATGACGATGGTGATAACGACAGTGATGATGGTGATGATGGCGGAAAATGTGATGGAACAAGCGCAGCATGTTGCAGGTGCTTGCTTCCTGGCTGCTTGCTGGGTGCGTGGATGAACTGAAACTGGCTTAATTGGTTTGAACTGCACGATGTGGAAGAGAGTGCGATGAGGAGACTGATTAACAGCAAACGTGATTGGTTGATGGGTCGATTACATCAGTGAGCGAGCGAGCGAGCGAGAGAGACAGACAGACAGACAGACAGAGACAGAGAGAGAGACAGACAGACAGACACACACACACACAGACAGAGACAGAGAGACACACAGACACACACAGAGAGGAAGAGAGAGAACATCATTTCACAAGGTTGAAGAATAAGGCATGAATATGCCTGTCGCGAAAAACTGTCTTTGATACATATTACGAGCATGGTGGAAAGACATGTAAATTACCACAGCAGGGTGAAAAGTCGTGTAAACGACCACAACACCATGGAAAAGATGTGGAAATTACCACAGCACCGTGGAAAAGACACGACAATTACCACACCACTGTGGAAAAGACGCGGAAATTACCACACCAATGTGGGAAATACGTGGAAATTACCACAGCACCGTGTAAAAGGCGTAGAAATTACCACAGCACCATGGAAAAGACGTGGAAATTACTACAGCACCGTAGAAAAGACGTGGAAATTACCACAGCACCGTGGAAAAGACGTGGAAATTACCACAACACTGTGAAAAGACCTAAAAAACGCGAAGGTAACTATATGAAGGCGTCGAATCACAAGTCAGATTCGTCTTGCACTGTCAGTACGCTAAGTCAATGTTTCAGTACGCTAGCAGTCAATATTTCAGCACGCTAGCAGTCAGTGTTTCAGTACGCTAGCAGTCAGTGTTTCAGTACGCTAGCAGTCAATGTTTCAGTACGCTAGCAGTCAGTGTTTCAATACGCTGGCAGTCAATGTTTCAATACGCTAGCAGTCAGTGTTTCAATACGCTAGCAGTCAGTGTTTCAGTAGACTAGCAGTCGATGTTTTAGCACGCTAGCAGTCACTGTTTCAGCGTAAACTTTGGTTCAGATATATATATATATATATATATATATATATATATATATATATATATATATATATATATATATATATATAGTGAGGCGCTGGGGTGGGGGGTCATTCTGTTCTTCGGGTCTCCCATCGAATTTCTTGTTTTGCAGGTAGCATCGCTGAGGAGGGGGATGGGGGGTAGTTGGGGGGAGGGGGTTGGATGCACTAGTGCAGACGGAGGAGTGGGGCGGAGGCGGGGGAGGGGGGCGGGGAGAATGGGGCGGGGATCCGAGCAAGGTTGTAGTGCACAAACCCGGGTTCAAGCACTGACTTGCACGAAGCCAGCGCTCCGCCTGTATAATTATGATCATTATGCGCCTTTCCCCCTTCAAGTGTTCTTGCTCCTTTTTTTAAACTAGGCTTGAGGATTCGCCTTCGAGTCGTTGAAAGAAAGTCTTTGTTTAAAGACGCGCGCGGCTCCATCATGCACCGCCTACAGACTCGGTGCAGGTACAAGAATTACCATCATCGCGTAATGATCGTTATCGTGTACGTAGGCGTGGGAATGAGGGGCACGGTTCGCGTCATCCCCACGTACAGTTTACCAGCCATCGCTAATTGCACTGACGAGTCACTGATCCTTAATAATAGGGTTCGCGGGGCGCGTGGGTTCGAGGGGTAGCCTATTGAGCGTGCCTTTGAGCAGTGATCCGCTTTTCTGTTTCGACGGCAGGATTCCGTCAGCGCCGTCTGGCCGCCATTCACGAAGTGCGGAGACCTTCGCGAAGAGGACATCTGTGGGTGCGATCAAAGAGGGCGGCGAGGCCCGGCTGCGAGCATAACGTTGTCGTGTCGCGTCGTGTCGTGTCGCGTCGTGTCCGTGTTGCTTTCAGCGAATTGCACCGGTTCCGGTCACTTGAGAGACAAATTGACGGGAAAAGTTCGTTTGTGTGCGTGTGTGTGTGTGTGTGTGTGTGTGTGTGTGTGTGTGTGTGTGTGTGTGTGTGTGTTTTAGGCATGGAGAATTGTTTTCTTTTGTAAGGACTAGCGGAATATAACAACTCTGTACCTGTCTCTGTCTGTCTGCCTATCTGTTTTTCTTTCTCTGTATGTCTGCCTCTTTGTCTTTGTCTCTGTCTGTCTGTCTGTCATCTGTCTGTCTCGTCTCAGTCTCTCTCTGTCTCTGTCTCTGTCTCTCTCTCGCTCTGTCTCTGTCTGTCTCTGTCTCTCAGTCTCTGTCTGTCTGTCTGTCTGTCTGTCTGTCTGTCTGTCTGTCTGTCTGTCTGTCTGTCTGTCTGCCTCTCTCTCTGTCTCTGTCTCTGTATGTCTCGCTCTCTCTGTGTCTCTGTTCTGTCTCGTCTGTCTCTGTCTCGTCTCTAGTCTCGTCTGTCTGCGTCTGCCCTCTCTCTCTCTCTTCTCTCTCTCTCTCTCTCTCTCTCTCTCTCCCGGCCACTCCCTCCCTCTGTTGTCTGATGGGCCTGAAAACGGTGTAGACTCACTCTCTCTGTCTGTCTGTCTTTTATTTTTACTCTGTGGTTTCAATATTTTCGTGGCAAGGAATTCGTGGCAGGGCATTTGTTGAGTAAAATCGTGGTCATAGTATCAATCTTTTCTCCTTTTTTTTTGCGGGCGGGCGGGGGTGCGGGGGTGAGGGGGGGGGGGGGGGGGGGGGATAATCACTAGTTTCACAAGTTTCGTTTTTGGTCCATCTGCTCGGGTCTTTCCTGACGTTCTGTTGTATTCTGAACATTAGTTGCAGAATATTTGGTCAGACTTCGAAAAATAAACACAAATTTGCCATATAACCAGCTGTGCTGTACGTTCTGCATTGAATTTGCCCTGCTGTGACATATTGGGTAGACTGGGCGTTAAAAACTGTAATTCTAACGTCAGAGTAAGCAAAAGACTGCAAGATGCCGCAAAGACAATAAGTCTTGGCCTCTTGAGTTCCCAGAAATTGCAAATAATTTATCTTGACTCACGGAAAGCTAAAAAGCTACTAGAATGCAGAAAACTGCAAACATCTTGGGTCACGAAAATTGTATGGGAAAGCTAAATAATCTCTTCAGTCCTCAAAGCTGCAAACATCTTGAGTCACGAAAATTGTACGGGAAAACTAAATAATCTGTGGAATCCTCAAAGCTGCAAACATCTTGAGTCACGAAAACTGTATGGAAAAGCTAAATATCCTCTTGAATCCTCAAAGCTGCAAACATCTTAAGTCACGAAAATTGTATGGGAAAGCTAAATAACCTCTTGAATCCTCAAAGCTGCAAACATCTTGAGTCACGAAAACTGTATGGGAAAGCTAAATAACCTCTTGAATCCTCAAAACTGCAAACATCTTAAGTCACGAAAATTGTACGGGAAAGCTAAATAATGTGTTGAATCTTCAAAACTGCTAACATCTTAAGTCACGAAAATTGTATTGGAAAGCTAAATAACCTCTTGAATCCTCAAAGCTGCCAACGTCTTGAGTCACGAAAATTGTATGGGAAAGCTAAATAACCTCTTGAATCCTCAAAGCTGCAAACATCTTGAGTCACGAAAATTGGATGGGAAAGCTAACTAGCCTCTTGAGTCACGAAAGTTGTATGGGGAAAACCGAGCGTTGTGCATGCTTTTCTCGCAAACATTCTAAGGCTCTCAAATGTTACTGCAAATTTCGCGCCTTTCTTTCCATTCTTTCATCCCGTCCCTTTCTCTTCCCCCTACCCACCTTCCCCCCCTTTCCCGTTGTTACTGTTGTCATAACCTGTTTAAACAGACTGGTGCTTGCGGGGGACTGGGCAGGTCCCAAGGAAGCCAGAATATTTGACCGCATGGTGGGGTACCCACGGAGGAAGAAATTAATGCCCCCTCTGCTTAAAAATAAATAAATATATATTTAAAAAAATAATTTTTTTACAGCTATATGAATAGTTCTCGGGTTCAACTCTGCATGGACTAGGACAGTCAAAAAGCTTGGCATGCAAAGTCTGCTGCCAGGAATTCTGGATAATCGATTTCTGCTGTTTCGGTTCATTGAGCTTCAGATTTATATTTTTCAAGTTAACCCACCTCAGACATGAGGTATGTTGAGAAGTGAAGCAAATGTTCGCTTGAGATTTAAAAGTTACTACTACTACTACTACTACTACTACTTGATAATAATAATGATAATGAATACTGACAGCCTTTCATCTCTTAATGAGTCCAAAGTGCCGTAGGGCAGCAAGGTAATGGAAGCTTTGCTGCCAATGGGCACTGCTTAACTCTTTCACTGCAACGCTTGCTGCACCGTCATTTGAAAACAACCAATAAAGTGAGAAATTAAAAACTCTTAAGCTTTAAGCTTTTTTTGTTTTTGTTTTTGTTTTTTTGTTTGTTTGTTGCAGTTGTTGTTGTTGTTTTTTTTTGTTTGTTTGTTTTTTCGTTAGCACGTGAATGGATTTGCATGAAAATGTGCAGTATTGAAAGTTGACTTTGTTAACGCCCAAAACATATTCTCTGTGTGCTCTTTCCAATCCGGTAAATTGTACAAGCTGGGGCAATGAAAGGGTTAATGTGTCGTTGCTACCTTACTACGTACTTTCAGTATCTCCGCCCTGCCCTTTTTCTGCTAATTGCCCAGTCTCCGGACTGTCTCGAGAAAATTCAACATAATGTTTTTCTTCAAGAGATCATTTCTGTACAACGGACGTGTGGTCTGGAACTCTTTTCCTCTCTGTCAGGCATTCGTCTTCACTTTCTTAAGTCAAAACTGAAAACCCATCTCCTCTACCTGTTTCATATTCGTGTGTGTGTGTGTGTGTGTGTGTGTGTGTGTGTGTGTGTGTGTTGTGGTGTGTGTGTGTGTGTGTGTGTGTGTGTGTGTGTGTGTGCGTGTGTGTCATTTGGGGGCGGTGGTGGGGACTGGGAGAGATGGAATTAAGGGTAGGTAGTAATATAATGATTCATTTTCTTTATATATTGCTGCTTCTCATATGGCACATGTGCTTGTATATTATACATTGTTATTTGTCATAATTATATGTATTATGTTTGTGAAACTTAGAAAATTTTGGGAGAATGTTGTAGCGAGTTTTGGGTTCCATTGTACCTATCCCAGTTATTATTATTATTATATTATTTTAGTTTCTTCGATCTGTTGTCATGTGTGTGTCTGTGTGTGTTGTGTGTGTGTGTGTGTGTGTGTGTGTGTGTGTGTGTGTGTGTGTGAGAGAGAGAGAGAGAGAGGGGAAGAGAGAGTGAGAGGGCGTGCGTGTGTGCGTAGTGTGTTGGTGTGTGTGTGTGTGTGTGTGGGGTGTGGAGGGGGGAACAAACCGGAGTACTCGGAGAAAATCCGGTTTTGTTGTTGTTGTTGTTGAAGTTTTGCCTCATGACTTTTCTGTGACTGGGCGTTTAAATATGACATTTTTTCGAGGCGTACGAAATACAGTGGGGTATTTTGAATTCCATCCCCCCCCCCCCCCCCCTCTAATCCCCCTCCACTCCCCACCCCCCACCCCCGCTCGCCCCTGCTTCTCCAGTTTAGTGCCTGCTCTTCTACCTGCCAAGGTGGCCACGCACGTAGCGATTCCCCCAAAGGACATAATGTTTTAGCTGAATGCGACCCGAATCTTTTCGGACGTCTGCTCCCGACTTGCTCGCGGTTACGTCCCCTTGCCCATCCCAATTGTTCGTCCTTGTTTCAGGAACGTCAACATTTGCCCCGCCGTACAATACAAATGCGACATTCCCTTTTCGAAAGCCAAACAGACGAATGAAGCTGAGCAGAGCTCTGGCGGACAAACAGACAAATGGAAGACAGAAGGTCGCAAAAGCGGCACTCTAGTGACATGCCATGCGGTGGGGAGGGGGTTGGGGGTGCGGGTGGACGGGGGTGGTGGGGGGGGGGGGGGGGGAAGGGGGGGAGGGTTCAGGGGTCACAGGGTGTAGAAGGCCACGCTTCAACAGCTTTAGTCATGTCATATGCATGTTGAAACCCGATCTCGGGGCAGCGAGTGCGTTAGGAATGGAAGACGATATCAGTGAACAAACAGAACTCTTCTCTGCTATCGTTCCTTCTTCTTCTTCTTCTTCTTCTTTTTTTTTTTTGGGGGCAGGGGAGGCGGGTAGAAGGTAGAGTGGGGAAGGGGTGGGGGGGGAGAGAGAGAGAGAGAGAGAGAGAGAGAGAGAGAGAGAGAGAGAGCATATATTAATTAACCATTTGCAACATCATGTTTTGCGACGGCGAAATACCCCGCCCCCGCCCCCTACTCTCTCTGTCCTCCCCCCCCCCCCAATCTGTCTCTCTCCCTCTCTTGCGATTTCGTCTCTGTAGAAGTATAATTATCTTAGCAGCATTATTATCTTATTGAAATTTTAGCAAGAAGAAATGTGAGACTGGGCGTCAGTCTAAAGCTCTGCGTCCTTGTGTATTTGAATATGATCTCTCTCTCTCTCTCTCTCTCTCTCTCTCTGCTTGTCTCTGCATGTCTGTCTCTGTCTCTCTGTCTCTCTCTGTCTCTGTCTCTGTCTCTCTCACTCTGTCTCTCTCTGTCTCTGTCTCTCTCACTCTGTCGCTCTCTGTGTCTGTCTCTGTCTCTGTCTGTCTCTCTGCCTGTCTCTGCCTGTCTCTGTCTCTCTCACTCTGTCTATCTCTGTGTCTGTCTCTGTCTCTTTCTGTCTCTCTGCCTGTCTCTGTCTCTCTCTCTGTCTGTCTGTCTGTCTGTCTGTCTCTGTCTCTCTCTGTCTCTGTCTCTCTCTGTCTCTGCTCTCTCTCTCTCTCTCTCTCTTCATGTCTCCCCCCCCACCTCTCTCCCCCTCCGTCATTCTCCGCCTGCGTCAGGGCGTAGCCCCACCAGTAAATGCCAGGCCCCAGTGATTGGCATGACGACAGCCAAAGGGGATGCTATGACACGAGGAAGCCGTCATTAACTGCCGTAGCCCAGACAGTGCAAAGCATTCGCTGTGTCCACTTTCAACCAAGACGTCGCCACTGTCACCGTGGCCTCCTACCCTAACCCCAGCTGGTTTGACACAGGCAAAGTACACACGTGACATACGTGGACAGCCGTGTCGCGGCAGGGCCATAAAAAGTGAAATGAATTACGAAGGAGCCTAGTTTTAAAGGTGTTGAATAACGGACGGTGTACGTACAACCCGCACGGTCACAGTGGCTGAGGCCAAGACTCGGCTACGCCACTACAATCCTGCAGCCAGGCTATCGCGGACACCGACATTTTAGGTCTCCTCTGCTGGGATCCCACAACTACGAAAGCTGTCTTGATAAGATTGCAACGAAAAACAAAGTGAACGAAGATGTCTGCCAGATTTCACCAACAAAAGGAGAGAGAGAGAGAGAGAGACAGAGACAGAGACAGAGACAGAAGACAGAGAGAGAGAGAGACAGACAGACAGACAGACAGACAGACAGACAGACAGACAGACAGAAACAAAACCAGAACCAGAACCAGACAGACAGACAGAGACAGACAGACAGAAACAGAACCAGAACCAGAGACAGAGAGAGAGTGAAGAACAAAGAAAACGTTCTCTGATGTGTTTGTTTTTAGTTTGGAAACGCTAAGAAAGCAGCGATGTATGTTTTGTCGAATGTCTACCTTGCTGGTTTTTGTGCCCAAGAAGGAGGCCGGGGATGTATGATGCCATCCACCTCTCTGGAATCTTACGGCTGTCATTCCACTTTTCTAACTGCTCTTCTTGTTCTTCCACCTAGTCCTGTTGCCGTTTCTGTCTTGTCCTTTTTCTCCTAACGGCCCATTTTCCCGACGTTTTTTGTATACATTAAAAATATATATATTTCATTCAGAGTTTTTTTGTATTTTTTTTGTATTTTTTTGTATTGGTCTTTCATCTAGGAGATGATAGTTGATAGCTGGTGTGTGCAGTCTGCTGCCAAGTGGCACTGGTGTTTGCTATTATGCTTTTATTGGTTAAATGTTCCTGTCCTTATTTCGTATTGAAAAATCAGAGGGTGGCAGCATGTGGTTAACTTTTCGAAGCTGTATCTGATGTTTGTGTATGTATGTGTTGTCTTATATCTGTGTTCTGACTGATTTTGTAGATGAGTTTCTAACATTGTTTGGCATAGCTATGAGAGGAGTCTTCAAATGTATATTTGTTAATTAGATGGATCGTCCAGAGGTGCTGACATTTGAAATGTGTATTTTACGAATGAGATCGTACGGAGGTGACCCTACGTGGGTTCCATTTACTAATGAGGCTGACCGTCCTGAGGTGACCCTGTTTTTTAGTTTTTTATGAGGTTGACCTAGATGGTTGTTTGTTGACTGAAAATAAGGTAGTTTTTGTTGTTGTTGTTGTTGTTGTTGTTAACATTAATTTCTGTTTATGGTTCCTTCCATTCAGGTTAATTCAACTGCGTTTTGTTTTTCAAATTCTCCTCAGAGGTAAAGCCGTCTGTGTCACAGCAGTGACTCGGATTTTCGTTTGCCTCCCCTGGACTTTCATTGATTTTTGATGTGGTGGTGTTGCAACATTCACTGCCATGATTTGAAGAAGATCAGTCGCAGTGTCATGTTGCAGCATACCCCGTCTCAACAAATCCCTCAACACTACAGCCTCAGTGTTGTTGCAACGGTCTCAGCCACAGTGATTCCTTCACTATCAGCTATCTGTTGTTGCAGCATGTTCCACCAAAACTACCTCAATCAACGACAGTCGATCAATCACGATCAATCTGCAATATGCTCCATCGCAACTCTCCAAAAGATCAACTACAATGTGACTTGTCCAAGGATATTTTCGTCATTGCTTCTTCTTCTTTCTTCTTCTTCTTCTTTCCTTAGATGCCCACAATCACGATGATGATTATTCCGGCACTTTTGGGGATGTTCGCAAAACAGAAAAACAACAAAAAGTCCTTAAATTGTTGCATTTAAAAAAATTCATTTTGATGACGTCTTATTAAATCTACGTTTAGATCCTTAACATAGTTTTACTTCAACCCAAGTTCTTGTCTATCTTCTTTTTTACTTCCTTCTTCTTTCATTATTTTCTGTCTCTCTTCTACATCAGACGAAGACCATGGGTCGAAAGCGCTTGTGTTTTTAATTGTTCTTTATGTGTCGTCGTATAGGTGAGTACATTTATCTAGAGTTGTTCTGCAATGTGACTCGGTCCATCACAACGGTTTCCCCAAGCTCAACCACAAAACGACGATGTTGCAATGGGCTCCATCACAACTCTTCAAAAGATCAAACTACAACGTGGCTTGGTTGGAACATGTCTATCTCAACGATTTCCCCAAGCTCAACCACAAAACGACGATGCTGGAACGGGCTCCATTAAATTTAACTCCCTCAAGATCAAACACAGTGGTTTGGAAACATGATCCATCGCAACTCCTTCAAGATCATCGCTCTGATATAACTGCACTGGTTGACTGGCCGTAAAACACCAGTTTACTTACTTACTTACCTTCAAGATCAACCACAATGTGATGTGATTGCAGCATGATCCACCACAGCGATTGCCTCCAAAAACAACCACAAACGATAATTTTGCAACGTGGGGCAAACCGAATTCCCCCCGCCCCCCTCCCTCGCCCCCGCCACGCAAGATATTCTACATATTGCAACATGATCGGCACCCCAACTCCCTCGGTATGAAACTACAATGTTGTTGCTGCAACATCTCCATCACAGCCCCCTGACCATCAGCCACGATGATGATATATGCCTGCAATGTGAACTACAACGGCGCCCCCCGTAGCCCCACCCCGTCCCCCTCCCCCTCCCCACCCCCCACCCCCCAACCATCCACATAACATCCATGCCTCAATGTGATCCATACCAACTCCTTCAAAGTCAACCACAAATGTTGATGTAACAGGTTGTTTTTGTCGTCCGACACTGCCTTCCGTTGCCTTTGAGAGGACGTGTGGTGTTATAGCGGACACAGCGCGGTGGAATGGGGGGTGGGGTGGAGGGAGGGAGGGAGGGGACGAGAGAGGACGGGAGGGGAAAGGGGAGGAGTTGGGGGGGGGGTGCAGAGAGGAGGGGGGAGGGGGGTGCAGAATCTTTGGCCATTGCGAAGGAATCTTTTGGCAAAGCGTTGATGCATTTACTTTGGCACCGCGTCTATCGCCACGGCATCAGAGAGGAGGCGGATGGAAAACACAGCGACGGCCGATGATAACTAAGTGTCTGGCTCGACTTTCATCATTGTATGATCCGGGTCAGCCGGTGGGTGCTGAGACTGAGCGGACGCCGGGTCCATCTCCGCGCGCACCGAAGCACCAGCTGCAGAGTGGCTCGATCTGGCGCCGTGTCGGACGGTGGGACTTCCCCCACTGTTTTCAGTCTTTCGCTGTGGTCATTTCTTTATCTCTGCCATTAATCGGTGTGTGTGTGTGTGTGTGTGTGTGTGTGTGTGTGTGTGTGTGTGTGTGTGTGTGTGTGTGTGTGTGTGTGTGTGTGTGTGTGTGTGTGTGTGTGTTGTGGTTCTGTTGTGTGTGTGTTGTGGCGTGTGTGTGTGTGTGTGTGTGTGTGTGTGTGTGTGTGTGTGTGTGTGTGTGTGTGTGTGTGTGTGTGTGTGTGTGTGTGTTGTGTGTGTGTGTGTGTGTGTGTGCTTGTGTGTTTGTGTGTGTGTGTGTATGTGTGTGTGTGCTTGTGTGTTATGTGTGTGTGTGTGTGTGTGTGTGTGTGTGTGTGTGTGTGTGTGTGTGTGTGTTTCCACATATAAAAGTAGGCGGCTGGGAGTGGTGAGGACGTATGCCTAGTGAGTGAGCACTTGGCGGAAGTACCCCGCTCCGTAGCCGGGGGTCATTAGACCACTTAACCCAGTATTCATTCTCAGAAAACCTGGTTATCTCAGCAGTGTCTGGCATGTTATGCGTTTCTTTTCCACGGTGCTGCGTTATAAACCTTGACCTGTACGCCCAGCCCCAGCCCCACCCCCCTACCACCACTCACTTCCTCCCTTCTCCCGGACATAAAAGTAGCAAACAGGTCTGTAACCAAGTGCAAGGCGGTGACGATCCAGTTCCTCTAGGGGCCTGTACTCGGATCTTTCGCAAAAGGTCCGCGCACCGGCGGCAGTTCAACTCCGGAGCTGAGTCTGTTTGGCAGGGTATGTACAGCTTTGCGTACACCGGCAAAAACTCAGCCCACCTCTCTCTCTCTCTCTCTCTCTCTCTCTCTCTCTCTCTCTCTCTCTCTCTCTCTCTCTCTCTCTCTCTCTATATATATATATATATATATATATATATATATGTCTGTCTGTTTCTCTGTCTGTCTGTCTGTCTGTCTCTCTCACTCTAACAACTAGCAAGGACTACTCTCTCTCTCTCTCTCTCTCTCTCTCTCTCTCTCTCTCTCTCTCTGTATGTCTGTCTGTCTGTCTGTCTGTTTCTCTGTCTGTCTGTCTGTCTGTCTGTCTGTCTGTCTGTCTGTCTGTCTCTAACAACTAGCAAGGACTACTCTGTCTGTCTGTCTGTCTGTCTGTCTGTCTGTCTGTCTGTCTGTCTGTCTGTCTGTCTGTCTCTCTCTCTCTCTCTCTCTCTCTCTCTCTCTCTCTCTCTCTCTCTCTCTCTCTCTCTCTCTAACAACTAGCAAGGACTAGTCGTTAGACAGGTTTAAATGAACCTAAACTACAATCCTTGGAAAATAAAGTTTTCGAGTTCGAGTTCTCTCTCTCTCTCTCTCTCTCTCTCTCTCTCTCTCTCTCTCTCTCTCTCTCTCTCTCTCTCTCTCACTCTCTCTCTCTCACACACACACACACACACACACACACACACACCACACACAACCTAGCAAGGACTAGTTGTTAGACAGGTCTAAATAAACCTAAACTACAGTCCTTGGAAAATTAAGTTTTCGAGTTCGAGTTCTCTCTCTCTCTCTCTCTCTCTCTCTCTCTCTCTCTCTCTCTCTCTCTCTCTCTCTCTCTCTCCTCCTCCTCCTCCTCCTCCTCCTTCTTCTTCTTTTCAGTTTGCCGCAGAGACCTCCCTGGGCGATCTTGTGGAGTGTCGGCACCCACGGCGCCCTTTGTTTTTATCGCTCGTGCAGCAACGGGGATTAACCGCTTTCGCTTCTTCTCCGTTTTATGTTTTCTAAACTTCCGGATGGCTGGAGCCACCTTGCGCTCCTCTGGGGTTATCTCCCTTCTGCACGGGGTGGCTTCGCTGGGGGTGAGAGAAAGCAAGCGAGTTTGCTGTGGGGCCCGATAGCAGCGGGAAGTTTGGCACCGCGCTTCTTTCTCCGCCTCTTCAGTCTCTGGGAGTCGCTGTGGCTCGCAGAACTAAGGTAGGGGTGGTGGGTGGGGGGTGGGCGGGTAGGGGGGGGGGGGGGGGGGGTTAGTGGTGTGGCAGCTCTTCCCGCTGAATGGGAGTAACGTAGTTCTGGTTCGAACCCTCTCACGTTTCGGCTGAGCTCAGAGCCACCTCTACCCCCTTCCCCACCTCCGAAAACAATCCCCTCAAACAAACAAAAACAACAAGTAAACAAATAGGAAGGTGGGGGGAAGGGCCGGGTGGGGCGCTTCAAGTTTTTTTTTAGAGGAACCATACACTGTGCTCATTCTCAGCATGAATGTAGTCTTCAAAGAAGAGTGGTGGTCCTTCGACTGAGAATGGATTCGTTCACTGACATGCAAATACCGAGGAAAGGCTTCTGGAAAAGTGGTCTGCACAAAAGAAAAGGAAAAAAGAAAAAAGAAAAAAAAGGGTCTGAAACGAGCGGTGCATTTGTTTGTTTTTTCATTTTTATTTTATTTTATTTTTTTCTCCATCAGGGACCCCTCTCAGTCCAAATGTGCATGGCCCTAAAGAGTGAAGAGGACAGAGGCACTGAAGCCGGGCGGTCTGGCAGCTAAAACTGACTCAGGGAGCATCAGTGCTGGCAACGTCTTGATCAGTGCAGTCTTCCTCATAGACTGTAATTATAAAGTCGTCTTTTCCGCCACAGTGTGTTTCTCTATTGCTTCCGGCTACGGACTGTATGTCAGTAAGGGATTTTGGCGCTGTGTCTCAGTTCTGAGTTATCTACAGTGAACGGCGGCATCGTCATTGTTAACTTTACTGGCTGTCGTTCAGTGATGCAGTCACCCTCCAAGACGAATCGACGGTATCAGGGCCAAACGCGATCCATCAACTCGCAAGCAAAACGTCAATCTGATTCACTTTACAGTCATTACAGTCGTCACTTTATGCTAAAAGAGAATGGACCACTCCACTCTGTCAATCAAAAAGCGCGGACCCCCCCCCCCCCCCCCCCCCACCCCCTCCGTCGCCACCCCCCATCCAAGCAAATCAGCGGCTGTATCTTAATGATCATTAAGTCTTCTTCTTCAGTGAAGCTTTACGTCCACGAAAACACATTTTTGCCGGCGTATCTCCGTCGCGAAGCTGAGACAACATGGAGCTTAGCACGTAATGTATGCATGCATACGGATTTACCTTAATTGCGAGCTTCGAAAC